>BMAV01000586.1:0-24251 GCA_019973955.1 Trichonephila inaurata madagascariensis
TAATAAAAGGTAATATAATTAAAGCTACATGGATTTGTTTTTGTAACTATTTTATCTAGGAGATGCCATTGGTTTTTTAGTTAGCACACATTATATTTTTTCGTATTTTTAGATTAAATTACGTGAAAAATGCATTCACATACAATTCTTACTTAACAAAATAATATCCTCAAAATATTCAATTTAATAAAATGGTTGATAAATGTCTTCAAATGAAACGGAACATGAAAGTCGTATACGCTCTTATTTTTTTTAAGTAAAATTATCTAGAATGGGAAGATATATACATTAGCGTCAAAGTAAATTAATGTACTCAAATAAGAGAAAATGAATTAAAAACCGTAAAATTCCTAAAGATTTGATTATTTATTATTGGATAAAATAAATTAATTTTACTCCCTAAGCACTTATCATCGTCATCGCTAATTTGTTGTCCAAATGTGATGAAATACTCGAAGGCTTGATTTCAGAGTTTTCATTCACATTGCCCTTTAAACCAACGCGAGGGCTATTGAAATGGACATTGTAAATTTGAACATAGGTCAAGTATCGAAAACTACATCGGAGTTGACACATCCCTCCCCCAAACTTCCACACCAACGAAAGGGACTCGAGCCTTGACAGATTTAATTTGCATCATTCCATGTACATGGCAGTCGAGAGCCGAACTCACGATTCGCTGTCTTCGAGTTCGCGATCTTGAGCATTGAGTTGCCGTGACCACACTCTTTGAAGACATGAGACACCAAAGTTTAAACTTTCAATGAGATGCGTTTAACTAAAATATTAAATCGTGACAAAAATCTTAATCAGAGATTGAAAAACTTAGGGTTTTGTGAAATGATTCGACTTGGGAGGGGGATTTATATTTTCACAAATGGGATTATTTTATGTATAGTTTCCGATAAAATAATTACGACTCATTCTAACAAGAGTTAACATCTTCCAGGTTCATTTTATTTCTGGATTATGGATAAAAAAAGTTATTTTATTTTTTAATGTTTATTTTCAAACATACATATCTTTTTAAGCATAATAGCACCATTTGCATACAAAATTTCCTAAAAATTAAGGTTAAAAAATATATTTAAAGTACCCGACTACCCTAAAATCATGATTGTTTTCAAAAATTGACAAATTTTTTTTTATGATTTTATTTTATAGACCTTCTTATTAGCTTAATAAAAATACCAAGTATTTTAATGCCCATTCACTAGAACAAAAACTACAAGTGTTTTAATAAAAGAAGATGCCATAACTTTACACAAGATGTCAAACTTTAAAATGCGTTTTACTCGAAATGGGTTTTTTCGAAAAACTCAAACGGGGACAGCGATTACTCAAAAAGTTTTGAAAATAATTTGCTGAAATTTTTGTGAATGTTTCGTATAACAGTAGAAGTGTTTTGACCTTCAGATTTATCAATCACTATTTTATTTCAAAATTTACAGTCCTTTATGTGAATATAATCACTGTTTTTTTTAAGTAATTTCATATAGTCACTAAGATAGAGTGCTCTAGTTTTTGTAAAAATTAAATTATCTATTATATCCTGAAGGTCATTTCAAACATTAATAACGAAGTAACACATTAAAACTGAAAAATTGAAAATTTGTTCAAAACATTTTTGTACAGAGCGGGGCCCGATTATGTAATTTTTTTTTACATTTTCACCAGTTTTTCCCAATTTAATAACAATAAATTTTTTTTCTGTTTTCAATTTTACGATTTTTTCCTTAAAATATACAAAATAAATCTAAAAATCACATAAAAATCCCCATATCTCCATTTTTTCAAAAAATAGTTGTCGCGAGTAGTCGGATACCTTAAATAAATGAGTTATTTACCTATAAAATTGGCTTTCTGTATGGCAGAAATCATTAAACTTCGGAGTCATCTCACGTTAGCTATAAATATAAAGCTTACATTTTCTAGTTTTTATCTTGAATTACAAATTTTATTTACATCTTTTACATTTACATAAATGATTATGAAATGATTAATTAAAATTTGATCGTCTATGATAAATTTGAAAACAAGGTGCTACATAACCAATATCGTAATCTGGACAGAAGAATCTTGTTTCTCTTCTTACCTTGTTCCCTTTTTACTGTCTTTCTTTGAGCAGCAAATAATACACTGTTGTGTTGGATTATTTTTCTTCTTTGTTGGGGGAATATAGTCAACAAAGTGTCTTTCAAACAAGCGCAAAGCGAGGTGCTCAGCCGAAAGACATCCTCTTTTTTGCAGAAAATTCCAGCAAGTGATACTTTTCAATTGTTCGAAACCATAGAAAGAACATGTGAAATAATTCGGGAAAGAACGATTGAGCAGTATAAATTGTATTGTGTGTACCCAAGCTAAACTCGGAATGAGCCAAGATTGTACATTTCGCCAACCCGAGCTCAGCTCGGGAAAAGCTGGGAAGGAGTTAAAATGTAAGAAGCTCTAGTTATGTATTTTGGTATGTTTAAAATGTATTTAAATGCCGTTAATGCATTAAGTGTATCGCAGAAACTCGTTTAGAATGCCCATAAATTTTCTACCTTTAAGGTATCCAACTACGTTCGGAACCGTGATTTTGCAAAAGCTTATAAATGGATAATTTTCGTGATATTTAGTGTCACTTAGATTATAATACATCTATGAAGTTGTTTTAAGGACATTTTGACAAAAAAATTATTTAAATACAATATTTCGGCAAAAAATTAACTTAGAATAACCTTTTTTCAAAATGTTCTCCTTTTGTGAAAAATTCTTCTATTTTAATAATATTTTGCCCGTATATAGCTCAGACCTCTGTACAGAGGCTCAACTCTGATTTTTGAAAAATTCACATTATTTTCAGAGTTACCACCAATCGAAATAATTATCGGCGTTTTTTTCTTAAACTTTCTCCCCTCTGTTGTCGTAAAACTTGAATAAACCCACTTCTAAGTTATATATTTCAAAAATTCTAGTTGAGCTTCTGCACAGAGGTCTGAGGTATATACAGGCAAAATATTAATATAATAGAAGCATTTTTCACAAAAGGAGAACATTTTGAAAAAAGGTTATTCTAAGTTAATTTTTGCCGAAATATTGTATTTAAATAAATGTTTTTGTCAAAATGTCCTTAAAACAAATTTATACATGTATTCTAATCTAAGTGACACTAAATATCCGAAATTTATCCATTTATGCACTTTTTTAAAATCACGGTTCCGAACATATCGGGTACCTAAGTATCTTGGTGTCGCTTAAGACTGGTAACAAATAATTGAAATAAGGTTCTGAAAAAAGCCAATACTCGACAAAAATTTTACGTGTGCTTATATTTTTACATAAAAAAAATAATTTTTTATTTACCGCTGCTTTTTAATCATAAAATATAAAAATCCATTTATTAATAGTGAAAAAATATAATAAAACCTTAAAAAATACACAATGAAATACAAATATGCCTTTAAAGAAACAAAAACAAAAAGTTTGACAATTGTAGTTTTATTGAGGTGAAATACTCTGCTATTCAATGATACTATTAAACTATTTCAAACAAGAAATTTTGTCAATATTCATGTATAATAACATTTTTGAGTAATTATGGAAAAATTGACATCTCATTACATTTCTTAAATGATCTTCTATATTACATTTGTATTAACTAGGTTATATTAACTAAAAACAGTTATTAAACCTCTTTTTCAATTTTAAAAATGATACAAAATTTATCTACTAAAACATAATACTATATTCCGACGGAATATCTCAAAATCTATCACACTTGTTTATTTTCTGACTATTAACAAAGCAATTTGGTCTCAAAGATTAACTGTAATCTAATCCATGGGAACTCATTCTTTTTTCCCGCTGGGCCACATACATATGACAGGTATTTCAAACGAGCCTCAACTTGAATTTTATTGGGGGCTTTAAGATCACAGCAGCATTGGGCAAAACAAAATTGACCAAAATATTAAAACTCTAATTTTTGCGGCTTTTATTTTAATACTTTATAAATCCTTCTGTAAAACACACACACAAAAAAAATATTTACTTTTATGCATTTTTTACTGAGTATTGGGGTAGTTTCGATTTCCTTCATCCATGCCCAAGCCTCTTGTTTCATTCTAGTATCAAAGAAAGCAAATCGATCGAAAAATTGAGAGATTTGATTGCTTCTCATTGTTTCTAATACATAGTAATAATAATTATATCAAAATAATGTGCGCTCAACTGCTATTTTTAGTGACCTTATTAGATTACTGATGAGTCAGTAAACGTTGTTTTCCTAAATTGTTTACTATAATCTTTAAATCTACAAAATCCCCGGCACCTATTCAAGAGCATTATTTTGTTATCGAATCATATTTAAACAACAATGGAAAAATACAATTCAAAATTTGCAATCAGAAGTTCGCTGAGTATGCAGGCTCCGGGTTTTCCGGCAATCTGTACAAGTTCAAGATCATATATTTATCGCTGTAAAGTAAATACTACTTTATCTACAGGTAGAAATAGAGGGGAGTTTATTTATGTTTCTCAATAAACAGATGTTGTTTATTTTATTTAAAATGCAGTTATTTAAGTATGACCAGGGGGGTAGCTTCCGCCGTATCAGCCGTATTAATGATAAGGGGCCCCAACATGTGCAACTACAGTCCCACTAACAGGGTCCCCATGTCTAAAAAGGGACCCAGAAGGAATTTTAATACAGGGCCCCCTCTGAGCCAGTGAGTATGATATTTGTGTAAGTATCGCACACACCCACATATATCTAGTATGTGACAATCTACGTTAAAGTTGTGAAATAGAATTTTTATTGGAATATTTCTTCTAAATATCATGTTTGATCTCCAATTCTTATAACAGTTTAAACATTACAGATCCTAAATAATATTTAATTATAAGAATGTACTCACACCCCCTGTCACAAAGAAATAATAGATAACCCCTAACTTATTCAAGAAATTGTTCATAACTTATTTTTGTCTTTGATACATCAGTCAACGCAAGGGATGGCCAAATAATAGCCCTCAAGCCACTTGCAGCCCGAAAAAAAAAAAAAAAAAATTGTGACCCTCTTAGACAGTTAGAAAAGCAAATAAACAGAAAACATTCTCTATATCTGGGTCAACATATATTTGGGAACAAAGTGTTTCTTGCCTGAAGATCAACAAGAGTAAATATAGGGGCAAGAGTTGACTGTGTGTCATAAACTTGCAGGCTGTGAGGAAAATTTTTCAAACCATCTCCCTCATGAAGTAAAAAATATCATAAAAAGGTATTCGGAGAAAACAGCGTTCGAAATTCATGCTTAGCTTTTATACAATAAAGTTTCAATGTTCTTCACCGGACCAGTGGCTCGGTTGGCAAGTCGCTTGCCCTCCATGCCTGTGGATCCAAGTTCGAATCACGCGAGAAACCTTTTTTTCTTTCAATTCCTTTAATTGTTTTTTAAAATTAAATAAATTATTTATGAATGGCTTATTAAATATTAAATGATATTTTACATAATTATTTTGCATTTTATAAAGTAAAAAAATTACTGTAACTATATAAATATTTATATAATGTTTAATAAATATATTTTTATATATAAATAAATAATATTTATAATAAAATATATAAGTATTAAATGATATTTTGCATAAAAATTATTTACAAATATTTTTATAATGTGAAATACAATATACTATAAATGAAATATTATATATATAATATAAAATCATTTATAAAATATATTATTATTATTAAATTAATTATTTTGTAATTATATGAAAACTTAATAAGTCCTTTTAAATAATTTGAATAAATATATTTAAATAATTGTAATAGTTTTAATTAATAATAAGTAATTAGTTTTAATTAATATTAAGTAAGCATTTTAAATTAATATTAATTAGTTGTTTTAAAGAGTTTTAAATAACTTTAATTAATATTAATTATTTATTTTTATTCATTAATATTAATTAATTATTTTTAATTAATTTTAATTTTTTATTTTAAATAAACATTAATTTTAAATAATTTTAATGAATAATTTATTTTAATTTAAAATGTTTTTAAATAATTTTAATTAATAATACTTTTAAATAATTTTAATTAGTAATTAATTTAATTAATAATAATTTTAAGTACGTTTAATGAATAATTAATTTTAAATAATAAATTTATTTATTTAATTTTTCTTTTATAAAATACAAAATAATTGCATAAATATCATTTAATATTTAATAAGCCTTTCATAAATAATTTATTTAATTTTAAAAAATATTTAAAGGAATAGAAAAAAAAGTTTTTCGCGTGATTTGAACTCGGATCCACCAGCATTGAAGGCAAGCGACTTGCTAACCGAGCCACTGAGTCGGTGAAGGAAATTGAAACTTTATTGTACAAAAGCTAAACATGAATTTCGAACGCTGTTTTCTCCGAATTGACTGGCCATTCGGTGGAATTACATTAAGGGTTCAACACCCTAAAGGAGTACTATTATTATACCAAGTCTCGACCCGAAATGAATTTCTTTAGTCGTGCCCTCCTCTTGTAAGACAAAAATTTAAGATATATGTCCAATTTTTTTCAATTCCTCTACTATTAGTTCACTCTCTCCCTATATATATATATATATGCAATAATTCCCACTAATTTAATCTTTAATAGCTATTTATTTATGTGCAGTCCTTCAGGACAACCATGTATTTATTTTAATTAATTATCCTCCTAACGAGTGTATCTTGAAAAAAACTGAAGATTAAAATTACATAGGAAAAAAAATTGTTTTTCATGTTTATTTCGAATTATTACACTAAAATCTGGCATATAACGCGCGCTTTTAACACTAAAAATAAGATCAAAATTTGGGGGTGCGCGTTATACGCCGGGTATAAAAATAATAGGTTTAAAAATGAAAAAGTAGGAGCATAAAAAAAATTAAGGCTTCTATATGTATCGAAGTAATTAAAAAGAAATGATCATACCTTATGATCTTAAAGGGTTATATTTCTAGAAGTATAGTATTTTTTCAAAAGTCTGGCATAATATCTCGAATAAATGACTTCAAAACACAAAAGCATTACACGCGCACGGTTCGGGTTTCATCGTAGAAAGGGGGATGCGTGTTATACGGCGAACATACCTAAAAATTAAAAAATGCAACTTGAAAGTATAAGTGCGTGTTATACGCCGGATTTTGCGGTAACATGTAACTCTCGCTGATATGTTAAATAATTTTAAAATTAATGAAATTTTTCTTATCGCATATATAGCATGATGTAATATATATTTGTTGAAATAAACTTTCAACCTGCTTTTACCTCAATTTTCTATTCTCAATTTCGGAATTTTCCCTAAGTGAAGTATACACAGATCATAAAGTTATTTAATCATACCGCTATCGAATGTGCCTCATTCAATTTAAACAAAGCTTTGTATAAAGTTCATTTTTCCTCTGGCACACACATCAGTTCTTCCCTTAATATTTAAATGCATGGGATGTGCTTATTCAAGATATTGAAAGATTATCATTATGACTGTTTTCTTAAGATGGGTGCTGGATTAAAATTGGATTAAGATGTAAGTTGGATTACTGTTTTTAGGTTTAGAAATCTTATTATTTATCTTTATATCAGTAAATGTAATGTTTAAAGTTTTCAAACTTTGATTTAATGGTTCTTGAGTCTCGCTGCGTAAATGATGGTGGATTAATATCGTTATAATTTTCATCAATATTTTTCTTTATTAATTAATGACACTAATTATATAACTCTCTTTTCTAATAATATTAATTATTTATGAAGGATTTTTCAATAAGTATTATAGTAAAATTACTGAATAAATCACGTTAATAAAGAATAAAATAAACTGCTAAAAGTATCCTAAAAGAGGTATGTATGGGCGTTCTAAAAAGTAAAAAGTTTTTGATATTACGAAGTATTTAAGTTTTTCTCCTATTTATTCATTTATTATTTTATTAAAACGATATCTAAAAGATATGCAATGCCTTTTATAACTATAAAACTATTATTTTAGGCATGAAAATTGCGTGTGTGAATGATTCTATTTACAGATATATTCATAATTAAATACATCACTAGTTAAATTGTGAAAAATTGCAAATATATATATAAGCAGCGCATTACACTAGATTCTAATATTTCAGACTAACAAAATACTATGCGTAAATTGTTCATTTCTTGGAAAATACATAAATGTTATTCAATGATATATTGTTGTCTCCAGAATAAGTGTTCTGTACCATAAGGAACACATACTGCTTTTATGGCAACCAAAAACTCAGATTTTTAAGCTTTAGCAATATTATTTTTGAAAACTTTTACTAATATTTCAGCTTTGAATGCTTTTCCTAGCTTTAAATAATCCTCTAAGCTTTGAATTATACACTGGAAATGGATGTTGACTGACTCGTTTAAAACTATTATTTGACCATTTTAAGCAAGAATGGCCTTCATTCCACCAATCGTCCAAGTTATTCTTTGTCTTGGATGGAATATTTTTATGTAATTTCTCGCACAAGTCACACATCCATGGTTGAAGGTAGGATCTATAAGTATTTTTCCATTCAAAATAGGACAAATACAAGGAATTGTCGCTGGATACCTTCCACAAAAAATGGCCCAATTCTTCAGGAGTATCAAATTCCATCGCATTAATAACTGAGTGAGGCGGTGCTAAAGTCGAATAATTCACACCTCCCAGAACCACCGGTACGATGTCAAAGTTCAAAGGATTAAACAACTTTTCTGTCACGTAATCTCTGCAAATGGCGTTTTCGAAAGAAATATAAAACTTATACCGTATAGACACCTGAGTGTAGCATTTCTGAGTCTCGGCAGGTCTGCAGGCTTCCATACTGCAACCGCCAAAAACATCTACAGGATAGATCCTCCTCAACCGATTCATATATTCTTCTCTGTTGCTATCTGTGTGACAATTGCTGACGAACCAGACAGCTCTATTCAACTTTGTTTTCATCAAGGCCAGCCTCTTTCTCAATTTGGACAGCTTCATAGCAGGTTTGAGCTTTTCACCAATGAATCCGTACGACATCAAAATGTCAGATTTTCTCCTGTAGCTCATGGTCCAGTTAAAAACTCCATCAAATCTCTTCATGTCTCTTATTTCCAGCCAAGGAGGCTCCATGGAATACAATATCCACACTTGATTCGGAGAATAGCGCCGTGGAATATTGTACACTTCCAAGTCCCGGACATGGAACAACAGAGCATCTGCCTTTCGTATTTCTGCCGGGTCTTTGGTGGTACGGCAGTTATATACAGGGCAGGAGTATCGAAGAAAGGTTTCGTTGCCTAAATGCAAAGAGTAAAAATGTTCCGGATTCCATTCTCCAAAATATGCTGTTGCCAGATAAATTATTTTTTGATCTGAGTTAACCAGTGCAAGACTTCTGTAGTCACGAATTGGAAATCCAATGACTCTGGCGTTTTCATTTGTGAATTTGGAAAGTTTAGGATTTATTGTGTACTCCCTTACCTCAGGAAATATACTTTTTCTGTGAAATGTTCGTTTGAGGGATCTTTTCCATGTTGGTTTCTGATTTTCTTTAGAAATTTTGTTTGGAACTTGCACGAAATCGTTAAAGAAATGGGCTGATAAGGCAGTGATAGATATTGCTAATAAACAATAAGTGACAAGAGTTTTCCAAGAAATATTTAGGTGGAAGCAACGCAGAAACCATCGTTTCATCACCGTATCTTGATCGAAACAAATTGGAGGAATTCAAACTGAAAAAGAATGCATAAAAATTTTTAGGAATTTTTTTCAATATTAATCCATTTTTATCAAAGAAACAAGATAATCACAGTTAAAAACTTAATTCCTTATGCTTAAATACTTAAAAATTAAGTTTGATATATATAATTTCATTGATATTTCAAACAATAGTTTACTGAGCTAAACCGGTGAATCACTCGTATTTTACCATAAAATGAAAAATAAAAATCTCCTACAGTTCATTTATGGCTTGATTTTTGTATGTGATACATTCAGGGATAAATGTTCTTCAAAAAATCTAGCTTGACATTTTGCGCCATCTGTTATCAGCTCAGCAAAGCATTTATTTTAAAATTTGATTTTTTTCCTCCTTTTCTTAAGTTTTTGCTTTTTTAAATACGTGTAAAGAGTGGATAACTATTTTAAGTTTTTAAATTAAAAAGGATTGTTCTATTGAAAGAATTTGTAAGTTTTTAGTTCTTTCACCAAAATTATTTGTATTTTTATGTACTGTACTTAGTTTACAACCAATAAAAACCCTTTAAAAACAAGTGTCTTTTTAAGCTTCGGCACTCTCAATTTAACTTTCAGTGGGAGAAGTGAACATATCGAAAAAGTGGAAAAGTTTAAATACTTTTTAATTTTTTTAACTATTTTAAGCTATACATAACAGTAAAACACATTAAAGGAGAGTAATCTTTATATAATTCGGTTTCAACATGTTATATATCAGTCTATAACAAGCAAAAAAAAAAATTAAGTCAATTCCTATTTAGATCAACAAAGAAAAATTTTATTTTAGCTACTTTTTATTATATAATTACAATTAATATAAATATGTATATACATAGGATAGAATCACAACATTAAGTGGTAGTTAATTTTTATTCATTATCATTAAAGTATCGTATTGTCATTCAAAGCAATCGTGTCTATAAAATTTCAGTTCAACTGAATGCTTTAAAACGTGAGAAAAAATGTCATTTAAAGTTTCGACCCTGGTAGCTAAAAATGATGCCAATATGGCTGTATTTGTAATTATTTGAATAATTAGTTTTAATCAACTAATTTTTATTAATTATAATTAAATTACCGTATTGTCATCCAAAATAATCATGTATATAAAATTTCAGCTCAGTTGAGCGCTTTAAAATGTATTTTATTAAAGATTGAAAATTACACTAATATAAATAAATAAATATATAGAAAGTGTAAGCTAATATTAAGAATCGAAAAATATTCATTACTACGTGCACTTTAAAATTCGTATTCAATTTATTTGTTAAACAGTGATATCGAATATGCACGCAGTATCCTTATATGAAAAAAGAATGTCCAAGATATTTTTTCTGTGTTTAGTATAAAATACTTATGTATAATTATTCTTAAATAAATTTAAAAAATAATACTAGGAACATTTGTGTTTTTGTACTATATAGAATCATTGGAACAATAAAGTATATATCGTATTTATTCTGATCTAAGACGCCATCGATTCTAAACCACACCCAAAATTCTGAACAAGATTTTGAGAAAAATAAAGTAAAGTAGTTTATCGATATCCAATTTTACAAATTTAAAATAAATTTAAACTGTGAAGTAATAAGAAGGGATTAATTAGTTATTTATCAGTATTATAATTCTTTAAATACATGCATGCACCTGTGATTGCTCTAAACACCCATCCAACATTTTTTTTTCTCTTCGATTCCACACCACTCCCGATTTTCAGTAGCATTAATATTGGGAAAAAAATTGCGGCTTAGATTCGAGTAAATACGGTAATTTAATTACGAAAGAAAAAGCGATAAAATATGTATAAATTTATTACTTAAAATAAATCGACTATTGAAAATTTAAAAAAAAAAAGACTGCTTATATAACAGCGATGTATTACTCAAATAAATACTCCAAGTGGTTTTATAGACTTTTGGATGACTGTTATATATCAATATTTATTTATAATGAGATACATATAATATTCTATTAAAAATTTTATTGTAGTGTTCAAGCAATTTTTTTCAGTATTGATAAGACAATTTAAAGCATCATATGTCATATTTTTGTTTTCTGTTTAAATATATGCCAAAATAAATTTTAAAAGACCGTGTTTTAGATTTTTAAATCACGAAACGAAATTTAAATACATATAAAAATACAGCGACAATTTTTTGTGTAATCACTAAAGTTATGACGCATTTCACAAAGCAATTTTTGTGATGTATGATAAAACTTGTTTGAGTTAAATTTCACTAAGATCAGAAAAAAAGTGACAAATTTTATCAAGATCTTGGAAAGTATAGTGAAACATTCACACACACTGAAGTGAATCACAAAAAATGTTTAGACGATAGTTTTTTTTTTATTTTTTCTTCGCGAAAATGTAACATTATTAAAAGTTTCTAAAAGAAGTCTTTTGTTTTGAAAATTTTGGAAGAATTCATTTGTTATGTTACAAATCCAGAGTCTTAGTTTACATTTATTATATATACTTTATTACATACATTAAATATTTACATACATAACCTAACTCAGTTTTGAATTTTTAAATATATTTATTTCAAATTCTGTTTGATGAAAGGATATTTTATCGTTTAGTTAATTTGATTTATTATATAAATAATCAATTTTTTAAATTGCTCTCTCATTATTCTTATCTTTTTTTAAACGCCAGTTAAAGAAAATAGCTTTTAAAAAATGATAAATTATCATTCACTACTAAGAAATACTAAAAAGAAATATTAATTTATATTGAAAATGGAAATATCAATAATTAAATTGAAATATAAAAAGAAATGAATTGTTAAAATTGAAATTCGCGTAAGATTTTAAATTCTGTTTTGAAACTGGCAACACTTAGAAAACTTCATTCATCATTTTGCACAGAATTGAGGATAATTATTGTACATAAATATGTTTCATAATTTATAACCTGTAGTAACTTTTAACCTAAATTTACATTTTTCGGATATTTAAATCAAATGGTCCTCTTAACTAAATTTTTATCTTTTTCATACATATTAAACAAAAGATATTAGTAGCTAAGTTTGCCTTTTTTACATTTAAACCTATAATAATTTGTAATTAACCCTTAAGGTATCCGACTACGTTCGGAACCGTGATTTTGCAAAAGCGTATAAAGGGATAATATTTATGATATTTAGTATCACAGATTAGAAAATTATATAAAATTGTTAACAATAAAAAATTATTTAAGTACAACATTTTGACAAAAAATGAACATAGAATGACTAGTTTTCAAAATATTCTCCTTTTGCGAAAAAAGCTTCTATTATAATAATATTTTGCTTGTATATAGCTCAGACCTCTGTATAGAGGCTCAACTAGAATTTTCGAAATATATAACTTAGAAGTGGTTTTATCCATGTTTTACGACAACAGAGGGGAGAAATTTTAAGATAAAAACGCCGATAATTATTTCAATGGGTTGTAACTCTGAAAATAATGTGAATTTTTCAAAAATCATAGTTGAGCCTCTGTACAGAGATTTGAGCTATATACAGGCAAAATATTATTATAATATAAGCATTTTTCACAGAAGGAGAACATTTTGAAAAAAGGTTATTCTAAGTTAATTTTCTGCCGAAATATTGTATTTAAATAATTTTTTTTGTCAAAATGTCCTTATAAAACAATTTTATACATGTATTCTTATCTAAGTAACACTAATGAGACAAAGTGACACTATCATGAAAATTATCCATTTATGCGCCTTTTTAAAATCACGGTTCCGAATGTAGTCGGATACCTTAAACGCATATTGTTGCTAATAATCTACATTTTAATTCTACTTAACTTTATTCAAAAATCTGAATGGGTGCATTTCCGAACACACGTTGGTAACCATAGGCAATAAATCACGATTAAAAAAAATCAGCTTTTTTTTTTTTCTTTTGTTTCATGGATAGTAAAGTTCAGTGTGTTACATGGAGAGATATTTATTATTTTCGAATTTCCTATAGAGGAGTGGTTTGTTTATATAATTGAAATAAAAATTACTTCTCATCTGGAGTAAGCTATCAATGTGTTTAATGTTGCATACGAAAATGTTATTAGCCAGATTTTTGGGAAATCCTGTATGTTACCAAAAATTTACACACAACCTTTTTCAAAATAATATTAGTACCCGATTTTTTTGGTTTATTTATTTTTTACGTAATCTATTACAACATTCCTATTAAAAAAATGATTTTTTAAAATTCACGTCAAAAATCATGCATTTAAAGGTTAAATACACCCAATTCTTTTTACACGGTAGATACGTTCAATAGAAAACCTTGCAAAAAAAAATATGTGTGACTTATAGCAAATTTGGGGATACCTTCCATATCTTTAAGAAACCGTGTAAAATGAAAAATCTCTAAATATTTTCCAATAAAACCCTGCAAAAAAACCCGTAATAATAAAACTTTCATGTTTATAAAACAAAAACAATTCCTTTTATTACAAAAAAATTTTAAACTAGTGTGCAGTTAAAATTCAGTCTGCAAGTACATACAACATATTAAAATGCAAACTGAAATTAGGAATAAAACTACCTTAAACACTACACATCGCTCCTTGATAACAAACGTGCACGTTTATTATGAACTGGATCAAAAATACTATCATCGGTAGATGTGTCAGATATGTCTAGCACAATTGTCGGTTTGATTCACATGAAAAATTTCGTTCGTTATTAACGACCTCAGTTATTTTTGTTGTTACAAAATCTGTTATTAGCGACTATTTTTGGTTTTTCAAGTTGCTTATATAATTCTTGATATCCTGCAACTCAAAACTTCGGTTACGTTGAAATTTTACTGATCATAAGTAAGAAAATGTTGTTTCATACTTAAAGCAAATTTCGAGCCCTCGCTAATTAAATGAGATGCTAATAACTGAACTTCACCTTCGACTTCGTTATTATCATAAACTGTCATAAATTCCATCAAATCGTCCTCATCCAAAGGGCACGAATCCCCAGATTTTTTTAAGATTCGTGTTAGAACGAAAAATTCGCGAGAAATTAAAATCAGTAAATCGTGTAAAAAGACCGTGCAAAAAAAAGAGTTAGGTGCATATAATTTCTTTTTAGAAATTAAATCAATATATGAAAATATATGAATATTATATTTGTAAGATAAAGGAAATTTAAATGCAGACAGGATTTTAAAATTATGTAATAATTATTTACCTATAGCAAGTGCAGTAGCTGAAGAGAAGTATAAATGATATGTTTCCTACCTGTGTGTAAGCCTCTGAATATCTTGCCGTAAGTGATGTTTAATAAATGAGTTGATCCGTCATTTCTGAAAAAAGGCCGCTCCGGATGCTCTGGGTACTAAACCACTCAAGCAAATAAAACACGGGAAACGGCAGATATTTCGGGATGCTTTCAAGTTCAGAGGTGAATACAAATTCAAAATAGCGAATCTCCATATAAATGGATTCACAAAATCGGGAAACGAAATGCTATTCCTCAAAAAAAGGCATTTATCATCAAAGCGAAGTTCCCTTAATAATTTTTTCGTACTGCATTTAAAAGAATTTCCAGCAAACGATTATTATTTCAATGATCTAATGCCCCTAAGGCATTTTTTATATGGGGATTGTATATTATCATTTAGCATGCTATAGTCAGAGAACACGGATTACAACTCGAATACAGTGACAATCGTTTTATACGAAACTGAAGGGACTGAAATATTTTTTCGTGTTAAAGGATATTGCCAAAAACAAGTAATATAGAAAAAAAAAATAATCAATTCCTACTTAGATCAACAAAGAAAAACTTTATTTTAGCTACTTTTTATTAAATAGTTACAATTAATATAAATATGTATATACATAGGACAGAATCATAACATTAAGTGGTAATTATTTTTTATTAATTATCATTAAAGTATCGTTTTGTCATCCAAACCAATCGTGTATATAAAATTTCAGTTCAACTGAATGCTTTAAAACGTGAGAAAGAAACATATTCACAAGTTTTGACACAAGTCGTTAAAGGGGTCGTCAACGTGGCTGTGTATTTGGAATTCTTTAAATAATTACACTGGTGTGCAAAACTTAAGCAACAAAGGTGGGTTTATTGCCCTAACTTCACGAAAATTCATCTGAGAGACATGAAATTCTGAAATGAGGAGAAGTATTATGTACGTAAGGATGACGAAAACATCGGCGCTGAAAAAGGAATACAACGCATACGGTATGGAATCAAACAAAACAAGCTTTATTGAACGCTTAGTATCGTGACTCATGATTGTCTATCCAACAAGAAGAACAACAAGCAGATGTTCCTTAATATGGCAATGCCTCCCTCTACAATGGTTGCTTCGCACCGTCTCCGCATACTCAGCACAAGCTGGTGCAACATTTCTTGAGGTAGGAGTGCCCATTCCTCAATCAACATCTGTTTGAGTTGTTGGTTGTTCTCCGGATGATGTGCGTGGGAAATACGTTTTCAAAGCATCTCACCCATGTTCGATGGGATTTAAATCTGGGGGCCCCTGGCCAATCCATTCGAGTGATATCTTCACTTTCCAACAGCTCCTTAACAGCAAGAGTGCGATGTGGCCGTGCATTGTCATCCATAAAATGAAGTCTGGGCCATGGCACCTCGGAAAAAAGACGCACGGGGAAGAAGTACCTCCTCACGGTAGCGATCCCCGGTTACGGGACCCTCTGTCGAAAATGTGAAGCTCAGTTCCGCCGTTCAGCATAATGCCAACCCAGACAAGAACTCGGACCACCGTAACGGGGTCTTTCCTGATGTTACTGGGATAAAACCGGTCCCGATTTTCTCCAAATCAAAACGCGTTGAAATCGCTTCGGTACTGTACCGACTCTCATCCGTAAAGAGGACACGACTCCATTTTTTCAGTTGTCCCGTTTTTGTGCTCTCTGGGCCCCTGTAAACGGTGGCTTCGGTGGCCAACTTTCAACGGGAGGCAGCGTTCAGGACGGCGAGAACGGCCCCTTGTGAAGGTGTCGGCCACAGTAAACCGCGACCTTGTCGACCGTTGGTGCAGGTTTTGAGAAATGGCGTTTGCTGAGTGCTGTCGACCTCTTTTCGCCAGCAGGATGATATATCGGTCATCCCCTGCGGGTTTTCGTCCTCGGCAAGCCACCAACCTTCTAACAGCTGTACTGGGTTTTGGAACGCTTGCCAAGCGCGAAACGACACTTTTTTTGATTCCGAACTCTGCAGCTACACTGGTGACAGTACGCCCTCCCCCCAACTTCCCCATCATTCTTCCTCGTGTGAAATCGTCCAGATGATTTCTTCTAGCCATATTTCACGAACTGACTCACTGGCACTTGCGCGAATATGTTGTCGCTCCGTCCTTCATTTACACGTTGGCAGCGCGCGCCGACACCCCGCTTTTTTTAAAACCTCACATCTTTTTCGGCCGAAAATTGCATACGCATGACGTTTCTATTGACTTACGTGTTCACATGATCCGACCCTTTTCTGCAATTTCAGGGGTTATCTGCTAAATTTTACATTGTTGCTTAATTTTTGCACACCATTAGTTTTAAAAATTTAAATTTTTTATTAATTATAGTTAAATAATTGTATTTTCATCCAAAATAATCATGAATATTAAATTTCATCTCAATTGAGCGCTTTAAAATGTATTTTATTAACGATTGAAAAATACACCAAGATAAATAAATAAATAAACAAACAAACAAATAAATAAATAAATATATAGAATGTGACTTAATAGTAGAAATTGAAAAAAAAAGCCTTTATTCAAAAAAATCAAGTTTATTAGATTACATTTTATCTACATATATGTGTATATATGCATTATTTAATAAAAATCAAACAAAAAAATTCACAAAAAACCTAATAAAATTGAACACAAAATTTTTAAGTTTTTCGAAAAACCAAATATTTATTGAGGTTTTGGAATATATATATGTAAGGATAATTAAAATTAAATTAGATTAAAAAAATTTAAAATTCCCATCAGCACACCCATTTATTTTTTCCAAACATATGGCCTAGCCAATAAAATGTCTAATTAATCATTATATTTAATAGCCCTTTTGTCAGCATTTTAACTTTCCGACCTCATAAACGCCGCGATCAGTGTTTTAAGTGTTTAACCCACTTAAGATTTTCGGTGGAGTTCTTTTCACTGCCCCTTTTCGTCAGAAAAAAATGTACTCATTTAAATATGACCTTTTTAAAACTAAAATCGCGACCCCAAAATATGTCATATATATATATATATATATATATATATATATATATATATATATATATATATATATATATATATATATATATATATATATATATATTTTATATATATATTTATATATTATACTAGCTGGATAGCCCGGCGTTGCACGGGCTTCTTCAAGTGTACAGATTTATGCCTTAGAAGATTTCCTTTCCCTTTCAGTGTCAGCACTTCCTGGTGTGTGTGTGATTTCTATATTAATGTCATTAAAATACTCTTTTTCGAAGTTTCTTCCACGGTTTTGTCCTGTTGGGCGGGTCTGCTTTCTCGCCACTTAGCTCGGTGTTGCAAGGGCTTTTTCCGAGGGTACAATTTTATCCCGAAGGAAATTTTCCCTTTCTCTCCGGACACTAGTACTTCTGAGTGTATGTGTTACTGAGCGATGTGAGTGATTTCTATATTTATGTCATTTAAATCTCCTTTTCAGAAATTTCTTCCACTTCTTCTCTTTGTCAGACAGGTTTCTTTACCCTCCGTTCAGCCCAGAATTAAATGGGTTTTTTTTAAGTATAAAACCTTTTTTTTTTCACCAAGGAATAAGATATATTTTTTTTTTCAAATTTCTATTTTCGATTAAAAATTTACAAAGCTAATTCAGTTTTGTTCTCAAGAAAATAGACAATGTACGAATTTATTATTAAATAAATAATTAAGTAATAAATAATAAAACGCAATATAACTTTAATTCTTAAAAAAAAAATATTAATGTATATCAATTTTCGTTAAATAATGAATCAAAAAATGTGTACCGTTAGCTATGAAACGACTGATTTTATCTGGATGTTGTTTGATTTTTCTATTAAATATATGTAATTGTGAAAAAGGTAAAGCCTAAAAATTTGTTTAAATTTCTTGTAGAAAAAAGATTTAAAAGGAAATAGTACTATATGATAAAAAAACAGGACAGCATTTTCCTATATTTTAAGGTTTTTCAGTAAATTATTTCTCTTAAAGAAAACTATCAGTTGCGATGTATTATTAAAAATTAAGATCAATTAATTATTTTATACATAAAACAATGAATACTTTCTTAAAATTCAAACTAATAAATTGGATTTAAAAAATTACTGGAAAATTCACTATTTACACTCATTATAAAAGAAAAAAACATTCAAAAAGAAAACATCTTTTTCTGACAGAAAAATCTTTTATCTGCTTGTGTGCTCTCCGTAAGTGTTTCTTCCGCATGTGCACTATAAGCGCTCAAACTCGGTGAGTTCTGAGGTAGCTTTCCCATAATTAACTATTACTGGCATTTGGCGATTTTTCTAATTTTTTTCGTTGTATTTTTACCGCTCCCCAAGGCGGAAAAAATACATCTTCTTTAAAAATATTTTTTGTATAAAGAAAACAGAATTGTTTTTTTTTAATTACAAAATTCCAAATTTTTTTTGAAGTTTTACAATAATTTGTTTCAAATTAGCTTGGCAGCGTTAGAAAAGGTTAAAAAAATGTACCAATCTGCTTGAAAAATAGTTTAATCTTTTTTTTTTTAGGAATTTAAATTAGAAAAATTTAAAACATTGTAGAAATTGAGATTTTAATAATATATTTCAAGTTAATCACATGTTAAAAGCATTTATTTTTTAAACAATTAATACAGTTAGTAGAGCAATGTAATGAGATTCCATTTTGGCTGAAAACTGATTTTTGACGCCATCTTTTGTCATTGTTGTAACAATAACAGTGTTACAACAATGCAGACAAATCAAAGTTGGCTCCCAAAACTCGTAATTAAAACTGGTTTTAATTAATATCTTTTTAATTGCTATATCGGACCAAATTGTGAGTCTAAACCATTCTCGAATCCACTTGAACCCCCACAAAAAATATCATCAAAATCGCTCCAGTTATTTAGGAGGAGTTTAATCACATACACACGCACACAAAATTTTTATATATAAAGATTATTTGAAAAGATATTAATTAAAAATGCTAAAAAGCATGATTCGTCTGCACTTTTGTAACAATAAGGACCCGGTTTGGCCAGTTTGGCTGAAAATCGATTTTCGACGCCAGTGTATGTCTTTTTTATAACAATGACGTTGTTACAACAATGAAGGTGAATGTTGAGTTGTATATTTTGAATGTTTTTAATTAATATCTTTTTAACTAATTGCGATATCGGACCGAATTGCAACTATGAACCATTCTCTAATTTACTTGAACCCATTCAAAAAATTTCATTGAAATCGGTCCAGCCGCTTAGGAGGAGTTTAGTGACATACACACGCACAGAAGATTTTTATATATAAAGATATATTGGTTTCTTCTTTGTTTTCGATTCCCTAATTTTTCCTTTCTAAGTTTCGTGGGATGATATATTATGCTTATATTTATTTTATTATAATTACAATGTGCATGCGTGCGTAAGAAATAGCTACACAACCAACAAAAATCAATAATACTTCTGCCCACTTTTATTCTGATCCCCTAACGTGAGCTGTTATCTGTCTAGCCATTGGTTTCGAAGAGATTTTCATTCGATCCTCTGAACGAATTAAAATTTTTAATAGTAGATAAAATGTGAAGTAAGCTACTTGCTATAAAATTAAATATATTGGTAAAAACAAACATTATGCGAGAAATAAAAAAAAACGTGGTTGTAATACTGGCAAAAAGAACGTGACAAATATTAACAATATTTTCCACAATTCGTGGTTAATACTTCGAATGAAATTCGTTCTATCTATTCAGAATTCACCTTTGAACATATACAGGGGAGTAGAGGAAATGCTAAAATTGAATTTATCAGTGTCTGTGTGTGTGATAAAAATTAATTCGTTTTGTGTGCTTGCGGGTTATCACCCAATGGTTCCGATAACGTTTTTCAACTTACAACCTCTCATTCAAATCGTTTATTGGCCCTTGGGTTCTTTTAGTAGCGAAAGGATTCTTCACAAGACTTCATTTACAGGTACATTATTTATAATTTTATTATTTGATTGGCACATTAGAATTCAGTAAGTTTGTACTTTTTCACGAATATATATTAATTACATGAAACCGTGGAATTATATTAAAATAAGGAATTAAAATGTGAAAAGAGATTTCAACTATGAGGAATAAGAGAATAAAATCCGTTAACTGCTTTATTTGCTATAATTTTTCTGTACAACATGTACAGAAAATAGAAAAACTTCTGTGTACAAAACAATATAGATACTTATGCTTGTTATTATTATTATATATATATATATTTATTTACGGTAAATTTAATATGAGTAATTCTTATTAACCCAGAGAAATAAAACATTTCTTTTTCTTTTAATCATCTCATGAAGCTTCTGCATCGTATTTCTTTCTTTTTATGATGTGAAAGGGCGACATTCGGTGTGATTGAAATAGATAATATCTATTCTGAATTTTATTCCTTCGGTGCATTAATTAGTTTCGTATCAAAATATATAAGCATCAGCATGTAGAGAAAATAAAAAAAATAATAAAAATAAAAAAAACCTCCTCAAATCAAAAAAAAGACTTTATACTAAATTCATTCCGACTATCAATCAAAAAGGTAGACAAATTACGGAACACAAAACCGCTGAAAGCAAGTATAGTATTGAATATAAATGGAGTGGGGTGGGGGAACTTTCGAATTCTCTCCTAAGGGAATTCAATTTTTGAAATGAAATTCTTCTTTTATATATATATATGATTACTCTTTTGTCCTTCATTGCGTGATTTTCCTGCTGTCTATGTGTTTGTCGAATGTTATTGTTTGGATGTTATCTCTTGTTTGTAGAGAATTGGCCTATATATATATATATATATATACCTAATTGTTATCCTTTTTTTGTAAATTAATATTTGCTGATTATTTACTATATAATTCAGATTCGAATAAATCATAAATGTCATATTAATGTTAATCTACATGTAAAATCTTGCTATTAATTCATATAAACTTATTTCTTTAGAATACAGGATTATCAGGAATGAATAACCCGATTACACAAAGTTTAAAAATTCCCAGATGAATAAACAGAAAACTATAGTTAAGATGTCATTGTAAAGATACAATATGAAATTTTTTTCTCACGTAACGTTTCTTGACGTAAAATTTGATTTTACAAGTGTTCAATGTGACTACTTTTAGCCACCTGTATAATATCATTGCAATTCCTGCTAAACACGTTGCAGTGTTTCAGTGTTAATTATTTGTACAACGTCACAAATGCTTTGTTGAAGTTCGGGCAAGGTTACAGAAACGGTGGCAGAAACATTAAATCTTTCACATATCACCAAAGGAAAAAGTCGCATGATTTCTGGCAGACTTTTTACAAACAAGAACACGCAAAACGCCTTTTCCCGCTTCGACGTCATTTCCACTTCTGTTCACAATTTCAAAAACTTCTTGATTACATACAACATTGCTTAAAGTTATTGGACAAAAACTGTGTTGTAAACTCAAAACTTCATATTGTATCTTTACACAATGTCATATTCACTATCATTTTCTGTTTATTCATCTGGGTATTATTAAGTTTCGTAATCGGTTTTTTGTAATTTCTCATTCCTGATAACCCTGTAGTTCGTATACATTAACGTTTCCATTTTGAGTGGTTCTCCATTGCTAATGCAGTCTAGGCTTGGTGAAACTTTGAAATTAATGCGTACATTAGAGTCATTTCCATGAAAGTATGAATATTTTTAAATACCTATAAACACTTTATTTGAATGCTGCCTTGTGTTGAAGTTATAATACTTCTCATTTAGCCGTACAATTTTAAAAGGATCAGCCTATGGAAAATCATGGAAATCGCGCGATACAAAAAGATATGCTGTTTAATTTTAGCTTTACATGAGCCATTATTAAATGCGATTTAAAGTCGCGAATAGCAAAAAAGAACTCTAACCATAAGTAGGGTTGGTAATTTATGTTTTTACAACAAAAAAGTTATTCTACGTGAAATAATTTCATGAAATTTTTTTTACATTATAAATCTTTTCAATTTAAGATAAAATACACTGAAGTGACACTGAATTAGGGATAGCAAGAGCTAGGAAAATTGTTTAGCACTGCGCATCATATATCCGCAAGTGAGGGTGCTGTGGTAACTGCATATGTAGCACATATTGTGGTTGTTATGAATTTGTTATTGGAATTGAAAGTATGGGTAAACTGCCTGCATTAGACGTCTTCGATCGCAGACAAATCGTAGGTGCGCGACGCATAGGCCATTGAATTTCCAAAATTGTCAGACAGCTAGAATTTTCTAGGTCAACAGTGTCAAGAGTATACCAAGAATACATGGATGGTGGGAAAAAAGCTAGCTATCAAGCAAACTGCAGAGCACAAGTAGCCTTGACAGTGCTTGGTGCGAGACGGCTCAGCCAAACATAAGCTCAAATTACTACCCAATTGAATGACTGTGCCAGTCGTACAGTCAGTAAACAGACTGGGTAACTCTCGTTTCACTGTATAGGTTTTGGATGCCATCGATCTATAAGGTACCATTGCTCAATGCTAGCCATCGAGCTGCACGTCTTGTCTGGCAAGAGAGCACAGAGACGGAAGTGTATAGGACTGGAAATGAGTAGCATGGAGTGATGAGTCTCGATTCCGACTACTTGACGCGACGGGAGGCCGAGAATATGGCGTCAGGCTCATTAAGCCATGGATCCTGCATACCAGGTTGGAACTGTTCAAGGGCATGGTGGCTCAATCTTGGTCTGGGATGTTTTTTCGTGGTATTGTTTGGGATCTTTGGTGTGTATACCAACCTCCCTCAGTGCAATTCGGTACGTAGAGTTCATGGGTGATCGCCTGTATTCGTTTTTGCTGTTCTGTTATCCGCACGGTAATGGAGTTTTCCAGCAAGACAACTGTACCTCTCACAAGTCCCAGTTGGTAACTGGCTGGTTGGATGAACATTCCTCTGACTTTTCTGTCATAAATTGGCCACTTAGAAGTCCAGACATAAATCCTATTGAGCATCTTTGCAATGTTTTGGAACAAGGCGTGAAAGGCCATCACACTGCACAAGCGAACCTTACTGAGTTATGGGCAACTTTAGCCAATATTTGGCAAGTCATTTCCGTAGAACGTTTCCAGAAACTTGTTGAATCTATGCCTCGTGGTGTGGCAGCCGTTATCAAGGCCAGATGAGGTGCTACTCGTTACTAGTTAGGTATCTCTAATTCAGTGGCACTTCAGTGTAGATTCAGTGGCACTTCAGTGTACTGTTACTCTGATGTTTTCCCAGTCATATAAATTTGAAATATGAGAGTTAAATCAGATCATAGATATTT
>BMAV01000586.1:26387-41936 GCA_019973955.1 Trichonephila inaurata madagascariensis
CCTCTTCCCTTGGCTGGTACAAAATTGCCAGTGGCCCTTGTGTTGCTGTAATTTCAACAACAATAAACTCTAACTCATGATCACGGGATAGAATTTGCAATACTTTCATTTGAATCTCTATCATTTTGGAAAACAAGGCTATCTATCCCAGTGCGTGTAAGGGTAACATCTCTCTAATTCGTTTATACGATAACGATGGCAGGTACATTATCCTCTCAAACATACGATATGACCTCGTTAGCCTAGTGGTCAAGGTAACGAACTCGTGGCCGATGTGTTATGAGTTCGAGCTTAGTACCACTGAAGAACCACCGTGTAGGGAGCCCATGCAGGTTAAATCTTTTGAAGCTCAAACATTTTCCCGTTGGTGTGGTGAGGAAGTTAGGAGAGAGGGGTGCCAGCTCAGATGTCGTTCTCGTCATTTGACTGTAGTTGAAAATTACGACTAGCTAAATAGTGCGACGTTAATATTCACTCACTCAAACGTACTATAGAATTCTGTCTATGTGACATTTTTTTTTACCTGTAACCACTTTTAGGGTATTTTTTCAGCTTTGTGCTTGAACATTTAACAACAACAACAACAAACAAGAACTTAAGTGCAAATTAAAGAATGTTTTTTTTTCTTTTTTAAATGGGCTGCATTGGGGTAGTTTAGTCTTTGCAGATGGCTGTCTCCATGTGTGAGGGCCATTTCAGGGGTGGCATCATCTAATGGCGGCTCCCACTACCAATCTTTTGATGCTTGAATATATTAAATTCAAACTCTCGTCGGATGCCAACTATTGCCGTGGTTTAATTCTGTCCAGAGTACAAGAACCAAATATCTACTCAAGGGATTTCTTACATGTGCCACATAATCACATGCTTGCCTATGATTTACGCATCAATAAAATCTATTGACTCCATCTTAGATCGAACCCGCGACTTTCGGCTTGAGTGGCGGTCACGCTACCTCTAAGCCACCGAATCGACTTAAACTATCATGTTTGTTTATCAATATTGATAATGTCCGATTATTTATTACTTTTAAAATAGATGATGTATGGAACTTTATATTGAAACGAAAGTATTAAAAGAAATATATATTGTGTTTAAAGTGATTACAAAACCAATATAAGATTTTCTTTCACAAAAAAAATTTTTTTTTTCTTTCAAAACCGTTAATACAGCGGAAAAAATTGGATTTTTTCTTCAAAGAAAAAGTATTTGAGCAATAATAACACATAACAATAATATTGTTACGAAATTTGTGTAAAATAGTGTAAATAATATGTATTTGGATGTGTGTAATGCCTTTACATATATCTTACTCTAAATTAGATTTAATTTACGTTAAAATTGTAATACTCACAAGCAACGCCGTCTCTTACGTTATAATGGTAATTCAGGGGGAACTTGGCGAAATCCTGGCGATCATTTTAGGCGAGTTCGGGGCCCTCTTGATTCTTCTAGAAATTAGTAGAGAAATCCACTAATTTCAAGATCTATGACGCAAGCGGGTCTTTCTCGAATTATACGCGAGGGATATAAATAGAGAGATGGTCACCGAAAGTCAGTCAGTATGGTTCTGACTAGCGATGATTCAGTCAGTGGCGGCGCGGGACCTGAACTTAATGTGGGCAAGATACATTTTTGCCAGGCCCTCTGGTGGCGTAAGAGGGTTTATAAAATTTTAAAAAAAACAACTTTTTACTCATATTTATTTGGCCCATTAAACAATAATGAAAAAAAAGAGAAAGAAACAGAAATTTTCTTCTTTTAGTTTTGCTGAAATCCTTAACGATTGGTTCGTAATTTACCTTATAGGTGCTGTATCTGTTTCAATAGAAAATACTGCCAAAGCTGAAAGTTTTTCCTGACCCATTGTATTTCTTACATAATTTTTTATCAGTTTTGATTTTGAAAAGCTCTTCTCAGCAGAAGCGGTACTTACAGGTATTTTTAACAAAATTCGAAAGACAATGTAAATATTTGGAAAAATTTCTTTCAAATCGTACTCTATGACATATTGGAGCAAATGTTTCACGTCTGTAATGATGTGTAAATTTGGGATCATATTTTGTAATTCTTCATATAATTCGTAAGGTTGGAAGTCACTGCTCTCACCTACTTGCAGGACTGTGTGTGTAAATCTTTACAGTTTTTCAGTATTGCTCTTTTGGAATATTTTTTAATTTGTTTAAGTTATAGAGAAAACCAAAATTTTCAAAATGTTGATTTAAAGACATAAATCTTGAATCCATAATTGCTTATCACAGAATCAATCACACACACACACACACACACACATGGTATTAAAAAAGTCTGTTTCATACCGGCTTTTGACAGACTTTATAGGTTGATCGCCGCATTCTTAATGAAACATTTTTTTTTCTTTTTGGCTACCCTTTTATTTTTAAAATCTTTTGGCAAATCATAAGTGCTTTTCTCAATAAACTTACGAGTGTCAGACAAGCATTTTCCCAAGTCCAGTTTGTCGATGCTCTTTGATCCAGCTAAAAATGTACGCAAATGTTCAAAAGTGAAGCATAAATGAGGCTGTACAGATTGCCATAATTTGCTTATGGTATTAACACGCATTAATAACTCATACCAAACATGTAAAAATATGATAAATTCCAAACTGAACATTTCATTTAAAACGGAATCGCAATCAATGAGTGTGTCGTAAATCGTCACATCAAATTGTAATAATGCGGCCTTTACCTCCTCGATTCTTCTTTCTCACCTTTTGTCTGATAAAGGCTTAACCCTCCAAGCGGTCTGCACGTAAAATCCCGTCATTCCAGAGATGCTTTTTCTGCCTTCAAGCAAGATTCCCAAAAGCGGCCGAGCCACGTTCTTAAAAATACGGCTCAACCGCTTTTGAGAACCCCACCTGACGACAAAAAAATACGTGCGGTGCATTTTCGAAGCTTCTCCAGAATGGCAAGACTTTAAGTGCAGACCGCTTAGAGGGTTAATAGTAGCCAAAAAATGTTTTTGTTTCCACTGATGAATGATCTGCGTCTACCAAAAACAGATTCCAGCTGTGACAATTGCAAGGTGTGCAAAATATCCTGGGATTTATATTTAATATTCGACTCCACTATTTATGCCTACTATATTTGCACCATTGTCGTATCCTTGTCCACGACAGTTCTGAATATTCAAGCCCTTTTTTTTGCTCTCCCAGTATTGCATTGGTTATATATTCTCCAGTCGTGTCAGTGACAGCAAAAAATTCGATCTAGTTTTCTTCTCTATACTTCCATTTGATGTACTACAATATCTTAAGATGACCGAAATTTGTTAAATTCTACTACAGTCCCTAGTGAAGTCGAGTAAAAAAGAACAATATTTTGCCTCTTTTATCCTACCAATCACTTCACTGGTAACTGTGTTTGACATGATTGTGATCAATACATTTTAAATATCGTGGGTTAGATCAGGTGTGTCCAACCCGCTGCCCGGGGGCCGCATGTGGCTCACCTTGGATAATTTTGCGGCCCGCGAGATTCTTTACAACCTTACAAAATTCGACTATTATGCACAATATTTTTTGTTTAAGGAGTTTTTATTTTAGTTATTTATTTATTTATTCGTAAAAAATAAATCCCAGAACTGTTATTATTTTATAACTGCGAATCTCTCTCTCTCTCTCATTTTTTTTTTCTTTCCTTAATTGAAATTTATGAAACATAAATCGTGCTCAAACTTAACGCACGAAAATCTGCAACATCAATTACGATACACAAATACGCATGCATTGAGATCGACTTGCAAAAGCTCAATGAAAGAGCTGAGAAACAGATATCTGACTAATTAAATAAATTAAACATTATTTATCCATTGCATTATTATTATTATACTATCTATGTTTGTATACATGAAAAACAATGAAAACAATAACATATTAGTCTGTTTTAAATTTTCACTACAGCAAATATTTGCAATGGATCCAAATCTAATATAAAGATATATATTTTTATGTGTGGCCCGCTGGATCTTAAAGTTCTTCCGAAGTGGCTCTCTAGGTTATTTGGGTTGGCCACTCCTGGGTTAGATAATGGTGTGCAAGTTGTTTATTATCAAAGCGATTTATGTGTTCCGGTAACGTAAAATCATATTTAGATATCAATTTAAATAAGTCTATGAAGTTTCCATGATTCTTAGTGTCTTCGTTTCCTTTGAGAGAGATTCTCTGTGACCTCTAAACGCCAGATTATGATAGGCTAAGAAATATATGATATCAATTAATCTCTCAAACAAATTGTACCATACAATGTTTTTGAGATTCGCATTTTGTTTTCTCAGTCTAATGTTTAATCTCCGTGCTTGATTCCCTTCTCTAATGTTATCCATTGGAACGTATAGGCCATATGTTATTTAGTATTTTCATGTCTGTGCAAAATACTACTTAAATGTTTCCAACCACAGCACCCATCCTGTACCATTTGAGTTTGTGAATTGCCAAATAGTCCTCGTAGAAAACAGAAAACTTTATTTTTAGAACTTGAATAAACTGACCAGTGATGACATTGAGGTTTATTATTTAGTTTTCTTGAGAAATGAAAATTAGAAAAGTGTCTCTATGATTATCACATCTTTAGGATAATATTCATAACTGTTATTTAACTGCTGTGTAGAACCGCTTTGAACTATATAATGACCGGTGAGCGTCTGTCTTGGGAAACGTGCACAATCCCGGGTCAAAACTGGAAAATACTTGTTTCACTACGTCACTGGCATCTCTGTACACAGGTGAAGCACTAATCTCAATCTCTTCTTATTGATTGTGACTTATGTTACTCAACGTGAACACAGAAATCTCAGAGTCAGATTATGATTGGCAAGCTTTTGATCCTATTTCTACTTCCGATTTTCGTCTTTCGGTATCAATAGTCGGTGCATCTGGAGTAACTTCCAAATTCAACGGAGACTCAGATACGGATAAATGTTGTTGAGAAGTTGAAGTCTGACTGAGAAATTTCGTCATACCTTAACTTGAAACCTCGTTGAATACAAATCTCTTTCCACTTCTCGTTTTTTTCTTCTTTTTGCTGCACCAGATTCCCATTTTCTCTCTTTATCTCTATCTCTCTTAGTGCCAACGCCTGACATGATTGATAAATTATGAAAAATTCCCAGTACCACTATTATTTATGCTCAAATCAAATACCTGAGAATTTTTTAATAAAAGAAAATGAAAAACAATATTTTCACGAATTATTTATTCATATGCTTTCATTCACCGATAAATAGAATATCTCTTTTTTAAAAAAAAAAGTCGATGTAGCAATTTTTCGGTATCTTATAGCGAAAAACAGGTAGAGCATTGAATTTTCTAATTTATTAATTATAAAAAACCCTGTCGCATGCACTTTTGGATTTTCTTTACTTTTCGTTTAATTTATGTCGGCTTTGAGGCGCGAGGCCCTATGCAACGCAAGGCCGTGGGCGGAGGCCCACACCACTCACGCCTTACGCCGCCTCTGCATTCAGTATTGCTTTCTCTATTGAAGCGATTAGTGATTACTTCGGCTGTTGAATGAGTGAATGCTTGTGATAATCTTTTATATACGTGTATTTTAGAGACCGATAATTGTGCCTGCGTGCTGCTGAAGGTGTGAAGACCTTCTGAGATTTATTTTCTGAATATTGCTGCTGAATCCTGTATTTAAAGGATTAGATTTTCTACAATAAATTCTCATCGTAGGGAGAAAGAACAACAGTAAAGAACTGTCTTGTTCTTTGCGACTGATCTGCATAAAATCCTCGAACCCCGGGGATCTACGTAACAATACTACAATATTTAAAGAAAGAAAATGTGATAGCTGTAATTGAAATAAAACTTAGATTTATCAACACCAAAAAATCAATTATTAGAAATTAGTACTTCATATTCCTTCGCTTTCGCTATTATCACCTTGTTCCATGCGCAATATCTCTCTCAACATTGAGTGAAGGCAAGCAATATTTTTTCCCGCCATATGGTGCCAAGTATCATAGTTAAGTCGTGATCTAAAAAAGTTGATCTTTGACGAGAGATGTGTTTCACATCACATACACACGGAACAAAATATTTCATTAAAAAAATACTTTCTTGAAAAATTTTTTTCGAAACTTACATAGCTATTGCTATATGGCACAAATAAACATTAATGTTTCTAGTTCGGTGGTAACTAAAATCTTTAAATAAAATTTTAGTCATTTATATTTCATTGTTCAAAGTAATTGTTTTACATCAGTTAATTAAAATCTCAACAAGAACCATTTTCTTTAATGTTTTAAAAACGGCTTACTTAAAGACATTTCTAATCAAACAGTGCTAAAAGATAATAATTTTATCAACATACATATCTTCTTTGAACTATAAGAACAAAACAAAAATTATTGTTAGTACATTCATTTTCAAAGAAATTGTATACTTATTTTGTTAAAATTGTATAAACTCAACTTTATCTTTTTTTAAATTTTTATTTCTGTGTTACTAATATTCTTTTTCAAATGTAAATAGATACAACATTGAGTTATGTATTAACTAGATTTTTTCCCCTTCCCTGCAGTGGATACATCTGAATAATTTTCCAAAGGATATACCACCTGATCAAGTTTAGAAGAAAAATTTAGTCAGCTATATCATAAAATATGTCGGACTCAATTACATATGAGTATGGAGGTGAGTTTACCAATTTAACTTCTATTTTAACTTAAAGATTTTTCTGATAGTAAATCCTATGCGCAATATCGTTTCGTAAATATGTAGAAAATACTTTTTAATGTTTTGTTGTAATAATATATTAATAAATATTGAAAAAAAACTCGACGACAATTATCTCCAATTAATATTATGTAATTTTCCTGTACGATCAGCTAAATAAGAGTGTTAAATTTGTCTATATTTAAAACATATTTTAAGCTATACTAATCGTATGAATGTAAAACAACTTTAGTTAAATCACCAAGATGTATGGAAATGGAAAAGATTCTCCGAAACATAAGAATAGTATGTTAAAATATAAATTTTGTCTTTCATGTGCTTAAAAAGAGCTTCATTGTTTTTAATAACCGCAGTATTCTTGAAAGTTTTCTATAGAATTTCGCGTTCGCGCGCGCGCGTGTGTGTGTGTTTTAGATGTTATAAAAGAAAACAATTATTTACTTTTCCATTATAAAACTTTTATAAAAGCATTAAGGATTTTGTAAAGCAAGTGAATGTGTTTAAATTATAGATACACAGAGAGCCGTAATTCGTAATTTTCTATGAAGTTATAACTTTTATTATAATTCTATTATAAACTTTCTTAATATACATTATGTTATGATCAGTTTACATAACAGTAAAGAGAGAATTAAAAGTTTTAACGCAAGAGCGGTCACGCGGGGTGCAGAGTCTCACCCCAGGCTCTAGAAGTCTTTTAATTCTGGGGAAAAAAGTGATTGTTTGTTACCAGTGACCTTGTCAGTATCCTTCTATATGATAATCTTCATGGGAACTAAAATGTCTTTGTCACATAGCTCCCTCTTTTTTGGTAGTGGCAATCGTATTTTACAATTTTAAGGCACTTGAGGTGACTGAATTTCTCGAGCGATGACATTTGTTCCAAAATATTTCCTATGAACTGGCTACATTTTTTCCCTGTAAAAAATTAAGTGGTTTTGATTGCTGTGTTGTATAACTCATTATGGATTATAAATGTAAATTAACTGAGTATTAAAAAGAAATGGAACAACCTCGATCTTTTTTGGATGAAGTTGAAATTTCGGAGCAAGGAAGAGATCTTGCAACGGAGGAACCTGATGAAATGATGGATAGTAATCATGATAGAGAAAGAAGATTTGAGAAAAGCGATGAACATGAAAAGTTCGAGTCGAAAAGGAAGATTTTTTGCAAATGCTACCTAAAGAACTCCATCGAAAAAGATATAAAGCCACAAATGTACCACAAGACACACAACACCCTGTCAAAAAGACACAAGCGAGAAAAAGTTCAGCATGCTTACTTGTCGATCACCTCTGTACAATAAAACTATAATAACTTGGACAAAATATGAGAGTTTTGCCTGCAAATATCATTCCAGTAATGTTAGGGAAAAGTGCATGTGATTTGTGTCCTTTATTAAAGTTTGCATACAGTTGCAACATTTTAGTTCAGTTTGATTGGATTTTTCTCCTCAAATTATCAAAGAAAAATTGAAAAGTTCTTAAAGTATATAAGTATACTTTCTCTAATTAAAGTATTCACTCACTGGTGTAGCTGGTTTTGAGTGGGTACTGTATCAAAAAATTTGTTTTGGGGAATCCTTAATATTTTATGATTTTTTGCTTACACATGTTGGGGCCCCTGTATCTTGGAGGCCCCGTATCATTGATACGGCTGTTTCGGTGGTAGCTACGCCCCTGTATTCATTGTCATTACGATATTCATTATTTACAATGAAAATAATTATAAAAAAAGAATTGGGGTGACCGAGTAGCATCGAGTGCACACTTTCTCCAGGATTGAAAAATAAAAATGTATAAATTTTGTCTTTTACTTGGGTGCGTTGTTAAAGTAGAACATGCAATTTCCCAATAAATGTAATCAAATTGTGAATAAAAACATACCAATCAATTGTTTTAGAATAATTACTACGAATAAATGTAGCTAACAAAGAAATATCAATAAATTTTTAATAAAACACACGGCCCAAAAAAAAAAAGAATCTTTGTAAAACAAAATTTATAATAAAAATCAATATAAACTTTAATAGAATATCAATTACTGACTATACCTTTTGCTTGTAAAAAGGGTACAAGAAATTAAATTGACGAAAAATCAAAAATTGGGGTACATATAAAACGATCCCTTTACAAAGGCTGAGAGATTTTCTGTAGAGCTCTAGCGATTTGGAGTCTGCCTCCAAATTTAGTTTAAAACAAGAAAGCAATTAAATATATTAAAATTGTAAATTATTTATCATTGTTTGAAAATACTTCTGTGTTCATGATGTCGCGAGCCTAAGGTCGCAGATGAAGATTGGGACTCCGAATAAACATACATTGTTATAAAAACAACTAAGTTTATTTGTTTATCAATGAACTATTAAGCAAGATTATAAACCGAGGAAGCAGTCCAATTAATTGGGTACCCTAAATTCGTAAGGCAAATAATTAAACACTCAACTGAGTGTGATCCGATGAAACAGCCCTCGCCAGGTCTCACCCGGCTCAATTTGATATCCCGTTATGAATCTTCTTTTCAAATACACCAAGAGCTTCCGATATTCACTTCGAAGATCTCACTATAATAGCAGCCAAACGACTAAACCTAACAATCACATTAGGGATTATAAATAATACTCAAATTAGCATAAAATCAAGTTCTCTCTACGGAAGGTGGTTTTAAACTCAAACAGTGTTAAAAAATTATTTTTCCTCAAGAGGATTAGTAGAAGGCGGCGAAGAGTACCCGTTACAATGATAACTAAATTTTCATATCATATACCGGAGTAGTGATACTGCTAGAATGGATATCACCAGTGGCGTACAAAAAGAATGGTGAGGTTTGGGGGCTCAAACTCCTCCCATACATCAAGAAATTTGTAATTTTTGACGTACAAATTATGTCTGGAGGCTTCCTAAATGCGGCTGTTTTTTTTTAATGTAAACCCCTTCCATACAAGTAATCTGTACGCCACTGGATTTCACCCAGTGCGATATCCAGGGGTGTCTCATTTGCATCAAAACAATCATGCCGTTTTTTAAAAGTAAACTTCAAATAATGGGATATTAAATTAACAGTTTAAGCAGGATAAAACTAAGGCGAACGAAAATTCTGAATATAGATGAACAATCTATCAAAATGTGTGGATAAAATAAGGCATATATACATATGCATAGCATACATTGTTTTTTGAAAAACTTATTTAAACAAGTGGGGCGTGAGTAAAAAAAAAATGACAAAGCTTCAAATAAGTTAAAAATAATCAATATAAGATTTGCAAAAAATAAAATAGTAATAGAAACTTATAGTTTTAAGTCAATGAAATAATGCTGCTGTAAAGTATTTTATCCTTGATAAATTTAAAATACGCGCGAGTACATTATATTCATTACACGATGGGTCTTTTAAGTTGATTGAGGATTCAAACATGGGACATGAGCTTTACGGCATGACAATTCAACTACCCCAGAAGAAAAAATTGACTGCCTAATTTCAGTTTAAATCATAAAAATAAGAAAAATAATTGGGAAGAGAAATCATCTTTAAGTTTTTTTTAACTCCACCAAGATCTTCGAGTGAGCAATTAAGGGCTAGCAGTTTCCAAATGCAGCATAGCAAAAATATTAGGATAAATAAGAACATGACTTTTTTTTAAAAAAACTGACAAATTTTTTATGATTTTATTTTATAAGATATCTTATTAACTTTATAAAAATACCACGTATTTTATTTTTCAATCACTGGAACAAAAACTACAAGTGTTTTAGTAAAATCAGGTGCTATATAACTTTACATAAGATGTCAAACTTTCAAACGCATTTTACCTCGAAATGTGTATTTTTCCGAAAAGCTCAAACGAGGACAGCGATTGCTCAAAAAGTTTTTAAGATTAAAAGTTTTAAAGTTGCTGAAATTTTTTTTGTATAGGTTCTGTATAATAGTGGAAGTGTTTTAACCTTCAGATTTTTCAATCACTGTTTTATTACAACATTTACAGTTCTTTATGTGAATATAATCAATGTTTTTTAAAGCAATTTCATCTAATAGCTAAGATAAAGGGCTCTAGTTTTTGTAAAAATTAAAATATCTCTTATCTTGAAGGTCATTTCAAAAAGGAATAGCAAAGTAGTACATCAAAATTGAAGAATTGAGAATGTTCATTTACTATATTTGTACAGAGCTGGCCCTGTTTATGTCATTTTTTGTCAATTTTTACCCATTTCTTCCCATTTTAGTAGTAATAATTTATTTTTCTCTTCTTAATTTTAACCTTTTTTTCTTAAAAGTACTAAATGTATCTAAAAACAGCAAAAAAATCTCCATATCTCCATTTTTTTTTTAAAAAAAACGTTATCGCAAGTTGTCGGATATCTTAAAATAATAAAATCTGTCAATAGTACAATCGATATAAAAATAAAGAAACTTATTTTTACAATCAATTTAATTCAGAGTACCGAAAAATTTTATCCCATATATGTGTATTACATATTACGAATGTATTACATATTACGAATAATCAATCGGTAATAATAAAAAATGGAATCTTAGAGGAAATTGTGCAAAGTATATTTATAGAAATTATGTATCATGTCAGTTCTTTTTAACCTAAAAAAAGAGTCGTAGTTCTAAATAACTTATAGCGAACTGCTCAAACAATAGCTCGACAAAGTATGGTCTCGATTCACTGGTGTCGTTTTTTCCTAGATCAGGAGTGGTTCATGGGCCACATTGTAGGAGCGGAGAATACGGGAGGGCCACACCTTTTTAAAATGATTGTATTCATTATAAAAATTAATAAATATAAGTTAAAAAATAGTGGTGGTTTTATTTACTGTGCTAATTTCATATTATCTATAGCTGTAAGCACATTTAAATTTATTTTAATGAGACAAATGCACTCTGTCACAGTCACATTTTACTCCTTTTTTTTTTTTTTTTTAATTGAAACGAGGAGTTGGATTGCTTCTTGAAATTCTCCTCATAGCCTGAAAATCCATGTCATCTTGTGCTTGCATCTATATTTACTCTTGTAGTTCTTCATGCTAGAAATAGCTGAGCAGTGTGACGTAAATATTCACTCACTCACTCTTCATGCTCTAGGAAACCTTTACTCACAAACATATGTCGAATAAATGTAAAATACATTCCCCAGCAAATTTTTTTATGCATGGAAATTTTTCTGCAAAGTTTTTGTAGAAGTCAATGTCATAGAATTTAACAATTCCTTCACTCTGTGATTTAACTGCAAATCAATGTTCTAGCTGTAGCTAATCAGGTGCTATATCAGTATATGCAGCAATGGGATAACAAAGTAAATTGAATTTAAGCTAAATTTTCTTACAATCTTGATATCTTGTGACCTCGTCCTCCAAACTCTGCAGATAGATCTCAATAGAAGCACTTTCATTTGCTTTGTTTTCCTAATAGTAAAAAATGAAAGACAAATATTTGCGCATGGGAAAGAAATATCGGTTCAAAGCGAATTTTCTGACTGTCATGGAGGGCTGCTATTTGCCCACCCCTATAATAGACCATTTTCTAATTACTAATGCACGCTCTTATAAGATTTCATTATTCAGGCGTTTCTGATATACTTCAATTCTTAAAATATTTTTAAATTACTATACACAAAAAGTTATAAATTCAACGGCCATTAAGGTTTGAATTCCAAAGTACACAAAGTACTTTTATGGGAGAGATTAATATTTTAAAAAATATGGAAACAAAAACGCTCAGAAATAATTTTTAGGTTGAAAATCAAAAATCTTTTAGTGTATGGAAGAGGTTTATGTCCCCAAACCCCGTCTTTGTGTACGTCATTGATTCATTGCCATATTTGGACAAGATACTAATTCGTATCATTGATAAAAATATAAAATCTCAAAGTTATTATAATTTGCCCACTTGTAGCAATATTTTCTAAAATCTAATAGTTTAAAAAAAAAAGATAAACAAATATTTTTCCTTTAGTATTTATATCATTCCAAATTGCCAAACCAGGTTTTTGCAATGTATGTAATAAATATAATTGTAGATATAGCATTTGCTTACAGCTTAGGTTAATACTTAAAGTTAACTTTTACCACATTTCAAAGAAGTCAAAAAATTATATGTTATAATAGTTTATTCTAACGCTTCTAATTACAATTTTTGGGATGTAATGTCTTTCCATCGTAAAATGACGTCATAAATTGGGCACCTTTTCGAATTGTTATCAACAAGCCGCGTAAAATGCTTCAAAGATAGAAGTAGTTACTCACCGGTATTTAAATTTGGCAACACTCTTCAATACAAATTTTTAAATTCTGTGATCCGTTTTTGCGTATTACAAGGAAACAACTATAATTTTTTTTAAAAAGTGATCCAAAAGAACGGTAAAAAATTCATTTTATTCTTTAATTTCATTAAAAACTAGTATTTTTCATTTGAAACTTCAAAAGTGGTTAATTTCAGATTTGTTGCTTGTCTGTTCCATTTTTGTGATTCGAATCTTTAAAACGATAATTAGAATTCAACAATAAGCTTTTGTATTTCAGTAGCACGTATATTTTGTTTGAATATTGTGTTTCATACCAATCGGTTGACATTGTATTTTCTTTTTTGTGATTGCAATGTATTTAAGTAAATCTGTACAAGTCATCTTCTGCTTAAGAATGTGGTTAATTTCTTATTTGTAATAAGTGTCATTTACGTTCATGTATTCCTGTTTTCCACTCTGTATTGTTACTTAAAATATCTAACTGTGGCATCTGCTAATTTTTTTTTTTTCTGCTTACAAATCTGATTACCTTGTTTTTTAAAATCTTGTACATTTTCATTGAATGTGTTATTAAATTTATTTGTAGTAAGATTAATAACTTATTTTTGCTGTAATTATTATTTTTCATTTTATTGGGAATTCTTATCTAATTCATTTTCTATGGCAGAGAATATATGTAATGGTTTTTTTTCTACGAGTATTTTGATATTGAAGGTAATAAAAATTCTGTATTCTCTTTGTTTATCCTGCTACCAAATGTGACTCAATGAAAAATCAGCAACCTCAACCACTTCTCATTATTTCTGCGGTTTTTAGTAGTACTTCTATAAAGTTTTTAACAACTAATGTTTAGTAATTACTTTTATTTATACATATTTTGTATGTTGTTGCTATAAATGTTTGCTTGTGAGATTTTCTCACGTCCAACCAAATGTCTCTAATTAGAGGAATTAATTTGGGCTAAAATTCAGAATCGCCCACTTATTTTGGATTTTTTTTTTTTTTTTTTTGCACTTTTTCATGATTGATAAGCATGCAAATTGTGAATTGTGGTAACCAACTCTAGCCTCTTTCATTATGTCTTCTGGAGGGGTTGCTCAAGAAAATGCACCAAGTTAGCTATTTTTCAAAATTGAGCCAAACAGTGTGGAGTACTGCACTTCCCCATTAATTTGTTACAGTACATGACTTTTTAATTTGTTATCAGTATCTATTGCCAAATGCGTTTTTGGTGCAGTTTTGAAATCACGTTTCAATACAATTTTGATGATAGCAGCCTAGCTCTAAAAACTCGACATGAAAATTTTTATAAAATGGCTTATTACTGATAAAGGTGTTTAAGATAGTAAAGTTACATAGATTTTAAATGAAGCTAAAGAGATAAAATAAACAAATTTGCTTGCATTTTTGCGATTTTTGAAAAATAGGATGCGAGAAATTTTAAAGTATCAGAAAATTAAATGTGGGGAAAAAATAAACAGATTTTAAAAAATAAAAATTGTTTAGTGTTATGAATCTGATTTTTCTTTGCCCCTTTCTGAAACAATTTGCTGTGCTAATTTGATATCGGGGGTAGTAGCGCCAAGCTTATTTATGTTCGCCAAAATGGGCAATAGTACAATATGGTTAGCTTAATATTTTTATCGTCTGTCGATGTGGTTGCCATGGGGATAACGTATATTAGAAATAACTTTTATTCATTTTTTCCCGCTATAACCCTTTAATTTCAGACGATATCTTTAAAAATTTAACCATTTTCAGTTTAATTTTTCTATTTGCATCTTCTGTTTAATTCTGGGTTACTTTCGAATATGGATATTTCTAAAATGAGTGAGTACTTGAATATTTTTTTCTTAAAAGATTAAGTGTTGTGCTTTTAATTATCGCTATAAATAGTGTATTTTCGTTTTAAAAATGTTTTTTTTATGTTCTTTGTTCGATGATACTCGTTGAAGGAACTTGCAGTGCAAGTTTCATATTGCAAGCTTTCACTACTTTGTAATTGATATTCTAAATTAATTTTAACATACATTATGTAATTATTTTATTCATAATGAAAAAAAATGCAATTATTACTATGTGTAATCATATAATAATCGTTATTTATAATTGTTTCTTTTAGCATTTATTTATAACTATTATTACATATTTGTTATTTATTTATAATTAATATTGTTATTTATTTATAATTATTATCTTATTTATTTATAATTATCTTATTTATTTATAATTATTATCTTATTTATTTATAATTATTTCCTTATTTATTTATAATTATTTCCTTATTTATTTATAATTATTTCTTTTGTTTATTTACAGCTATTCTTATGTTTATTTATAGTTGTGTATTACGAGTTCTCTTATGCATTATTTTTATTTTGTTACAATTCGACGATTATTCTTTTTAATAATTACTATTTAATTATGTTATATGATTATTATTTCTAATAACCCTTATAAAATCGTACTATATGAATATTATATATAATTACGATAAAATAAAATTATAAGATTATTATATATGCTGCTTATATATAATACTATTATTAGTTCATGTTACTTTTTATTACATAATATTATTATTCATTATTTATTGATT
>BMAV01000586.1:42336-117944 GCA_019973955.1 Trichonephila inaurata madagascariensis
TTTTACGGTGTATAATTTTACTTATGCCATTGATGAATATTTATTTCATCCATATCAAATTTTCATTGTCCTCTATTCTGTTTCCATTTTTTTCTGCATATGAAATTGCCTCCCTTTTTCATACTTGCATCGTAGTGAACTCGTCTTGATGGTATTACCAATATGTTTGTTGTTTAGGTGATTAAAAGAAAGTGTATACAAGAAAAAAAAATTCTTAAGTACAAGCAAAGATGCTTAGGATAAACTGAATTCTCTGGAGATAAACTGCGGTATGGGATAAGTCATCGATTTAAGTGGCCAGAATGGACGATTAATTAACACATCGTTGCACCAGTCAACAGCCTGTAAAAAAATTCAGTTCCCAGTGAGTTTCATTGAACAAAGATTGTTTAAAATATTCATTAATTTAAAATAAAATAGTGGAAATTTACAACTTGCTGCCAGTGAAAAAAGAATTATGCCTGATAGTTTTGCTATTATGGAAGTGTAAATTTTCACGGTAAGATCTGCAATAAACCATCTAAACAGCCTTCAAATTGCTTATCCTTTTCGTAATTAATTTTCATTTTACTACCACGCTCATGAAGGCTGATATAAAAGAAATCTCGATCAGAATTTAAGAAAAAAATTTCTGAACTCTTTGAATACATAGTAGACGAAAAGTGTAAATTCAGCAATGATTTTAGTCCATGAAAATTAAAAGCGAAGCTATCACATTCTTTAAAAAAATAACTTGATATTTAATGATAATGTACATATTCTAATAAATGACTGAAGATGTAAGTTACAATTTAGACAGTGTGAATTATAGAAAGTTTAATTTGTAAACAAATCTAATTAAAATTGTCTGAAATTAAGTTTTTTGGTTTGGTCTTAAGTTTAAATCGAGTATCTTTTCACAAATATATGTGGATCCCAAACCAATTACTGCTATTCACATGAACATGAAATGGGCTTAAAAATATTGAACTTGTGTATTTATTGCAACCTATTGGCAACATTATATGAAATGAAGTGCATGGTTTCCAATTCAGTGCGTAAGACACAAAGGAAATCTATGTTGCCAACTTGACGAGTTATTATTACAGTTGGTGATTTTTGCGATAATACACTACTGACCACTAAAATTGCTACACCAAGAAGAAATGCAAATAACAAAATATTTATTGGACTAGTATATTATACTAGAAATAACAAGTGATTAAATTTTCAAGAAATTCAGGTGCATAGATCCTGAGAAATCGGAACCCAGAACAACCACCTCTGCCAGTAATAACAGCACTTACACATCAAGTTAAACACAGATTGGATTGCATGTACAGGTACAGATCCCCATACAGCTTCAATACAATGCCACAGCTCATCAACTGTAGTGACTGATGTATAGTAATGAGCCAGTCGCTGGAAAACCATGGACCAGAGGTTTTATATTGGCGAGAGATCTGGTGAACGTACAGGCCAGGTCAAAAGCTGGACATTTTCCTTATCAAGGGAAGGTGCGTACAATACCGGCAACATGAGGTCATGCATTATCCTACTGAAACGTAGGGCTTGAGTATAGGGTAGAGCCACGTATCGTAACACACCAGAAATGTAATGTGCAATGTTCTAAAGGCCGTCAATACAAACAAGAGGTGACCAAGACATGTATGCAATAGCATCCCATACCATCACGCCACTTGATGGGCCAGTGTGAGGAAAGGCCACTGCTAGTGTGCGTTCACCACGATGCTGCCAAACACGGAGACGACCATCTTGATGATGTAAACAGAGCCTAGATTCATCTGAAAAAATGACATTTCGCCATTCCTGCACCCAGGTTCATCGCTGATCACACCATTGAAGACTCTCTTATCTGTGATGCAGCGTTAAGAGTAGCCGCTGCTATGGTCTCCAAATTGAGAGTCCATGCTGCTGCAAATGTCGTCAAACTGTTTGTGCAGGCACTTGTTGTCTTACAAATGATCAAAATGTTTGACTTGGGACTTGTGATGTGGCCGCACAATCCATTAAGCCTATGCAGGTAACATGGCTGTTTTCTTAGCTTTTAGTGACAGGGGGCCGTTGAGATTCAGCATGGCTTTCTGTATTACTGTCCTGAACCCATTGATTCCCTATTCTCTAACAGCAATACTGAGATATGATAAACCACAATCCCAGTGTGCTACAATTCAACCATTATCAAAGTCAGAAATGTGTTGGGACGCATTTCTGCCTCTTTCATGAGTCATTACAACTTTTTGCCAGGCAACAGCAATTTAATATAATTTGTGTTCGAGAAATGGGCTGAACAATTTCCTCATTTATGCACATTGTAGGTGTCTCTGTAGGTGCCTGCTTTGTTTGACTGCGCTGAAAAGCTAATCATTTTCATATCACAGCACCTTGTCATTTAAATTTCACAGCTGTAGCGTGTTGGCTTTGTGTGGCAATTTTAATGGCCAGTAGTGTATGTAAGTACAAAAAATATTTTAAATATTCTATCATATTTTGAGAAATGATTGTTTTTTGCAGTTATAGGTTTCTTTATTTTGTTAGTATATTTCAAGAAATTCTTGGCTTTTTGGAGTTAGGGAGAGGAAAATGTAGAACATTATTTCTAGGTCAGCATTCAAATGGCAATTTTGGTACTTACATATCGCAACAATTACCAAATGTTTGTCAGGTTGGCAACCCCAATTTCATATGTGTCTTACAAACTGAATTGGCAACCGGGGGCTCTCTCTCTCTCTTCGTTTCATGTAATGTCCCCAATGGGCTTGATTCATGAAGTCACATGATAAAAACAAACACGTGTTTTCCATTGAATTCAAAACAAACATTAAACTAATTGTACTTGTTCTATTTGTAAAACTCAGATAAAATTTAGAATTTCATATTTCGGTAAAGACGTTTAAATGTTAGGGGAAAAAATTTCTTCAAAAAGATTTTATGCTTATACTTTTAAATAAAATGCATTTTGTATACATATGTACTTTTTAAGAGAAAGTTTCTGCAAAGAGCAAAACTTGGCAACACCGGAGCGTGTGAACTGATTAATTGGAAACACAAGATAGTTTGCATCGTGTGACTATGACGTCACATGAGTTTTTGAATTGATTGGATAGAATCACGTGGCTTTCACTATCATGTGACTATGACATCACATGAATCAACCTCATAGGTTGCGACAATACATAAATACCATTGCAACTTATTAGTGACATTATATGAAATGCAACACATGATTGCCAATTCAGCTCATACTACGTATGTGAGATTGGGGTTGCCAACTTGGCAAGTTTTCTTGAATGTTACCAATGGACTAAATTCATGTGACGTCATAGTCACATGATAACTGAGCCACGTGTTTTCGGCCAATCAGCTCATAAATTAATGTGACGTCATAATTATATCATAAATATAATCACGCGTTTCCAGCCAATTAGTGCATGTGCTTCACTGCTGCCAGCTTTGCTTTTTGCAGAAACTTTCTTTTAAAAAGTACATATTTGTCAACGATATAATAATGCGCATAGTTAAACAAAATGCACTTAATTTAAAAGTATTCGTATAATGTAAGTATTTTTTTTTTTAAATTTTGAAAAACTGTTTGAAGAATTTTAACACGTGAACTCTTAAACCAATCATATCAAATTTTAAATGTTATCTAAACTTTACAAGTTGAACAGTTGGTATGTCAATTTTTAATCAATGGAAAACACGTGATTGCAGTTATCATGTGACCATCATGAATTTAGTCCATTGTTGCAATAATATGCAAGTACAGTAATTTCATATTAAAAGCTTTGATGAAGTTACAAGCATCGATTATTAAATTATCTTATCCTTGCATATCCTTATTTACTGGAACTTTTTCTGTTGTCTCTACAAAAAAAGTGTAGTTCTAACAACCAATCATCTTGGTTGCCTCAGTAAACCAATTCTTTCAATAACATTTGGTATTTATGGATTTCAAATATTAAACTGATGATGTATTATGCTTAATTACACATGAAACAATAGTTTCATTAGAAATTAGAATCATGAGGCAGGCTATGTGTTAGCTAGGCCTGCTCTTGGAAAAATGTAACAACCATAGAATTATAATTTTCTAGTAAAGTATGGAATCCATTACTTCATAAAATACCTAAGTACGGTGAAATACGTTTAACGCAAAAATGCATATGAAATATTGGTTAACACGAAATAATACAACGGTCCGATGAACTATGTATTTTCATAATTTTTTTTTTCTCTCTTAACATGAAATGAAAATGGCTTAACTCAAAAAGATTTCCCTTCTAGAGAATAAAAGTATCTGCATTATTGGATTGTCCTTATTATTGGAAGAATTTCTTGCAGTAGATGATAATGTGTATAGCCCAATTATGACAGACCCTCAGTTTCGTGTTAAGCGATTTTCACTGTACTTACTGAATTACCTAACCAAGTCTTTTGAAAGTATATAAAACTAGATTCTACTATTTAACTAGTAAACTTATAGAGTAAATGGTGTGTTTTTACTAGCAAGACTAAGTAATCATTGCTCTCTCTGTCTGCATTATATTCTGCTTTTTTTTTTATTACTGTTGATTTATCTAGTGATTATATTATATTTTCTGTTTTTCTTTTTTATTTATCAGTTAATTTATAAAAGAAGACTTATTTTAGTGTCATATTGTTTACACAAAGATATTTTTTATTTTAGCAATATATCAGTAGTTAATTTAGATTACCTAGTTATATATATATATTTCATACTATAACATAAGTTGAAAATTATTGATATATTATGCACTTTAATCTACTTAGCTAGTTATTTTTTGAAGTACCTAGGTATTCTATGAAATAAAGGAATTATTTGCTTCAAAGGTAACATAACCATGAAAGAAACATTAAATGTTGTGAAAAACTTTTATTTCTACAATGTTATCTTAAGATTTATCAAGTTTTGATGATGAGTTAAATTTTAAAATAAACATAAGATCAAGGAGAAAGACAATAGATTTAGCCTTTATAGCATTCACTAATTTCAGGCTTAAGTATTAATAACAATGAAATACATAATCTGTTAAATTTAACTGAGAGAGATCACAGAAAAAACTGTACAACTATAAAAATAATTAGTACTTATGTAATGTTGTAACAATCACCAACTCTCTTTTAATAATTTGAGAATTCTGATTTCCTATGTGTCGTATTGGCATCCTCGTGCTTCGTTTAATTTAATGTCACCAATAGATTGTGATAAGTTGCACTACAATTATAAAAATGAGTAAAAGATAATTAGCTATCCAAAGTAAATGGTTATTAAAATGTGTTTTTTCTTTTATACTATGAAAATAATAATGTATATACATGTATTATCGTTTAATGAAGGTAAACTAATGGGTGTGATTAAAACTAAATTTTGCCTTATATGCTGTAAGATATTCCCCAAACTGAAGTAGTTGAGAATTATTTATTACAGCAGTAATGCCAAACTGTTTTGATTTGGGACACATTTTTTGTGGAATAAACATTTTCTCATGATATCTCATCTTAAGTCTATTTATAAGATAGAATTTATAGAAGGTTTTGCAGTATTCCATGGTGCCACTGTGAGGATGCTGCAAATCTTAGTACTGCAATGCACTTTTTGGGAACCTTTGCATTACAGATTTATTTAATCAAATATTATTTTTAATTGTATTTAGTGTAAGTTATTTGTGGGTTATTTATAATTTCGAATCTTTTGCAGAAGGCATGTCATCTACTTCGCAAAAACACAAAAATTTCGTCTCTGAGCCTATGGGCGATAAGAGCGTAAATGAATTAGCTGGCATAGGAGAGGTGTTAAGTAAAAGACTAGAAGCAAAAGGATTTGATAAGGTAAGCACAATTTTTTTTTCTCCCTTCAGTTGGACATGGTAAAGATTGAATTTGAACGAGGGGGAAAATAAGTTTAGTTTTAAATCTTAAATTAATACATTGTTTTTTTCTTAATTTATTATTGAATCAAGTGTTAGTTGTCTGTCATTATATGTTCCTTGTGTAGCCTATATGTGTCTCTTTAGGGATTTAAATTTTCTCAAGGATATATAACATACATGCATGAAAGCCTCATCATAGTTATGTTGTGTTAAATTTCAAAATGAACATAATTTAAAATCTATATAATAACATATCAGTTTTTAGTCAATTAAAAAAAAATCAATGAAAGTTCTGAAAAAATGGGAAGGGGGGTGAATTTCAGATGAGAGCCATTTTTAACATAGTCAATAGGCTCACTCTCTTTATATGTAATGTGATAGGTATTATGTGTTTATTACTTCAATCACCTTTCTCTAAAAATCTTACTTATGAGAAAGCAATATTTCCTTTTTCTAAGAGTATGAATGGATTTTGACCCTTGGATATACACCTGCCCTCAATTTACTCGGAAGATAGGTTCTTTAGAAAACTGTGTACATGGGGGGGATTAAATTGTGTAAAATTCAATCATTAATTTCGATGCATGCCTTCTTATTGGCCATCCATTAAACAGGGAAGCTGTTGATGATTAACTTTTTAAATGAGCATGAAGTTTCTAATTTGATTTAAACCATTATTTTCATTATATGATTGACTGAAGCACTACTGCAGAAATGAACTGTTATGCAACTTTTTGTTGCTGTATGACCACTAGCTAATTTGTGATGTGCTACCAAATAGATTTTTTACTGGTATTTCCTCCCTCTCATAAATAACCCAAACTTATCAACATTGACAGCCTGCTCAGGAGGACAGAAATTAACAAGTATAATTTCAACAAATTTTGCCAGATATTATTAGGCTACATCTGAATCAGCAGGTACATGTTCATCTTTCAAGCTTAGCTTTTGTGAAAATGTCCATTTAAATCTCTCAAACAAAACATAGCCTGCAGAAAAAGTTTCTTTTCAGCTGGAGAAGTAGACGGTAATTGATTCTTAATTGTTCCATAAATCTACTAAGCTTTATTTGCATTTGTATTGATATCAACTGAAATCCTTTTTGGGGTGGTTTCTTCTGCTTTTCCATTTGTTACACATGAATCTGCACATAATCACAGCAGGTCCAGCTACTAATTTTTTTTTCCTAATGAAGTCTTGTCCTTACTGTGTCCTTGCTTTTTTTCGCGGAATAAAATTTAGCTACAACATTTCTTATTTTTTCTCTATATGTAGATGAATTAAAATCATTTGCCTTCTAAAGCTATAACTTTCCTTGAAATTTGTTCTTGGTATGTTATAATCCTCAAATTTTTAAATGCAAAAACTATAATTACTGATCACTAGCTAGTGTTAAGTATAAAATTTTAAAATATTCATAGTTGAAAAATGGATACTTACATATTCATAACATAATGTGAAATGAAGCGCATGTTTGCCAATTCGCATGGAGTTGGAGTTGCAACTTGGCAGGTTATCTTGAACAGTGGCATTATTACGATAGTATGTAATTTTTTTTTTATCATTTTTGTTGCAATAAATTTTTCCAATGTTAACAGTCACTCTATTCATTGATAATTTGTATTGATGTTATTTAATACTTCTATCATTTTCTTTTTAGGCCTATGTGGTTCTTGGACAATTCTTAGTATTGAAAAAGCACAAGGAACTATTCATTGATTGGATGAAAGATATTTGTGCAGCCAATTCCAAGCAAGCCTCTGAATGTTATCAGTGCATCTCTGACTGGTGTGATGAGTTTTTGTAAAATATGTATCTTTATTAAATGTGCTGAGCTAAATTCCATCATTTGTACAAAGTTCCCATTGGTGAAGCGAGCAATTTTTAACATGTGCTTTTTACCATTTAGTATTATGCTCGGTCTTTTGTTTAAAATTCATTTAGATCCTACAAATTTTGTGTTAGCTGTATTGCACAGAAAGTTATTGCATTTTTTATTCTAAGTTTTACATAGCTTTATTACTGATTACTATTTTTTCTTCTCTTTTACTATTTCTATTTGCAGCTAATTTTTGTTAAGATTTTAAGGAAATCGGTTGTGATAATGTATTTAATGAAAAATAAGCAGTAGTGTCATATTTTTAAGTATCTTGATAGTGGGTATACTTAACTGATTCTAACAATTTATTAAAAGTCTTCAAATAATATTTATGTTTATGTAAAACTGCACTCTTTATATAAACAGTTTAATTTAGTTTAGATAATTGTCACTTTAAAAAAATGATCTGATTTTTTAAATGTTGCGTTTTTAGTTCTATTGAATGTTATTCTTTTCCAAATTGGTGCATATTTAGTTCAATTATGTGTTTTATGTAGGCAACTCTTTCATTCTATTGTATTCAATGGATACATTTTTTAAAACAACATTTTCAATACCATTAATGTATATTGATCTTTTCTGAATTATTTCTTTTTTCTTTCCTTCAGTATGATATAACATGCCAGAGAAATAAATGACACATCTTCTCATTGTTAATATTCAATTTGCCTTGCAAAAATGCTTTTTAGCCTTGTACTGTTAAAATATATAAAAGATTTTACTGTTCCATCCATATTTTTGTAAATAAAAAAAAAAGTACTAGCTCTTCTCAGCAGCAGTGTGTGTTTGGAAATATCTTCATGATTATCTTAAATAATATTTTAAGCTTGTTTTTTCTTCATTCTTATGACTGTAAGTGAAAAAAAAAATGTATGTTTAAAATCCAATCTCCTTTCTTGTATTAGTATGCTTCATAATTTGTGATATATGTAACTTTTAATTTTTGTAGCTTCAACTTCACTATTATTAAGAATTTTATGTACCTATAACTTTCTCCATTTTTTTTTAAAAAAAAAGAATTGATTTATTTAAAAAAATTTCTATATTGTTACAACTTTTGGATATGAAAATACTAGATTATGCTTATGATAATCAAAGTTTTCTATACTTTTTCTGTAAATTTTTCTCAGGAAATTTTTACGTGTAATAAGTTTAAAGGAAGGTTTTCTGGAAAGTCTTCTTTTGATGTAAAATATATAATGTGTAATTAATAAAGTTCATTTAAAGCTTTAGACATTCTGTTGCATTATTTTAGTTTTTGATTTATATTAAATATTTTTTATGTGCCATAATGCTAAGTAAATTTATGTCAATGAATGAAACTGCAAATGCTTTGAATAAAATATTTTAAACACTTCTAAATTTGTATCTTTAAATCTTGTACTCACATTTCTGAGAGCCACTTTTTTAAAATACAGATTTCATGTTGGTTCAATATTGATTAAATCTAAGAATATCAAGTGATAAGTAGTTTGTTGTGTCCAAATTTTGAAAAGTAATGTTCTATTTCTGTAATATTAGAAGCTCACATTTTTAATTTGATCTTTGTTTAAAACTGTTAATTATTTTTATACATAATAAAACTTTTATTTATCCATTAACTTTTCATCCTTTAAAAAAGCCAAGGTGGCTGAGAGATTGTGGTCTGAAATTTGTGACTGGCATTGTTTTTTTTCCCCCAAGTCATCAGTTTTAGTCTTGTTGCTGCTAAAAACCCACTATATAGAGGAATTGGTGCACCTTAAATCTCAAAGTTCCCGCTTTTGTGTGAAGTTTGGATAGTTGGTTGGTAAGTTCTAACTCAAATGTATCATCTTTGTGACTTGAATGTGGTTCAAAATTATGAGGTTCATTTTTCAATAGCCTTGTGTTGCCTCATAGTGAAATGTTAATTAACAATTATTCATTTTTTAAGGAAATATAATTTTATGTAATCCAAATGTTTAATAAGTTGGATTATTTATTGCTGTTTTTCTAATTTTAAATACATATTTTTTTTTTTCAATATTCTAAAATGCTAACAGACAATTCATGTTTTTAATTAATGAAATTTAATGTCTGCATTTTAAAACTTAATGTTTATTTTGTTAATAAAATTAATGTTCATTAAGCCTGATGTTGCTCAATTCAGACAGCTATCTAAAAAGATCATAATTAGTAAACACATCAACATAAAAAAATTTTCAATCTAATACATATACTGTAATTGACGTACTGGTTTTAATGATTTCTTATGTGCGATTATTTACCACTATAATTGACTTATTTCAAAATATATGTTCCTTTTTACTGTACAGCCTGAGAGTTTATCTATAGATCTGGGTTCTCTGATTTTATAGGTTTCTTGGATGCAGACTTTTATTAATCCAGATAATATAGAAAGCCCTAATTGGTCCGAATTGATGAGATTTAACACATGCTATGGATATTTCATATATAATCCTTATTGCATGATTTATATATTTGAGTGAAATATAAAAATAAACATTCGCTCTATATATTTCAGATTTTATTTATGTATATCATTTTAAAAATCTTATAAAAAAAAAATATTTTTGTTTTTACAATTTAATCATTCTAGCAGTTCTTCACATAAATATTTCAGTGATTCACATATTAAACAAAAGACGTGTATGAAATCATCTTCTGTTATATTTAAAGAATATTGAAGATGCTTTTTTGGACTTTTTAAAACTTGTCTCTGTAATATTTTTAATTCACAGTTGGTAATGAAAAGTTCTTGCCATTCATTTTATTCCTATACATTTTGTTGTGTGCTGCTCACTTTCTAATTTTATTGTTTTTTCTTTTTCAGTTAGCATGTTATTTTTAAATTGTTATCATCCCAGCCTTGGTGAAAATCATAAGAATTATATCCCCAAAAATAATCCTTATTATATAACATTTAAAGCCTAAATAATGAATTGTGAAGAGCATAAAGGGAAACTAAATAAACCTTAAATATTTTTAATGATTTCTTTTATCATTTTAGCAGAAAAATATTTATGTTGCATGTTAACTTATGCACAGAGTAAGATAACATTCTGTTAAAAATGCTAGTCATGCTTTACAAAACAATGTAGAATTGTTGATAAATTAATTTGTTTAAGATAATTTTGATATTTACAGTAAACCATGTAAAAAAAAAAGTTAGAGATATATATTATATTTGTATAATCCAACTTTTTTGAAATTATTTTCCACTTTTAAGAGATAATTTTCTCAAAGTATCCGAACGTAAAATTCTACTATTTCAAAGCTAAAAGTCTCATGGCATGTACTAAAAAGGTTAAAGTTGAGTGTAATATATTACATTACAGAAATGTAGTCCCTAATTTTTTTTACATGTCAAATAGTAGTATATATATATTTATTTATTCAGATATTTTTATAGATTTACTTTAAAAAATTCTGTCTACTTTCAAGTCATTTTAAGAAAAAAATTGGTGACATGATTACAGGACTGTAAAAGAAAAGGAATGCAAGATTTGTATTTGATTCCAGTAATACTGAATATAATGTAGGACATGTTTTTGAAACATACTTTTTACTCCTTTTCAATATAGTTTTCTTTAATAAGTATAAATTGTTGACAGAAAATACTGTAAATTCTAATAGTAATTTACTATTGAATATCAATTACAAAAACAAATTGTTATTGCATTTATTGACTTGTACACCTTTTTAAAAATTATCAGGTATTAAAAAACAGATTTTTTACCCTTCATGTCATTTTAAGGGACCCATGTATAAAAAGGGATTTTTGTAATATCTAGGGAAAATTATTTATTCACTTAAATGCTATTTAATATGCAGTCTGGAGGAAACATAGATCTAGCATCCATTACAGATATGAGTAAAGTCAACTGAAACAATTTTTTAAAGATTAGAAATTTTATAACTGTATGTAGGAGCTTCTTTGGGTTATCAAAATTTGCAGAACATTTTTCTGGAGATAATCATTTTTCAGGTACTAAAATAGATCATGGAATATTTTTCATATGTACCAAAGCCTTAATGTTTTTTACAAGTTAATTACAAATTTATAAACATTAATAGATATTAATGAACAATCGTGCACCAAATGATATTGTTGATAAATATTATCTGCTATTCAATTGTAATAATCTTTCATCTAAAGCAGTGGTCTTCAAGCCTTTTCACCTCACAGAACCCCTAGAACTAGGAAGTGTTTTCGTGGAACCCCATTTCATACACATCGAAGAATATATCTCAAAATAATATTTAAAGTAGATCAACATGTTATAAGCACTTTATGTAGAGGCAATTAAAAAAAGTATTACATTTATTATTAAAAAATTCTAATCTAATTTTTTAAATATAATTTACTCGTTAATATTAATTTGTGATCCAACTGTCACCTATCCATGCATTATATTTAGTAACTGGGATAACTAGTAACTTCAAACTGCCAAAGTCTAGATCAATTGAGATTAGATGCCATTGCATTATATGTTCTGAGATTAATTTGTTTTTATACTTTATTTTTGTTGCCACTTACTTACATTGAGAAGTATATTTCACTTAAACACAATGTTCTGAATGGCATTAAAATGTTTATAGCTGTGTGAGAAATCCTGTGTATTTTGAATGAGAATTTGTAACCTAAAATTTAGAAACTGTTCTTGCTTAAATTTACATTTTAACGTCTAATCGATTGATAAGTTGTTTCTTCTCCATCATTACAGATATTTTTCCACAAATGCAAAAAGGTGCATTTTCCATTGGAAAACTATTCAGTTTTTCAAGACACTGTGCTAACTAACAAGTATAAAATTATCTCGGAACCTGAGATCGTAAAGAATAGAATATTCACAATTTAGTAGGAAGAGTATATATATATATAAAAAGGTGTGCACGTTTTAGTATTCTTTTATTATATTAGATTAAAAGTTTAAAAAGTGTTGCAAGATAAAGTTATTATATATAAAATTTTCAGTTTTAATGAATGGGGGGCAGGGAGAGCTTTAGATACTTGTAACAATACAAACTTCATAGAGATTGTGAATCCGTTTTGCATACATATTTATTTCTTCTCGATTTTTTATTGTGATTCGTGGAACACAGTTTGAAGACCACTGATCTAAAGTAGCAAATGGGGTAAAACAAACCATTTTTCAAAAAAAAATTTAAAATATCATGGAATAGGAAGTTTGTATAAAATTACACCTAGTTAGCTTGAACTTTTACATAACTACTATGTTAAAATTGTACAGCAGTATTAAAAAGGATGCGTGCTTTAACATGAAATATATTTTATATTGATTGCATTAAAGTATATGAATTTTCGTTTATTTTATTACTGTGTTAGAGTTCCTTTGAGCCAGTTGCTGGTATTTTAATCACTTGTAAAAAGATAAATATTTGTTTAAATAGAAAAATCTCCAGTTGTCAATTGGCCTTAAATTGAAAAATAATGCGAATTTACATGCAACAAATAATAATAGAATAAAAATAAGAAAATATGCTGTTTCCAGATAATATCTTTACAACAATACACCTGTTACTGAACACAATGGATATTTAAGGAAAATTTAAAAAGTAAAGATGTGTACTCTGAAAAATTCGCTCTACTATATAGAGTGAATTGAACCAAAGATTATTTAGAGAGACAGCGTACTCTGTATTAAAAATATCTCGACCATTTTTCTAAATTATAAAAGAAGGACCTATTGCTAAGAACAACTAGGATAAAGAAATTATGAGTTAAAATAATCCAGACCTATATAGATTTGGATAAAAACTGATAACGACGACTTTCTAAAAACAATAACAAAAAAATTATAGTTTTTTTAAATAACACGCTTTTATAGTGAATCGAACTAAAAAGTAAAAGAATAATTCTTAATATAAGAATAAAATGATTAACAAGAAAATTAATTCTTATTTTAAGAATTATTTTTTACTTCGATTCACACTATAAAAGCGTGATTTTAAGTTTTTTTTAAACTATAATTTATTTTTCAATTCCTACTATTAGCTCACAATCTCTATATATTTATTTATCTTGGTGGAATTTTCAATTGTTAATAAAATACATTTTAAAGCGCTCCATTGAGCTGAAATTTTATATATAGGATTATTTTGGATGACAATACAATAATATAATAAAAATTAATTGATTAAAACTAATTATTTAAAGAATTACAAATACACACAACCACGTTGGCATCATTTTTGGTGACTTAGCGACTTGTGTCAGAACTTTAAAAGATTTTTTTTTTCTCACGTGTTAAAAAAGTATTCAGTTGAACTGAAATTTATATACACGATTGTTTTGGATGACAATATGATAGTTAATAAAAATTAATTACCACTTAATGTTGTGATTCTGTCAATTGTAACTATTTAATGAAAAGTAGCTAAAATAAAATTTTTCTTTTGTTTAAGAATTGACTTAATTTTCTTTTCTTTTTTTATTACTTGTTTAGAGTTTAATCTACAATAAAAGCCTATTTCCCTAGTTTTTAAAACTATCACTTATTCTTTGTTGAATTTATCCTTGAGTTTGATATTTGGAGTCGAAATTATGTGGCTGCTGGAATTAGTTTTGCTCTTTAATGGATATTAATTAATAGATCTGAAGGGCATTTATTTTCTCCTTTTACGGGCCTCAAATGAGTCCTATATCGTTATATTTCAAAGATTCCGTCTCTATAGATACAGGTCTAACTAATAAAATTGTGTTAAGCAGAAATATTAAATGTCGATCGTATTATCCCATTTTTAACATTGCTATAATGTTAATCCGTATCATCACTTCAAAACGTATTGCTTTATAAAAATAAAATATATTTAGCAGTTAAAACATAATTTTTTTTTTACTTCCATTTTCAGAAAAACTAGACAATGAGCTCAATTCATGTGACGTCATTGTCACATCATAGTGAAAGCCACGTGATTCTAGCCAATCAATTTAAAAACTCATGCGACGTCATAGTCACACGATAATAACTATCTAGTGTTTCCGGCTAATCAGTTCACGCGCTCCGGTGTTGCCAAGTTTTACTCTTTGCAGAAACTTTCTCTTAAAAAGTACATTGTATACAAAATGCATTTTATTTAAATGTATAAACATAAAATATGATTTATTTTAATTTAAAGTCTTTGAAGAAATTTTTTTTCCCTAACATTTAAACATCTACCCAAATATGAGATTTGAAATTTTATCCGAGTTTTACAAATAGAACAACAAGTACAATTAGTTCAATGCTTGTTTTGAATTCAATGGAAAACACGTGTTTATTTTTATCATGTGACTTCATGAATTGAGCCCATTGTTTATATTATGGTAAGAAATAGCTGACACACCCACCCTTCTCTTTCTCACATAAAGAACACTTTTTTTGTTTCTTTTATTTATATTAACCACAAGCCTATTCACTCTTTTAGTCGCGAAATCTGGGAATGGTATATGAAATTAGTCGCAAATCTGGAAATCGTTATTCCTCATGTCCTGATCAGGGCAATGGAAATTATTGTATTGTCATCGGTCCTTGACAAGTGTGCAAAATTTCGAATTAATCTGACCTTTTAAAATGGGTAAAAATCGAGGTCAAAGATTCCGTTACTACGAATGAAACTTATAAAAGCGTGTTAAAATGCAGGGTCAAATGGCGAATTTGCCATTTCAAGTGGTTTCCCATGATGCGACTTAGAGCCGCAACATATTTTACTGTCCTATGCAAGGAACAATTTTAACCATCAAAGAACTCTGTTTTATTTTTTAAAATATATTCCAATCGAGAGAGAATATAAAACAGTTTAAAGAACACATACGTATTTCATTTTTAAAAATTAGGTTCATTACTGGTGAAGGCGTGCATTGTAGCAAAACAATTAAGTGATGAATTAATTAGTAAGTAATATATATTAATCCCCTTAATGCAGTGCTTCTCAAACTTTCAATATACGCGACCCACTATTCAATCATCATTTTCATCGCGCCCCCCTCCATACAATAACAATGTATTGAATTGAATAATACTATACATTGACACTAAAGCTACAATACGACTTTAACCTCTTATGTGTCACCGACGTATATGAACGTCTCGCTCAATCAAAGCGCTTATGCTCTGTACGTATATATACGTCTTTCCAAAGAACGATCTTTTCTGTGCAGTGCGATCCATAAAATTATTCTGAGGGCTTTAGAATGCAATAAAAGGACCTTGACAGTGTTTGCGAAGGATTTACTTATTTCAGAGGATTTTTGCTTATTTACTTCTTTCCTCCTCCCCCGCAAAATACGCTCGTCTACGTGGTAAACGATGGCATTGGGGAGCGAATTGCGTAACTTTTAACAGACAGTTAAGGAATTAATTCTAAACCGTACAAATTATCAAGAAAAGTGTTAATACAAGCCCATGGGGTCACTGATAAATATCAAACTTGTTCTTAACTTAGTATTGTTAAATTAATAATAAAATATACATTGTACACAGTACTGATACATTTATAAGTGTATTATATCAGTGTAAATGTGTACTCTATATTTTATCATATCAGAAAGTATTTTGTTTGTTTACTTTCAGTAAATTAATTTTTTAAATAACCTTTTGTTTTCGCGCCCCCCTTGTAGAGTTATTACGCCCCCCAAGGGGGGCGCGCCCCACAGTTTGAGAAACACTGCCTTAATGGGGATAGCAGTAATATTAAATTTAGTAATGTATAAGCTCGTATAGTATATTCAAATTGAACTTTATTGCTGTTTGAGATGTTTTGAATTTTTTTTTTACTAATAAAAAATGTATAAAGATCAAAAGGGACACTTAAGGCATTGTTGAAACATCACCCTTGGCTTCAGGTCATGGGCACGACTTGCTGAGGTATTACAGTTCTCTTTCTGTCTGAATTTATGCTCATACGATTTCTTCGTAAGTGTTTTAGTACATGATGTAATGAAGTAGCAAATTCGATGACGAATTCTAACACGATATTGAGCCTATTCTAATTTGTGTGGATTATTTATATTCTACTTGGATTTTTTCAAGCGCATTGACAGAAAAGCAATTTAAATGCTGTCTATAACTTTCAGTTTGATCTTTACAGTTCCAAAGTTACGCAATGACAACGAATGTACATGAAAGTAGGTAGTAATTGAAATAAAACAAAAGTGTTTACAAAATATCAAATAAAGTGTATAATTTTACTCACATTTTGTTTGTTGAAAGAAAATTGAAAACCAAAGTAAATAACCATATTTGAAGCACTTTCTTTGGATAAAATTCACTTTTATAAGGTTACGTTCAGTTATGTTTATAGAAAGAGACTTCCATAGCACCCTTTTTTTCCCCGTTAAGAGAACTGAATTTTAAAGATGCTTGGTTTTAAAAATACTCAGTTAAAAATCTTTAAACTTAAATCTGGTGTAAATGGGCATTAGTGACCCACGCGCTAGTACTTAAAAAAATATGAACGAAATTTGACCCTCGTCTCAAAAAGGTTCGCCCTCCCTGATCTAAGAGAAGGGCACCCAAGGGCCTTTGCAAGCCAGAATAGTTTATGATATGTATATACACAAAGAGAGAAAATTGATTATGTAGAAGAATTAAAAATGTTTTATAAAATTCAATTTTTATATTTACAGAAGATTTATTGTGTAATAGTTTTGATTCACAGTCATTGGCAAAAATACTTCATCCATGAATCTAATATATCCACGAATTTCGCTTAAGAATTGAATTCGAGGTAATGTAGTCCGTACCAGAAAAAGAGAGATTGAAGTATAATATTAATCATATCAAGTAAAACAAATTATAATAGTTTTTAATGCCAATATATAAATCTTTTTGTATAATTTTACAGTTTACGATGCTTATTATTTACATATAATGTAAAAACTATCACTTTTGGGATGGCTTACACACTTAGGGTATGCTAAGACTAGATTAATGTTCTACGACAGAGAGTAACTTTTTATGTACAAAAAGAGAAATAATTACAAATACGAAATGAATACAATTATAATGTTTTCTTTCTGAAAAAAGTTTGATTTATATTCCAAAAGATAATTTATTTCATGCAGCGATCACTTGTGATATTCATGTATTAGTCATTGCTACAGTTGAAAGAATCATGCATTTAAACCATACAAGTAGTTATGTAAATTAAAATATCTTCGTGTCCATCAATGTCAAAATGTAACTATTCTTTTGTTGCCGGGATAGAGCGCATCTGTCCGTTACCCAACGACATATGCTCCTCTAGGAACTTCAAGGGTATTTAAAGGAACATTCGAAAACATTCCACACCACGGTGTTGGAAAAGAAATCCACCTACAACAGCGATTTCTGAGGCATTACGGAAGTAAGTTGCGGAAATGTTTCTATTCTTACCTTAGTTTTACTTTCGTTTTCAATGTTATAATTTGCATTTAAAATACTTCATCACAGTACTCTCGACGTCACTAGCACTTTTATATTTGAAATGCCTTAAGTTTTATTGTTTCAACATTAGTAAAAAAAAACCTTTTTATGTGTTTATCGAAAAACCTCTTTAAATCATGATAATTTTTTTCTGAAGGATTGATTCGTTTTATAACTGTGTGTCTTCGGAATAGAAAAAAAATTCCACAACAGAAAATAAAATATTCCATCGATTGATTTAGTCTTCAGTAATTTAAAAACGAACAGAGAAAAGAAATTAATTCAGCTTCCTATTCACGATTAATGTTTTTCTTGTCTCATAATAGATTGTAAAATACTTTGACTCAAATTATTCAGAAACTAAGCAATATGTCGCATTTCATTTACTTATTTTCAACAGTGCAATAGAAATGAGTGCTGCTAACACAACTCTCAATAAACCGGGCCTAACGAACAAAACAACAACTTTTAGGCAAAATTGAAATTTATTCATCAAGATACTCCCCTTCAAGAGTTATACATTCAGCCCAGAGCTCTTCTAATTTTTTAATGCCTTTTTCGTTCAAAAATTTGTCTTTTCTCTCCAAAATAAACTTCAACTTCTGCAATCACTTCTTCATTTGAGCCAAACCTCTTCCCTTGTAGCATACTTTTAAGGTCTGAAAACAGCCAGTAGTCACTGGGGGCCAGATCTTGACTGCACGATGGGAGGGAAAGAAATTCGATGCGCAATTCGTTCAATTGAATCATCGTTCTCATGGACTTGTGGCACGGAGCATTATCTTGGTGAAACAGCACTTTCTCTTTTGCATTTGAGGACGTTTTTTCTTTATTTTTCATTTGGTTAATCCAATAACTCCATGTAATATTCACTATTAATTTTTTTGCCTTTCTCAAGGTAGTCAACAAACAAAATTCCATGTGCATCCCGAAATACAGAAGCCATAATTTTGCCAGCAGACGTTTGAGTTTTTGGTAGCTTTGGACGGCTTTCACAGGCTGCTGTCCACTCAGCTGATGATTTTTTTTATTCAGGTGTGTAGTAATGGATCCATGTTTCAACCATTGTCACATATTTACATAGAATATCCCGTTTATTTCGCTTAAACAGCTTCAAACAACGCTCTGAATCGTCAATGCGTTGTTGTTTTTAAACAACAGTGAGCAAATGCGGCACCCACTTTGAACACAGTTTTCTCATTGACAAATAATCATGCAAAATAGTGAATACTCTGCCTTCTGATATACCTTTAAATCATCTGCTATCTCACGAAACTTCAATATGCGATCGGATAAAACAATTTTATGGACTTTTTGAATGTTTTCTGGAACAACTACAAAATTTGGGTGACCTAAGCCTTCAGCGTCGTTTGTGTATGTGCGACCACGTTTTAAGTCTGAATACCACCTCTTAACCGCTGTTGGCGATGAAGCATAGTCCGAACAATTATCAAATCATTATTTCGTTTAAACAGTGTTTTTTCCCATCAAAAAGCAGTGTTTAATTAACACATGAAATTCTTTTTCATCCATGGTTTATAAGCAAACAAAAGTTGTTTCACTAAAACCACTGTAAATTTTCAACTAAGCAAGATAACATCACGAAATTTTAACGCGTGTCGTTTAAAAATTAGTACTAGTAGGTTAGACAGGAAAGAGTTAGAAAATAGCGCCATCTATATGTTAGGCCTGGGACTTATTAAGGGATGTGCTATGTTCCAACAACATGAATCCGAAGAAATCTCAATTTAAAATAGTCAGATCGATTTTTATTTTAATTTTTTAAAGGACATAAAACATTGTTCATATTTTTAAACTATATTTCTTGAATTAAAATTTATTATTACCGTTTAATGGAATTCACATTTAGTTTTCTTGTTTTGATACTATTTTCTAAAAGCACTTATCAATCAAAAGTTGAAAGAGAAATTGGTACTTTGAAAACTAAAATCGAAATTATTGAAGAACAGAATATAAAATCATCTGAGGAAAATTTTGAGAAAATGGATTTTACGTTAAAATAGTAGGATTAAGAAATTATTTTTCTAAAAGGCTGTATTTTTAGCAGTTTAGCCTTTGCAGATGCGGCAAGTCCTTAAGTGTAAGAGCCATTTCATTGGTGGCACCATCTAGCGGAAGCTTGTATTACCAAACATTTGATGCTTGAATGAAATCATTTCAAGCTCTCGACGGATGTTAAAAATTGCCGTGATTTAGAGTACCAAAGCAAAATTGATACTCAAGGAATCTTTTACATACCACATAATCGCATGAAATAGGGGCCAACGATATCCGCATCCAGAAAATCTATCGACTCCCGCCGGATCGAACCCACAACGGGTTTAAGAAGCATTCTCACTACCTCTAAGCCACCGAGTGAACCTAAGTAGTCGTTAAAATGAGAATTTTTGATGTGCTGTTAGTAAGACAAAACTATATTTACAGTTAATCATCAAATCAAGCAAGGCAGCATGATGAAATTCGTGGTTCTTCTGGTACTCATCGCATTGGCGACACCTGCATTCGCCCAAGACTTCCAGGAATTCCTGAAGATGTTCACCGACCTGGGATGCAAGGAGACCGATTACATAATGTCCGACATGCACCGCTACCTCAGGATGTGCGACCAGTGCTTGAGCTTCCAAATTTCGTTGGAGAAAACAGAACCCATCAAATGTGGAAGTAAGTATTAGTTTGAAATAGCCTGAAACCACCGCGGTTTGTTTAATAATATTTCGTACATATTTTGCATGACAGTATTAACGCCTCACAATCAACATAATATTCTGTGTTATGGTCACAAAAGTCCAACAAGTCCTGAGTTCACGTCTTGTTTTTCGAAAACCCACCATACAGAGAGGGCGTTGCATGCTAATTCTTTCGTGGATTAAAGTCCTTATGTCGGGGTGGCTGAAAATTAGGTTTTGATGTCATCCTCGACACTTTACCAAGATTCAAAAATACAAGGTCCTTCACCAAAGCTCCTCCCCCCACCTCATTCTTTAAGAGTGCAACCTCAATAAAAATCAATAGATACATTCATTTTATGCATATGTAATGTTATAATGATTAGAACTTTGAAAATGGCAACACTTTTGTACATTGTGACGTTTGAGAAAATTATTGGTAGCGTGAGAGTTAGGAAATTAAATAATTTGATGTATTTACGTCACAGCTATTAAGTACCCAATTTACAATAAAGTTATTCATACTATTGATGATTTCATTAGTTCAGAATATGTTATTTGTGAGAGAGGAGGCAACACAGCTGTTCTCTTTTGGTGTTTTCAACGGTCTTTCTTCTCTACAGTCGGGGAGCTTTTCGGTCCGTGGGGTTTTTCTCATGGTCATTGGTTGTCGTGCGATGTCAGATGACAGGACGCCGCAATATTTAGTGGTGCACACGTGTGCATGGGATCGGTGTTATACTATCCAAAAAGAAACCGATTTTCAGCTACAAATATAGAATTGCTAATAAATCTTCTAATAAATTAATCTTCTTAATCTAATAATTAATCTAATAAATTAATCTTCACTATATAATAAATCACCATTAAACAATTAAAATATTTGATTTTATGTTTAAGTTAAAAACTATTTTTAAAAACAAGAAATACATTTATAGCTTTATTCATCTCATTAGTATTGTGTGTGCGAAACATTTCATAATATTCAATTTTCTACAGTGTTTAGTTTTTTTTACAGTAAATTATATTAAAGCAACGAGGCCCCCCCCCCCTTAAAGATGCATCCTTCCCAGTGTGAAGTAATGCGTGATGAAGAGTAGAGATTCGTTTATATAATTGGTTGGCTTATGTTGTGTATCCACAATATTCTTCAATCAGATGTGACCGAGATGTCTAAATCTACCTCGGAAGATTAGTTTACTCTGATTAGGGTTTCTTTCCCTGGTTCCCAGGAAATCATAAGATTTTTATACTTTTTGTATTCCCGGGAACAACACGGGATTGAAATAATCCAAGGTAGCGAGTTTTGACTGGACTGTGGATTTCAACCTCCGATTAAATTTTAGCTGACAGCACTGATGCAATTTGCGATCTTTTACATCAAATTCCTTGGAAGGAGAAATGTCCCCGAGCTGTGGGGTAAGAGTGTAATAAGAGATGTAGGGTTGGGGAGAATTTTTGCAGCTTGTTGTAGGAAAGAGTCCTATTTGACCTGATCAATTCCTGTCTGTCTGTCGAACATCATTTCGCTAAATAAAGTGTGTAGTTTTTAAAGGAACATCATTTCGTTGCCTACCAGCACGACTATTCTTATAATATTTTGATATCTTGATTTATGCTGATAACGTTAGTACATACACTTAAAATAGTTAATTATTTAATTTTTTAATTAAAAATTTTTTTTTCGCATACTGTCAGGGGATAAGGAATGGACCCCCAAACTGTTTGGTGGAAAATATTTTTTAAATAACTCACAACTTTTCTTATTTTCCATTTTTTTTTTTAAAAAATTCTAAACTTTTGAGTGAGGTTCTTAGGCTGATATTTAGTTTATTTTTATGTAACAAAAATATAGATATAGACAAACAAGATATGAGTTACACAATTAAAATTTCTTAAATACAAGAATTCATATTTTTAAAGTACTTGGTCGTTACTCCAGTAAGAAATAAATGTGTTCAAGTATTTATTAATATTTATCTCTTAGTAGCAACATTAGAAAAATAATTGATTCAGGATTTATTAAGAAATAATTGAAAATCTATCATCAAACTTCAAACTGGCTGAGGCTTTGAAAACAATTCTTTAGATATCAGCTGAAGCTCAGAGAGCATTTTTTGCAGCAGGGTTATATATATTCATAAAATTGGATGTTTGCACATATGATCTCGCTTCACTCCAACACCGTTCAACCGATCACTTTGAAAATTGGCATGAAAATGTACTTTTTGAGAAGAAGGTTTTTGTGCTGTCCTTTGTGTCGCGGCTCCCTACCAGGTGGCACTGCAACATATCAACTTCTCCATTCAATCAATCGCAAAGTTGCCAGCGTAATCGCCGAAAGGATACCAACTTGGCTCTACCAACATTTCGCTATGTTTCCAGTGAATCGCCATTATAATGTAAAGAATAACGTTGCTTGTGCGAATATTACAATTTTAACATAAAATAAATACAACAGAAAGTGGCATTAACGTATTACACATCCAGATATAAATTATTTACACTATTTTAAGCGTTCATTACTCAAAATTTGTAACAATATATTACTTTTGATGAGCAGAGATCAGCTTAGGAAAATGTTTTCAAAAAGTGACCCACAATGGAGTTACAGTGGTGTTATAAATAAAAAAAAAAAATCTTTTTTTATCAACTATTAAAGCTACAAACTTAAAATTTGACAAATATGATTTTCAGCTGACATATGCAAAAGGTATTTTTTTGTTGTTTGTTTAATTTGTGCAATTCACGTAAAATTAACTCATTAAAAGCTTCTTCATCCTTCAATCTGTATTGATTAATTTTTCAATTCACTCGCATGAAGAAGGGTATACCAGCTAGTTCATTATAAAGCTAACTAGGCTGAGTGAAAAATGCATAGATTGCTTGTGTTTACTCAAATCACACTTTAAAAAGGAATGATTAAATTTTTTTTTAGCTGAATGTATAAATGAGTATAAATTTTGGAATTTATATGTATCCTTATTTTATATAATTGTTATCAATATCAATTCGAAAAAACATGTTTTCAATTTTATTGAAAATTTGATGTATTCCCGGGAATCCTGGAAATGACAACTACGTTCCCGGAATTTCCCTGATTTTCCAGGGAATGGAAAAAGCCCAGAAATCAGAAACCCTAGTATCAAAATGAGTACATCTTATTCGCGCTAATATTCGTTACTCTAATATGCTATTTAAGTTAGACGAAGTATTCTAAATCTCAACATTCGCTGTTATTTTCGACTGTTTTACTTTACGCCTGACCTGCGTAAAGTTCCACAGGAAATCAAAAAAATTTAAATCATAATAATTAATTGATAAAATATTAACGTAATTAATGTATTTATTATTTTAATTAAAGTTCCTATATTTTTTGTTGTTTCGAAAGAAAACCAAAAGATATTTGCGGCTAAACGTAATAAAAAGATAAATAAAGAAAATTACATGAAGCAGATGTTATTTCCATCATGTAATGATTCCAGTCTATTATTAAACTGGCTTAACTTCATATCACATCAATTATGACATCATCTATATTCATACAATCGACTGAAAGCTGTGAGATTTATTCGTATAAAAAAATTGATAAAAATTACAATTCTCAATTTGTGTGTTTATTTAAAAATTTTTTAAAAAAATCAGAGCAAAATTTTTGACTGATAATAATAAGAGAAGTAAACGTACGCGAGAGGTGATAAAATTCAATTTGATAATAGTTCGCAAATTTCGAATGGTATATTGAATTAGAATATTATTTCTTTCCTTATAAAGTTTCAAATTTCGTTTGATTTACACTTCCTATATTAGAACTTAAAATATTTAGAAATGAAAAAGATTTTTATCACATCAAAATAGTATGAACAAATGCATTCTGATAGAGGACAATGGGCTCAATTCAAGACGATCACATGACAAAGGCAATCACGTGTTCTCGACTCAATTCAAACTTACACTAAACTAACTTTTACTCGTTGTTCTATTTGTAAAACGAACCGCAGAATCCGGCTTAAACCGCGCACTTTTAACACAAAAAATACGATCGTAATTTGCGGGTCCGCGTTATACTCCATCCCGTTGGTGTGGTGTGGTAGTTAGGAGAGGGGGTGCCAGCTCAGGTGTCGTCCACGTCACTTGACCATGGTTCAACACTACGTGGTCCGTCGCCAAAATCCTCGTGTAGCTGAAGAGTGCGACGTTAATATTCAATCAATCAACCGCGTTATACGCCGGGTATAAAAATGATAGCTTGAAAAATGAAAAAAGATGAGCATAGAAAAAAAATTAGACTTATCCATAGATCGAAATACTGTTTATTTAAAAGAAATGACATTATTAATGAATTTGAAGGGTTGTATTTCTAGAAGTACACCATTTTTTCAAAAGCCTAGGACAGAGATGGCGAACCATTGACACGCGTGCCATTGATGGCACGTGACACAATATTTTTGGCACGCCACTGAATAAAACGGTTTGCATTTTAGTTCAAAGTACTTTCGTCCTTGATTCGTCAATCAAGGAATTTTCAGCAAGATTTTCTCAGTTTAAAAAATTATCGGAAACGCTCGAGTTTATTTTGTACCCTAATGTGACTTCATTTGATAAACTGAAATTGTCCCAATTCGATTGGCTGGGAAATGAAGAATTTGAAATGCAACTCATTGATTTCAAATCGAGTTCAATGTTGATTCAAAAATTTATTGAAACAAGGAAAAGGTTGGAATTAATTGAAACAGAAAGCTTAAAAAGCAATATAAGTAAAAATGTCATTAGCGAAATTTTGGAAACTTGGAGTTCAATTTCAGATACATTTAACTGTTTGAAGAAGATGGCTCATAACCATTTATAAACATACATTCATCTAACTATGCCTGCGAGTCATTAGAAGATGAGTCATCAGAGATGAATAACATTAAAAAAAAATCGCTTAGAAAACGTTTGGCAAATGACTCCAATTCAGCATGCATTCTGCTAAAAGTAACATCTTAATATCCTAATATAAGTTATTTGTCATTTAATCTGTAACACAGAAGTAACAGTAATGTTGCTTTATAATTTGTATTACATGTATAACTAAAACATTCACAACTTTACGGTGCAAAATGCATTTTTTTCGTAGTAAATAAAGAGTTTTGAGTAGTCATTATTTAGTTTTTCTTTTTTTCCCCAATAATCATGAGTCAAAATTATTTGATGGCACGTCTATACCTCATTAAATATTTCTTTTAAAAAAATGGCACGTGGATCCATAAAGGTTCGATACCCCTGACCTAGGTTAATACCTCGAATAGATGATTTCAATGCATAGGAGCATTGCATACGTACATTTTACGTTTCTTCGTTAAAAAGGGGTGCACGTTATACGGGAATATATCTAAAAATTAAAATTTGCAACTCTAAAGTATAGGTACGCGAAATACGGCGTTTCGCGTTATACGCCGTATTTTATGGAAGATAAAATTTCAAATTTAATAATTGGGTTAAAAAACTCACAAATATAAAAAAGAAAATCATCAAAAATATTAAAAAAATTTTTTTAAAAATTTCTACATGTACTTCAAAATTAAGTATCTTCTGCTTACTTACGTATGTTTTTATTGTTGACAAATATGTGCTTTTTAAAAGAATATTTCTACAAATAGCAAAAGTGGGCGACAACGAAGCGCATGAACTGATTAGCTGGAAACGTGTGGCTATAACATCATATGATTGGCTAGTAACAAATGGTTGTCATTATCAAATGACTATGACGTCACATATATAAATTTAGCCCATTGCATTTTTCTTTCAATCTAGTAATTTCGAACAGATAAATGTTTTTCAGACAAATGGTTTTCTTGTTTTGTTTAATTGATTTTACTACTGCGCAAATTCCACCATTTTAAGTATGAATTTATCATTTTGAAATCAAATTATTGGATGAATACATCATTAATCTATGCATTTATGTTTTTCTTTTCTTCAACAGTTTTGTGAACTAGTCATTGATTATTTTCCCAGACGTCTGGAAAGCGGCTGAAGTTAAGAAATTCTATGAGAAAACGCAGAAAGAAAGTAAATAAGTCAAAAGGCAATAAAATGATTATTTGATTCGAATCACGTGTAAGGAAAAACAGAAATAAAAATATGCATTCATCTCTTCTCTCATGTATATTACATTTTCTATAAACTTTTTCGTTCGAAACGAGTTAAAGTTACATATGTCAAATGCCAAGGAAGGCTTCACATTCTGCCAGGTTTGACAAGCAAAGGAACTATTAAAATAAACATTATGTTCAAAATAATATGAATTCTAGTAATGTTTTAAATATTTAGAATGTACATTAAATTAACAAAAATAGAATTTCGATTTCCATGTTCCAATTAAAAGTTTAATTGCCTCCATTTTTACATATCTATATTTCAACCTGAAATTTATTCATTTCAAAAACTAAGAAGGCATGCATAAATATTTCTTTATCTAGCTATATCTGATTTTAAAAATAAAGAAAAAAATTCTTATTAATATATATCAGTAGTTTATAAATTAATTTCTATACAATTGAAGATTCAAGAGTACATTACAACAAATTGTTGATATTAAAATCTAATTCAAAATGCAAATTTCTAATTTAATGAATCTATGATCTAATTAGTGATGTAGATCATCATTGTTAAAAAAAATATTAAATATGAAGTATAGAAAAAACATGTGCTTTGTCAATCTAAATTTTGATTCCCTTACAAATACTATATATATACTAGCTGAATGGCCCGGCGTTGCACGGGCTTTCTCTACTTTTATGAATTTTCCCTTTCCTTCACAAAATCAGCACCTCTAATACTCTTTCTATTGTAATTAATAGACATTTGCCACTTTTTCCTTTTAGAAATGTGGTTGTTAAGAAAGCATTTAAATATAATAAATCGATGGGAAGATTTATCTTTAATTACAATAATATAGTTAGCCTTCTATTAACATAGAAGATTGTATATGTAAAAACTATACCATGATTTTATTGGTGGTTATCATAAACATGTAGTTACAGGCAACTTAGATATAATCATTGACAAAATTTTAAAGGATATCATGAGTAAAGGCACTAGTTTCAGAGATTAACTGTTTCTAATAACAATAATGCTATTAAAACACAAATTAATAGAGATATAAATAATTTTATTACAAAATTTGCAATTATAAATATGGACTGCCTATACAGGTATTTGATGAATTTAAGTACGATATTTTAAAAGACCTAATGAAATTTAACTACCATTCTCAGTCTGAATTTACAAAAAAACAGAAAATTTATGAATTACAAAAGAATTTTATCATAGTTTGCATAGACAAAGTGTCTGGAAACTATGCTGTGATTTGTAAGTATTTTTATTATAATATGCTTAATGAACACTTTTTAAACAATGAATCTTTTAAAAAATTGGACTTGTCACATAAAGAAATTAGTAATCGTATTATTCCTATTTATAAAAAAATTGGGTTTTTGCATTCCTAAGATTAAGTTTCCATATATATTTTTAACACCTAAATTCCATAAAAGTTCTGTTAAATTTAAAACTATGACAAATGGTTTTTTTTTTAAACATATATCACTACTGCAGGTAAATTACTTCATAATATTATACAAAACATTAATAAGCAATATAATAAAGCTATAATAAAAAATAGTAAAAATATTATAGATTTTTTTAAAAATAAAAATATTTATTCAGTTCATAGTTATGACTTTGAAGATCTTTTCAATTCCATTGATATCAATGATATTATTAAAGTAATTTTAGAAAATCCCAGTGATTATAATCTTCATATTAATTTAAACAAATTTAAAACTCTCATAGATTTAGTCTTAAAAGAAAATTACATTAATTTTAATGGTTCATTATATAAACAAACTAAAGGTCTGCCTCAAGGAGGCCCTGCTAGCTAGAGGCTAACTTATATTTACACTTTTATGAATATAATTATATTATTAATAATGATTATTACATTTTTAGAGATGTTGATGATCCAATTGTTTTTGGTAAAAATAATAATTTTAATCCCAATATTAATTTTTATCCGGATTACTTAAACTTAGTTAAAATTAATCATAATCCAATTAAAACTAATTACTTAGATGTATCATTGTATATTAAGGATTATAAATTACATGGTAATATTTATGACAAAAGAGATGCTTTTAATTTTAACTTTCTTAAAGTGCCATACTGGAATCCAAATTTATCTATCTATATATATAGAAATATTATTTTTCTCTATATTTATTGTAATAATGTATTAGTTAGAGATAAATCTAATATATATTTAAATTTTAATAACTTTATTAAACAATGTATTGAACATGGAGATAATCTGCTAACTTTCTCTTTACAATTATATTTCTAATAGTTCTCAGTGAAATTACAATATGTATTAATTATTATTGACAATATGTTTTAATATTTGTATTTTTAATTAATTATACAATTATTCAATAGTGGCGACATATGTTTGATAAATTAATAATATATATTTTTTAATATTCTTGTGTATGTCTTGTAATCCTTTATTTCCTTTAAAATTTTATATCAATATTTATGGTTTTATATATATATATATATATATATATATAGAATTATAGTTATTCTATCATAATTTACTAACTTTACTTTTATGCGGTACTGCTTTTACCCTTGTTGTATTTGGCGGGAAACATAATATGATGCTATACTGACGAAGTAAGTCTTACTATCGTTTTTATTGCATCGACTTTAAATATATACTAATAAGTATTAGCAGGCTATAATTTTATCGGTATATTTTAATGGTATAGTGTATTTTATTTGTAATATTTAAATTTCTCATAATATTATTCTTTCCTTTCCCTTTGGCTCTGTGTATAGTCAAAGTACAGGTAAAGGTTAAGTAGCCCTAAAACTTGTTTAAACCTGCAATCTTGGTTCCTAAGGCCAGGAGTTTGTTATTGCACTACTGTGGCTAATATTTCCTATCTTGACTAGTTATACTTAGGTTTTATAGCTATTTGTATTTTATATATTTCGAATGTGATTGATGGATGTTTATTTGTCATTTGTAGAGAATAGTTATACACCTTTGTATAACTAGTCAAAACATTAAGAAATATTAGCCACAATAGCAAACTCTTGGTCTTAGGAACCAAGATTTCAGGTTTAAATATGCTATTTGGCCAGTCAACTTTCACCTATAATTTGCCTATACTCTGGGCCATAGGGAAAGAAAGAAATGTTATAGATATGTAGACTGATACTAATTAATAATATATAATGATACAATTTAATAGACTACTTACTAAAGAACTCATCTGTTATTATTGAATTGTCTTGAAGGGGCCCATTCCACATAATTAACAAAAAGGTTCTTTTGGAGTAAATCTTTATATATTTAGGAGCTATACAGTTATTAGAACAAATATTATCAGGAAAATATCAATATATCAACGGATCTCTAAGATCGGCACTGTCACGTGTTCAAAGTTCACAGAGCAATACAAATCTGAAGTCATAATATCACATTAAAGTCAATGAAAACGTTGAAATCGCTATCAGCCGTTGATTGACTCTTGTTGCTTCTCAGCATCGTTCTTATGTTTTTAGGCTGAATGGACCTTTCTGGATGCTTCTGAACTCTTTTTCAGCCAAATAATCAATAAAGAATTTTCTGGAATTTTGTAGAGGGATCTATTTATTTCCTTATAAATTTGGCGACATTTAGTGAATAAATCTGTCACTAGGTCTGTCTTGTCTTGGTTTCTCCTATGAATTTACTATCATCTGAAAGAGTTATCATCCTTTGCCCACAAACAATCTTTCGAGCTATAATACTGTTTCAACAGAGAAGTAAACAGAATGAGAAATTTCTGTACCACTACATGTATGATATTTAAGTTCCACTGCCATACTTAAAAACAGTTAGGAAATTATAGAATGTGTATAAAATATAAAATATTTATTTTATTGATAGTTTAGACTCTGAAAACATGTGCGATTCTATAGACATAAATGATACGATTAAAATACTTATATATTTTTTAAAATAACATGCTTAAAAACTTGATTAATTTTCATAAATTTAAATTTTTTCACTAAACAAGCACCACAAAAAAAGCTACTTGTATCATAATGGTGTTTACTACGAGCAGATTAAAGGCTTGCCGCAGGATGGATTTGCTAGCAATTGTCTAGCTGATTTATTTTCACACTTATTTTAAAGTAGCTATATAGCTTCGCTTTATTTATTCGATGTACAGAAGACTTTTTTGAACGGAGTAAGCCTTTCAAACCAAATATACATTTTTCAATATAGTATTTATAAATAATATTAATAATTAATATACAATAAAATACGATTCTTGCGAAAACGCTTAAGGCTACACAAATATCCTACAAATTTCAAACTAACCGAATCTTTTTTTCTTTCTGTTTTTTTGCCCATATCACAGGGAAGCTTGCTACCAAACTTCATATGTGATAAAAAATTAGTTTTTAAGATAATTGAAGTTTTCTGAGCTTGGGTTTTGGTTTCCTTTTAAAGCATTTTTCGATTGTTAAATTGAATTAATTAAAAAATTTTTTGAGCCCAATCAACTCTTCCAATGTGAAATGGTTATTAATTTCAATTTTCATTACTAAAATAACTTCTGCTTGATTATGTTTTGAGTTTTTTGAGTTCTCATAGTTACTTAATTAAGGTATAAGTTTTTGTTTTACGTCTTTACAAACTTTAAATGCGTTTTTCTCAGACTTAATTTTTGAAGATTTAAGTGTCCCCGAAGGCTTTTTTTCTGTTCAAGATAGTCTTGAAATTTTTTGTGAATACTCCCAAATGTATGTTCTATAAAAGTTAGTATGGAGTTAAGTCTGAGTTCTCTAGTTACTTTTTTAAAAAATAACAAATTTAATATTTTAAAAATTTTCTTGTTTCTTCCAGGATTAGCCAGAAAAATAATTACCTATTAAAACCCAACAAGGCAATAGATTTTCAAATCCATACTAACTTTTGTTAGCAATAATCTAAGAAATATAAATCACTTCAAATGACTGACAAATTTTAAAAATTGAGCATTTTATAAAAGTTTGAAAAAACTTAAAAAATTCTTAATTTTTTAAAATTGTAAGATATTGGCTTGTCAAACTGACTTTTTGCTTTCACAATCAACATAATAATATCATTTGAATATAAAACATAAATTATTTTTACTGTTACTGTCTCCAAAAAAAAATTTAGAAAAATGGTACTATGTAGCCTTAAGACGAAAAATAGGTTAACACGAAATAATTCAACTGTTCCGACAAACTACTATGTATTTTTACGCATTTTTCTCTTAACACGAAACGAAAATCGTTTAACACGAAAAGATTTCCCTTCTGAGAATGAAGAACATACGAAAAAAAACCTGCCGCGCAAGCGATATTTACGAGGATTGTGAAATGAAAGAGAAGTGGCTTCACATATTTCATAGAAAGGAGACAAACTTGGCTTTAAAATACTCTTGGACACAAGCCAATTTTGTTTATATCTTAACTACTTTCACCCTTTAATCTTGCAAACGCCCCACAACTATCTCATCTCTCCTCAGTTGGCTTCGAAATTCTTTGAAGAATACACATAGTGGGAGTTTGTTTCGCTTTTTTTCTACTTGAGAAGATTTTTTTTTTCAAATAGAAATAAAACGAGTACGCTGGCAAAGAGCTCATGGGGGAAGCAAACTGTTATTTCGTTTAAAATGAATATGGAACTTCTAAAGGTTTTTGATCAAAAACAGAAGATGAAAACGGAAATCTAATAATATATTTTGGCTTTGCTAACTCTACATTATCAACAATAATTTTTAAAGTAGAACAAATTTCGTTTATGTTTGAACGGAGTAAGTTTAAGCTAGAGCAGAAAAAAAAAAGAAAGTTAGATGAGGGATTCTTAGAAGAAAAGCATAAGGTAGCAATGGCAATTACCTGGCTCGTCCTGTGGTTGTATTGATAGCAATAAAGCTTATCTTTTTACCTCCAAATACAACAAATGTCTCCTCATATGTTGTACTCTGCATGGATTTGAATGACCCCAGGGACATAAATTTCATTAAGTTCTTGTGAATGTTTTTGTTTCACTGATTTTTATTAAATACATGCATATATATATATCTATGTACATAAAATGTACTCTAATATACAATTTTGTGGAATATATTAGGTTGCGGAAAAAGAAATCCATTATTTTTTTCGGTAGATGGCTGTAGTGTCGATATCTCGTGAAATATCTATTAAATAATTTCAATATTATGCTCGTTGTCAAGGTGACATTTCACACTAAGAAAATTATTTTGCTTCCTTGTGTTTGGTCCATTCAGTTGTGAGTTACAGGGTGTTAAAAATGGAAGTCAACAAAGAGAAAATTTGGTACATTTTACAGTTTTTCTTTGATAAAGACGAAAATGCAAGCCAGGCGGCTGAAATCATGAACGGTGTTTATGGTGCCGATACTATAACAGCTAATTACGTGCAATTTCAGTTTCGTCGTTTCCGTTCAGTCATTTTTGATGTTAAAGAAGCACCTCACACAGGCATGCTAGTCGTCGAAAACGTCGGTAAATTCAGAGAAATAATCAAAGTTGACCGACATGATCAAATCGAAAGATCGAATTTTTTAGATATTCAAATACAATTAAAAAACTAAGTAATCTGTACATTTTTTAATGACACGAGACATGACTTTTAACTTGAATAATATTGAAGTATCTCATCGGGAAAGAAAAAACATTTGTCAGTTTTCAAAAATATAATAAATTACTCACAGCGTGACAAACTTCTTGTTTCGAATAATTTAGAAAGAATAAAAAATTAAAATGATTTCATTAAATATTTTATTTAGAGTAAAAATACCGAATTGACTATTCATTTAAATTTATCATTATTGCTGCATGAATTTTAAAATGTATGAACAAAATTGTTATTTTTAGATTATCAGGATGCTTTTATTAATAAACATATAAAATATTCATATTTTCAAGTATTTTCTCTACATTTAATTACCTCTTTTTCTCAAATCATGAATAGCGTTAGTGTAACTCTTGTAAATAATAGAAATTTCTTGTGTGTTTCATCCTGAGATACATATGAAAGAAGAGAGATAAAGTAAAATCACAGATGAATATAGACTTAAACGATGATTCCAGCATAGAACTGATGGGGAGCCCTGCTTTCCATTCGAGACGGTCCAAAGTCCGACTTCTTTTCCCGAAGACACACCCAAGCCTTATTTGGATTGAACCCACTCGATTACAAGCCGAGTGTCATAACCACCAAACTTGGTAGGGCAACAGAAACTGCTTTTTTCTGCCATATATTTTTTAATATCGGAAAAAATTAAATAATTTTTAGTTTTCTTTTGTGCCTTTAGGAATTTTTTTCGCACAAAGATATTCTTTCTACAATTACAATGTTTACTTCAAATTTTCACAGTTTTTAAATTTTAGAAAAAAATATTTTATACTTATTGCAATGCTGCAACTTTACCTTTGTTTATCAAACCTTAAATGTGCATTTGGATCATTAAATCCAGCTATGACTTGCTTATTGCTTTTTGATTCTTGCATGGTCTATACCTGGGGTGGACAACTTGTTTTGGCTCGTGGACCCCATTGTTGTAACGGAGGATACACTTTTTTAAAATGATTTCATGCGTTAAAAATATATATATATATACACTCAAGGACAAAAAAATTAGCACACCAAGGAATCGTCAAAACGAAAAGAAATTTTACATACTTAACGACTACTTTGACATAAGTAAATGATTAGAAAATCAAAGAAAAATAATCATTTATTTCAGAGAAAAAGGCAAAAGAACGGAGGATTTAATACCCTGTTGAACCCCCTCTATATAGCGCGAATACAAGATGCGATACGATAGGGCATTGAGGCATACAAGTTCTGTATGATATCTGGAGACATTGCGTTCCATATTTGCTGTAACCTTCCCTCTAGTTCGTTCAAACTCGGGGGATACCAACTCACCATCCCAAATGATCCCAGATATGCTCGTTTGGAGACAAATCTGGGGATCGGGAGGCCAAGGAAGGGTAGTAACAGTGGGGACAGTCTTGTGACACCCTTGCCGTGTAACGTCGAGCATTGCCTTGTTGAAAAAAGGCTCCTGGGAGCCGTTGCATGAATGGCTACACATGTGGTTGCAGGATGTCATGGACATACCGCTGGCCTGTCATGGTGCTACGGATCAATACTATGGGTGACCGTGTATTGTAGGCAATGACACCCCATACCATCACACCAGCTGTGGCAGCGGTGTGTCGCTGTAAAGCAAACGCAGGATTGAGGTGTTCACCACTGGGTCTCCACACTTGAACACAATTGTCATCACTGCTAAGATTGAATCTGGATTTGTCGCTAAAGACGACCTGGTTCCATTCCACTGCAGTCAAGTTTCCTCGTGCGCGGCACCACTCCGAATGGAGGCATCGATGGGTGGGCGACAAGGGCAGCACAAGTAATGGGCGTCGCGATCCCAAATGTCCTTCGGCCAGGCGTCTTCGTATGGTTAGAGAAGACACAGGGGCCCCTAGAGAAGGTGCTGCCTGTGCCTGGATGGTGGCCAATGAAGCGGTTGGCTGTATGAGTGCATTTCTTACGATGTGGCGGTCTTCTCGACGACTGGTCTATCGAGGGCGTCCTGAACCTTGTCTCCGTGTAAAAGGCATCTCTCGGATCCACTGGTTCCAACACATCCTCACAACACAATCAGAGCGGCCTAATTGACAAGCTATTTGCCTAGCCGATTACTCAGCTTCCATCATGCAGATGATTCTCCCCCTCTCAAACTGCGATAGCTGCGCATATTGTCTTCGAAAACGGCGTAATGGCATGTCTACCTCAGCTCTTGCTTTGTAAACGATTCAGCACACTCAAACAAGCTTTGGTTACCTGTTTTATACTCCCCGGAGAACGACGTTAAACGCCTTCTACCGGCTATACGTAATGCGCAATCACGCTGCATTTCTAATGATTTGCATATCTCCCCGACATGTACCTTTATGCCAAGTTTTGTTGCGATCCCGCAATTATTTCTCAGTGTGCTAATTTTTTTGTCCATGAGTGTATATTAAATAAAATATTGGCAGTTTTGTTCCATTTATTTATTGTGTCAACTGCATATTGTCTTCTGTTGGAAACCCATTAAAATCAGTTTAATGAGATATGTGTACCCTGCCGCAGTTTTCTACATTTTTTAAAAATCAGGTGTGTGAGATTGTTTGTTTTTAGTTTATATCATTTTGTGGTACTTGAATCTATATTTATTTTTTTTTGATTTCCACGTATAAGGAAAACTTTGCTCACAAGTATATTATATGTCGACTAAGATATAAAGAACAAATTCCCCGCAAATTTCTTCATGCATGGAAATTTTTCAGCCGACAAAATTTGTACAAGTCAATGTCATAGCATTAAACCTTTTCTTCACGCTATGATCTGACTTCATGTCAATAAGTTCAAGTTGTATAACTCCTATGCAGCTGTATCAATATCAGCAGTAATGAGATAACGGAACAAGTTAAATTTAGGATCAATTGTCTTAAAATTCTGAAATCTTCTTATAACCCCGTCCTCCAAACTCTGCACAGATGACCTCTTGGCAAATACACTCTCGTGTACTTTTTTTAACAATACAGGTGAAATACGTTTAACGCGAAAACACTTAAGATGAAATATCGGTTAACATGAAACAACGGTTCAGACAAACTCCTATGTATTTTATTGCATTTTTTTCTTAACACGAAACGAAGATCGCTTAACACGAAATGATTTCCCTTCTGGGAATGAAATAAATACGGAAAACACCAGCTGCGCAGGCTAGATTTAAGAGGGATAAGAAATGAAAGAGAGGTGGTTTCACATGTTTCGTAGAAAGGAGACTAACTTGGCTTTATAATACCCTCGAAATTGTCTGTGTCACGAGCCAATTTTATTTATCTAAGCTACTTTCATCCTTCACCCCTATAAACGCCACACAAAACATTTCATCTCTCCTCACTTGCCTTTGGAATTCGGAGACGAGTACATCGGATTGTGAGAAAAAATCAGTGACTTTGGTTTACGCCTTTTTTCTATTTTAGAAGAACTTTTTACGAGCTCAAGGAGAAGCAATCTGCTATTTTGCTTAAAATGAAATCCTTCATAAGGCTGTTGTTCAGAAGACGAAAACGGAAATCTGTAAAGCTTCTGGTATTGCTAAATTTTGTATACAACTTCATAAAGTTCCTGTGAATGTTCTTGTTTCATTGATTTTTATTAAATACATGCTCATATACAAATCAATGCAAATAAAATGTGCTCTAATAAGCTTAATTTTGTTAAATATATGTTGTTGTTTTTTTGCAATATCCTTTAACACGAGAAAATATTTTAGTTCCCTCAGTTTCATGTTAAACGATTTTCACTGCAGTGAAAAATAAAAGACGAATTTTTGATCGAACACGAACGATCTCGATTTCATGTGGATTTTCTGACTGTGTTGGCGGGCCGCATAAGAACTCTTAAAGGGTCGCTAGTTGCCCACCTCTGACTTATCCTAGGAAAGTTATACAATTTGAAGGCAAACAGACAAAAAGTATAAATCACAAATAAACATGGACATTAAATTGTTATCTTTGCTAATCTATTGTATTTTTTTTACATTTATAACAATAGCGAAATTGAATGGCGTCATTTTGAAACTAGAGTTTATTCTAATAACTCCTTTGCTCGTCACATGACTGAATGACAAGTACTTCCGTGACTTTTAACACGTGAAATTCAAGATGGTGTCCAATTAAAAAATTTACTAAAAATCGAATACACATGAGAGGAGAGATAAATGTATATTTTTATTTCTTCATTAAACGTGCTTCAATTAAAATTCTCATTCTTCTCCTTTTTTTCTTTTCAATTTTTCCTCTACTCACTTGTTTTCTGTGTCGTTTCAAAAACATTTCTCAGCTTCACCCGCTTTCCAGACTTATGGGAATCCTTCGAAGTATTAGTTTACCGAACTATTGAAGAAAAAAAAACACAAATACACACATACTCGTATTGATAATATATTTATACATAATATATTTATTTGGCATTAACATTATATATTTAAAACTAAAATTTGTAAAATTTGCAACATACACTTTTAAAAAATAACGCCACACCAAGAAGGAGTTGCCCGGTAGTAATAAAATTTCATATGCAAAGACGTTTGGAATGAACATGCAAGTGATTAAAATTTGTTGACCAATGAATGAATAGCGGGAGCTACAGAGCATCGGAACTGCGCAATCAGCAGGTGTATTTAAGGAGCGATTCCCAATCTGATGGTCAAACTGCAATATCTTACGCCAGCAGTAATATTGTAACGGGTTCTATTCAGGTTGTTATACTAAAATCCTCTTGGGGAAAATATTTTTTAACTGTGATTTCAATTTAAAAACCGCTTTCCGCTTACTTGATTTTATGCAAATGGAACTATTGTTCAAGTGCCAGTTGTTGAGTATGCAAGTTAAGAATTAAGCATTGATCGTTAAGCTGCATTCCAAGTGTTCACGCATCTTAAGATCGATATTAGACGAATAATCCATCAGGAAGTGGTTAAATAACCAAAATTGAAGATGATCATAATATCGGGCTTCAAGAAGGATCATACAAGGAGTTGCCTCTCAAGTACCTTCAGTAATTTAGTAGTCTAATTACAGATTAGGATTTCATATTGCTCTCAGAGTTAAGTTATAAAAGTGTATTTCTTAAAGTGCTAATAATTAAATAAACTTAGCTATTTTATGATCATGTCTGCTTTTTTCCTTGAACCCTCATATACCCGTGACCTTCGAGCCTGGACAACCTTACCTCGTAGAAGGACTCAAGCACATCACGAGCAGATATCAGAGTTTAAAAGAAGTCGTTCAGTCGAAAGAAGCTGTTGAACCAGTTTCGACTGAAAGAGGATGGTTGAAGGAATCGCGCGCGCGAAGAATCACTCGACATCTGGGCCGAAGCGATGTGGAAATTTGAAGATGCTGGCAAGTGTGGGTCTACAACGGCAGTTATCAGCGCCAGAACGGCAGTGGACGACCGAGAGCCAAGACAGAGCGAGACCAAGGGATTCTTTGATTTTGCAGGGTAATTTCGGGGGGTGGGATCCTTTGGGAAAAGAATACTGCCTCGGTTTTTGAGGTGTTAAGGGCGATTTTCCAAACGGAGAACCAGATTTCAAGGTGATCTAGATGTTCATTGATATTCTCAACAAGTGTGTTGAGGTTTTTGTGTCTGCTCAAGATTGCCGTATCATCTGCATACATACAAAGCATTGTGTTAGTGCTTTTAATAATATCGTTAACATAGAGATTAAATAATACCGGCCCAAGGATAGACCCTTGAGCAATTCCGGCCTTGATGGATCTGAATTGAGAGAAGGTACGGTTAATTTTAACAGAAAAGGTTCTATCACTGATGTAGGAATTTATGATAAGATTAATGGGGGCGGAATTTTATAAGTGATTAGTTTGAAGAGTAGGCCACAGTGTGCCATACTCTGTCGAAAGCTTTTTGAATGTCTAAGAACACTGCAGCTGTAGATTGAGAGAGAGACCTCTATTATTTCCTTCCTTAATGAACTTGACAACGCGGAGTAATTGATGGGTGGTGGAGAGACGAGGACGGAACCCGTGCTGCTCCGGGATCAGGATATTGTTGTTTTCGAGAAAATCATTTAATCTGGCTTTGATGGCTTTTTCAGCCAGTTTAGAGAGGACTGGTAATAAGGAAATTGGTCTATGCGATTTTGCAAGCCTGGGGTTTTTCCCAGGCTTTAGAATCGGGACTACAACTGCAGTTTTCCAGACATTTGGGAAGTATCTTAGATTTAGCATATTATTAATGATATTAGTAATTTTAAAAATAGTTAGTAATGGGAGACATTTGAGCATTTTATTTGTGATACCATCTCTACCTGGACTCTTCCGAAATTTGATCTTTTTAATGAAGGAAATAATTTCCGAAGGAAGAGCGGGGGGAGGGGGAGGATCATTATTGTTAGTGTGATTTGCGAAGTATGCATCAACGATGTTTGTTATGATTTTGTCTTTGTGTGGGTTTTCTGAATGTTATTTAATTGGAATTGGACTCTCCAGCGATTGAGCAATTAATTTTGCTTTGTGTGTGTCGCTGAGAGCAGTACCGTTTGGGCCATTAAGGGCTGAAATCGGGCGGCCTTCCTTCTGAATGCTTTTGCAGTTCCCCAAAGAGAGCCGTCTTCAGCATCCAGGGAGGTAAGATGATCCTTCCATACCTGTTGTCTGTATAAGTTTACTTTTCTTTTAATGGTGTTTTGAAGTCTGTTGAGTTCGGTTTTGTGTTGTGGGTGTCTGGTGAATTGCCAAAGTTTTCTGGCTCGATTTCTCTACTTGAAGAGGTGTTTAAGCTCACCCTACACAAATGGCAGTTCCGAATGGGATATTGGTTTAGAGGCATTTTCGTGTGCGGTGAGAATCTCTCTTGTGAGATCTCTGACTTGGGACTCTATCTCTTGGGTGGAGCTGGCCGTATGAAGGTAGAGATTTTCGTTACTTGCTATTTGTTGGTAAATATGCTCCATGTGGTATTTAATTGAGGGGGGGGGGAGTTCAAATTTAGAAGTTCTTGGAGAAATGTAGCTTGATCGGGTTATGATCAGAGCTAAGCTCAGGGATGGAATTTATGGTGCACAAGGTCAGTTAAGATTTTTAATTTGGGCGTAATCAATAATGGAGGCTGAAGCATATCCGAATCTAGTAGGGGTCGGAGGGGCTAAGACATCGATGCAGCTTTTGACTATATAGCTGTAAAGCTTATTTCCTCTGGTGTCGCTGCATTGGCAACCCCACGAGGTATGCTTGGCGTTAAAGTCTCCCACGAGAATTGTCTTGTTATTAATATTAAAAATGGCGTCGAGGGCGGCACCAAGGTTTCTGAAATAATTATTGATCGGAGGGATGTAAATTGAACCGATAAGAATGGGTTCATGATCAATGGGAGTAATGGTAAAGAGCGTTGCCTCAACACCTGTAAGGAGGGGCGGGGTGGGAACATGATAGGGGGAGATACAATTTTTAATTAGGAGCGCAGTTTCTGGCTCCTCGGCTGGGTGGGTCCTGTCAGTCCTATAGCAAACATAATTGAGAATTTTAAAAGAATGCTCTGGTCTCTCGTGTGTTTCTTGTAATAATAAAATATCAGAGGAATGCTTATCAACGAAATCGCGTATCTCAACAATACACGATCTCACTCCGTCCGCGTTCCAGGAGATATGTGAGCAGACAGTTAAGCTTGTCTGCCGGGTTAGTGTAGCTATGGGAATTTTTTATTTCACTTAGAAGTGAAGGAAAAAGACCGAAAATTTTCTGAATTTCCAAGAGGGCTTGGAGATATCCATACTCGCTATTTTCGTTCTGGATAGCACATTAATTGCTTCCGTATTATCAGTTACATTTTTATTGCTTTTACCTTGGTTTGACGCCGAGGAGGCTTTTCCCTGTGCTGCCATCTGTTGGCTTTTATTGGGGTTAATCCGGGAATGACCAAGGGAGAAGTGTTTTGCTTGATTTCATTTCCATTTCGCTTATGATTTTCAGTCGCGGATTTTCCCGTACCCTAACACAAGATAAATAGAGGGTTCTTACTTCTTAGAAATTGCTGATGAAAGTAGACGAGGAAATGAAAAAATATTGCACTGTTGAACTGAAATGTTTTACCGTTGCTTAGTTGATACCGTGCAATGGGGGAAAACACTCAATTTTTAAGCATCTCGGTTGTTTTTATTCGAGAATATTATGTGGGTACACAACACAATACCATACATTTAAACGAAACTCTACTCATTGTAAATTATTTATAGATCTTAATCTAATCTCTGAGTATATATATATATGTATTTTATTACACTTTTTGTGAGACAATAACATGAGTTTTTTGTAAAAAATTGGGTTCTTGCATAAAAATTGACATATTTCAAAAACTTTCAAAAGTATTACAAATATTATAGCTCTAAGCACAGATAGTGATATTTTGTAATGTATAAATATTATTTGAATATATTAATTAAAGTTTTCAATACAAGGTTCACCGTTACTGTAATTTTTTCACTAAAATTTCACTCAAAATTTCCAATGTATCCAAAATTATTTTTAATTTAGTGGGAAACTTTAAAGCATGCGGAAAATCGGATAAAATCTCTAGCAGAGGTCCGTTGTTTTTCCATCATTAATTTTCTATGCATGCAACCCTCCCCTTGTCCTTTAAAGTAGATTAGTTTTCAAACTGAAATACAGATAAAATTTAAAAATATTTACGTTCGCGAACCAATGTAAAAAAAAAAAAATTGTTGCCATTCTTAAAGTTGTTATCTTCATTCTTTTATGTAGTTAACATTATGACGCTAGACATACGCTAAATACGAGGGTTGGGGCAAAAGTCATGGCAACTATTTTTTTTCTTGAAGATAGCAGTTCGGTTGGAAAATATGACATATACAGACGAAATGACAAGGTGTTAACTACATGTGTGGACAACGAATAGCACTGAAATATTGTAACATTCTAATTTATTATGGTAGTAAACAGGGCAATATGGCCTTCACTGTACAAAAGAATGACAACACAGTACACATAAAGTTGACATGACAAACTTGGGCCTAAAGACCCTCAATGTAGTCCCCTGCTATTGTCACCACACGCTGCTAATGATGTGGGAGGCTCTGAATACCATCAGCCTCAGCATTTGCCGCACCATGTGTGAATCCGGTTACCTGTTGACGCACAGCATTAGCAATGTCCTCTCGTGTTGCAAACCGCCTGCCACGTATTGGTTCCTTAATCTTGGGAATGAGAACAAAGTCACAGGGTGAATTTCTCCCTTGGAGAACGGCTATTTTGATGTAAGCGCGCTGCTCAACACTGGTTACTTCCATCGCGCACAGCACTCACCAACTGACTGATTTCACAGCCCTCTCTGCGCTACTACCAGTTATCACTGATCCATATGTTGATCTGCACACACTCTATGCCTGCAGAACTTCCACACGACATATATACGTTTGTGATCCGATCACATACCTACAAGAAAAAAATAGTAGCCATGACTTATGCCCCAACCCTCGTATAAATATTTAAAAACAAACCTCGATGGTTTCAAGGTATTTGAAACCAAAACTTACTTCCACACATGATTGGTTCGACTATCTCCAACGACATAGAAAAGCTCAAGCACTCATCGCACATCTTCATATAGTTATGCGAATCTGAACCGATGTATTTGGTCTCTTTGCATCCCAGATCGGCGAACATCTGCAGAAATTCCTCGATGTAAAGGGAAGGAGCTGCCGACGCAAAAAATATACGTGAATTAAATATTTATAAACAAACCTCGGTGTGATTTGAAGATATTTGAAAAAAACCAAGACTTACTTCCACAGTTGATTAAATCGGCTTTCTTCAGCGTCACAGTGAATCTCAAACACTGATCGCAAGTCCTGACGAAGAAACGCGAGGCTGCACCGATGTCTTTGGTGTCCTTACATCCTACATCCATGAACATCTGCACGACTTCCTGGAAGCTTTGAGCGAATGCAGGTGTCGTCATTGCGATCAGAACCAGAAGAGTCACGAGTTTTATCATTCTGCCTAGATTGCTTTGATGATAAACTACAAACAGTTTTATCTTATTAGTAAAATAAAAAATGAACAATTTAGCTGCATTTTAAGGTCACTGCCTACCTACGGACCCAATTTTTTGATAAAAACAAATTTTTGAAACAAAGTGAGTGTTTTTAGGAAGAAAATTAAAAAAAATATATGTAAATACATCAAAATTTTTAAGTAAATATTGTACTTTTAGAAAAATTGGTTGTTTCAAGAAAATTTTACCAAATTTTTATTAAAACGGGTAACACTGTATAAAAATTTCTAATACAATTATCATTATTTTCTTTATACACAACATACATATTACGGTGCTTTTCAAAATGAACCAAAATCTAAGATAAATATTAAAATACAAAAAAATTACGGACAATTATACATAATAATATGAAAATTTTGATATTTTTAAAGTTTTTTCTTTATAAAAACTACCCTAAATGAAAAATATTTAACCTACAACAAAAATTATGGTCCACTTTATGAAAAATAGTATAATAAACATTCTCACAAAATTTCAAAACGTTATCTCGTTTCGTTCTTAAGGTATCATGTATCTGGTAAAGTGTTTCGTTCAAACATAATTTTGAGAAAAACTCATTTAAAGTTTTATCTTACTGCCCTTTTGCATAGAGTGATGTTTTTAAAATCACTATAACTTTATTTCTATTTCGCGTAAAGGAAAAAGAAAAACTGTTTTGGAAAGAAAAATGTTCTAACTATAAGATTTTGAAATAAAAAAATGCCTTATATGTAGACAAAAAACGACATTTTCAAGGTAGGCAGTCACCTTAATTCGACTATTTTATTCTCAGATCCATTATTTTCTCTTTGTGTGGACAATCCTATAATTCAGGGATGGACAACCCAAATGACCTCGCGGGCCACTTCGGAAGAACTTTACAATCCCGAGGGCTGCATATAAAAATATATATCTTTATATTAAATTTTAATCCATTACAAACATTTGTCGGAGTGAAAATTTAAAACAGACTGATATATTATTGTTTTCATTGTTTTTCATGTATAAAAACATAGATAATATAACAATAATGATGCAATGATCAAATAGTGTTTCATTTATTTAATTAGTGAGATATCTGTTTCTCAACTCTTTCACTTAGTTCTGCAAGTCGATCTCAATGCATGTGTATTTGCGTAACGTAATTGATGTTGCAGATTTTCTTGCGTTAAGTTTGAGCACGATTTATGTTTGATAAATTTCAATTTAGGAAAAAAAAGAGATTCGCACTAACAGAAGCAACGTGATAAAATAATGACAGTTATGAGGTTTATTTTTTACAAAAAGAAAAGAAAAATTCTTTAAACAAAAAAATATTGTACAAAATAGTCGAATTTTGTAAAGTAGTAAAGAATCTCGCGGGCCGCAAAATTATTCAAGGCGGGCTACATGCGACCCTCGAGCCGCGGGTTGGACAGCCCTACTATAGTTAATCCGATACTTCAATAACTTCAAATTCAGTTTTTAAAATACAATTCCTGTTTCGTCTTTTTATTTAGAGACGCTTTTAGAATATACAATTGAAACAAGAAAATTAAACATACAGTAATAATGGTAATCATTAAGTTGTTCGACTACTAACGACAACATTGTTTTTAAAAAAAGGAAAATATGGGGAATTTTTGGGGTCTTTAGATTTATTTATTACACTTCGAGAAAAATATGCTAAAATTAAGAAGAGGAAATGAAATTATTATTACTAAAATAGAAAAAAATTGGTCAAAATTTGCAAAAAAATACATAAACGAAGACTATTGTTCACAAAAAAATTATAAACAAATTTTCAATTTTTGAATTTTGATGCCTTACTTTGCTATTCATTTTTGAATTGACCTTCATGATAAGAATTTTTACAAAATCTAGAGCACTTTATCTTCTTTATTATATGAAATTGCTTAAAAAACACAGTCATTATATTCACATAAGAGACTGTAAATTTTGTAATAAAACAGTGATTGACAAAAATCTCTGAAGGTTTAAATACTTCTACTATTATACAGAACATGCCTAAGAAATTTAAGTTAATTATTTTCAAAACTTTTTGAGCAATTGCTGTCCCCGTTTAAGCATTTTCAAAAAAAAAAAAAAAAAAAACGCATTTTAAAGTATGACAAGTTGCTTAAAGTAGTGGCACCTGCTTTTACTAAAACACTTGTAGTTTTTGTTCTAGTGAATGAAAAATAAAACACTTTGTACTTTTATAAAGCTAATAAGATGGCCTATAAAATAAAATCATAAAAATTGTCAATTTTTGGTAAAATTCACAATTTTAGGGTAGTCGGATACCTTCATGTTATATTTAAAAAGGAGATTTCTGCTGAGATATACGTTGTCGGTACGTAACAGCACTGTACCATTATTGATTATTGAAAATGTTTACATCTTTTTTTTATATTATGTTTAAAGAACATGAAACCTTTTTTATTTTCTGAAATATTTTTACGAACTACGATGAGACGAACAACATTGTTCAAGTGTGAAGGGAGGTGAATTAATATTCTTCTGTAAACCGTTTTAGCTTATTTAAGAATAGTTCAATCGAAGGAATATTCTATTCTGTGTCGGAATATCTCTCTATTCCGAAGACCATTAAAACGATCCAATAGTCAATTCTTCTTCTTCAAAAAAAAAATCCGTAACATAAAAATGTTTTTCGATAAGAACACATTTTTTTTTTTTACTTAAATTTTTACAAAACTTAAGGCATTTGAAAAGTAAGAGTGAAAGCGAAATAAAAATCACTATGAGGAAGAATTCTAAAATGTAAGTTATTACATTGATGGTGAAAGAGAAAATTGTACACGAATAGAAACATTTCCGCAACTTACCTCAGAAATTGCTGTTCCAATGCTGGCAGATATCTTTCCCAACACTGTGGTATGGAACTCATTCGCATGTTCCTTTAAATACAAGTGAATTTCAAAAGGAGCACACATCGTCGAGTAGCGAACAGTTGCGCTTATCTCGACAACAGACACATAGTTACATTTTGACATTGATGAGCACAAAAAGAATGATATTTTTTAATTTCTATATCTTCCATTTTGAGTATGCAATTGTATCGCTAAATGTAGAAGTTTTCAATTGAAGGTTGTAGCAATGACTCATACGCGAATATTTAAAGCAATCGTTGAGCGAAATAATGTATATTTTGCAATATGATTTCAATTTTAGCTTTTTTTCAAGAAGAAAACAACTATATAAAATTGTATCTATATCTAAAATGCGATTATTTCCTTCTGCACACAAGAGAATTGAATCCAAAGCTAGTCTCAGTGAGCCCTGAACATGAACAACTTATCAGAAAATGTGATATTTTTTTCATGATGCATAATTTTTAGTATGTTATAACTGAAAATTATACTGAATTATTTACATTTCAGAAATTAAAAAGAATTATCGATTGTTTTATTTAATGGGATTAATATTGTTCAGTGTATATACGTGTATGAGAATGTAAAGCGCCCTCTAGCCTCATAGTCCTTCAGTGTGTCCTCAGATTCCAACGAGGGGCGAGTCGAGTCGAGCGAGCAGAGCTAAATGAACAACAGTCCTCTTCAAATTGCGTGAGACACTTTATTTGAGTAGTTTTTCTTTGAGATAACTGAGCAATCAAATATTATAGTTCTATCCCATTTTTTATTTGTTGTACAAGTATACAACCTACATATCTCTAATTCAATTCTGAAAAAAATTCATCGACAGAATGCAGGTAAATTATTCCATGAATGAAATACCTTTGTAAACGGTTTATATAATACAATTTCATTTCTGTAACCTGAAAAATCTAATTTTATTAATCATTTCAATTTATCAAACTAATGATTTTCATTACAACTATCATTTTTTTCTCAAACACTACAAACTACTGAGTGATATATCTTCAACGAAAGAATCTAGATAGCAAAATTTGGATCAAACTTTCGTGATATTACCACAACAGTACTCGTATAACAACAATTATAAGCGAGGACAATTATAACGTGTACAACGAGGTATGTATACAATTATAACGTAAGGAGAGTCATGTCAAAAGTGTATATATATAGATAATTTTTTTTACTTCATTACTCTTTTTACAGAAGTCCAGTGGCTGAGTGATAGAGTATCGCACTACCGAGTCCGGGGTTCAGACCCCGGAATGGGCAAAGACGACAAGGCCTTTCATCCTTCAGTGGATCGATAAATTACCAAGCTTGCATGAGAATCAAGCAATGAGGGTTTCGTACCTGACCGGAACATCTGCTCAAGCACCTAAGTGCACAAGGTAGCGAAAACTGAGAAGAACACTTTAGGACTTGGCCCTCATGAGCTGTTGCGCCACTGTGTTTTAGTTTTTACTTTATTACTTTAATTACTGTGCATATATATATATTGTAAAATCCGGCGTATAACTCGCACTTTTAACACCAAAAATACGATCGAAAAAATAAATGAGAGCTTTAAAAATAAAAAAGAAAGATATGGGTATAAAAAAATTAAAACTTTTGCATAATTCGAAATACTGTTTATTTTAAACAATTGACATTCTTAATGAACTTATAAAGTTGTAGTTCTAAAAGTGCACTGTTTTTGCATTAACCTTACTAAAATAACTCGAATAAATGGCTTAACAAAACGTAAGAGCATTGCGTACGCACATTTCAGTTTTCTTCGTAAAAAAGGGGGTGCGTGTTATACGGTGAATATACCTAAAAGCTAAAAATTGCAGCTTGAAAATGTGGGTGCGCGTTATACGCCGTGTGAGTGAATGAGTGTATATTAACGTCGCACTGTTCAGCTACACGAGGGCTTTTGGCGACGGACCGCGTAATTTTGAGCCATGATCAAGTGACGTGGACGACTCCTGAGCTGGTACCCCCTCTCCTAACTACCACACCACACCAACGGGAGGACGTTTCAACTCTCGACAGATTTAACGTGCATAGCTGCCCTACACGGCGGGTCTTTAGTGGTACTGGGATCGAGCTCATGACATGCCTGCCATGATCCGATACCTTGACCACTGGGCTACCGCAGCCCCGCGTTATACGCCGAATTTTACGGTATATATATGTATAACACATTCTGTGAAAAAAGTTGTGATGAGAGAAAAGATGAGAAAAAAACTAATTTATTACTGTAATTTAAATATTAGGAGAGTGGACACATTTCGTTTGATCTCAATTAATTCGAGAGAGAATAAAAGATTCTGCCATCTAGGAAATTACGACGGTGAGAATAATTGGTAAATTTCAATCACGTGATAAAATGAAGGGAATTGTAGATATTTTTAGAAATTGCGTCGGTGGGCTTAGGAAAAACTTTGAGCCAGGCAGTCGCTGAGAAAAGCACGTGTTTGCTATTAAAAAAAATTATTTTCTAAGGATTGTGAATAAACCTGTCAAAACACAGTGCTTCATCCTCTTAACACGGGAAACAAAATAATGCTTGTGTTTAGAACATAATATCCCTAATAATATTTATAGAAAAACATATAAAAATAGAATTATGATTAATATTAAGATATTATTTATTACATGCATGAAAGAAAGAGTGAAAGATTAGTCAAATATCGAACTATGTATTGCTTATTTATTTTAAATAATGTACATATACTGAAATTAGAAATTTACATTTTGAATTCGAATTTAATGTGAGCAATTTTTTGTCATAATTTCATCTTGAAGGTTCAGTTGTACAGAAATTTATCTATAAACTACTGTTGTTATTGATGTTCTTAAAATAAAAATCTGTATGAATTAGGACACCTATGATATTAGTAGAGCTGTTACTTAAATATCCTTATATTATCTTTGTTAATAGTCAGATATAGCTAGATAAAGAATTATTTATGTATACCTTCTTAGTTTTTTAAATGAATACATTTGAGTTTAAAATATATGTATAAAAATGGAGGCAACTAAGTTTTCAATTGGAACATGGAAATCAGAATTTTATTTTTGTTAATTTAATGTATATTTTACATATTTAAAACATTACTGGAGCTCGTATCATTTTAAACATAATGTTTATTTTAATAATTCCTTTGCTTGTCAAACCTGGAAGAATGTGAAGCACTTCTTTCGCACACATGTGACATATGCAATTTTAACTGGTTTCGCGCGAAATAAAAAGTTTATTGAAAATGAAACACACATGAGAGGAGAGATGAATGTATATTTTTATTTCTATTTTTCCTTACACGTGATTCGAATAAAACGCTCATTTTATTGCCTTTTTACTCATTTATTTTCTTTCTGCCTTTTCAAAAGATTTCTTAACTTCAACCGCTTTCCAGACCACTGGGAAAACAATCGATGACTAGTTCACAAAACTGTTGAAGAAAAGAAAAACATAAATGCATAGATTAATGACATATTCATCCAATAACTTAATTTAAATATGATAAATTCATACTTAAGGTAGAATTTGCACAATAGTAAAATCAATTAAACAAAACAGGAAAACCACTTGTCTGGAAAACATTTATCTGAGCAATATTACTACAGTGAGAAAAAAAAAAGCAATGGGCTCAATTCATGTGACGTCATAGTCACTTGATAATGACAACCATGTGTTTCTATCGAAAATAACAGCGAATGTGTTGAGATTTAGAATACTTCGTCTTACTTAAATAGCATTTCAGTAATGAATATTAGCGCAAATAAGATGTACTCCTATCAATACAAGGGTTTCTGATTTCTCGGTTTTTTCCTATTCCTGGAAAATCTGGGAAATTCCGGAAACGTGGTTGTCATTTTCCCGGAAATATATCAATTTTTTTAAAAAATTGAAAACATGGTTTTTTTAATTGATGTTGATAACAATTATATAAAATAAGGATACATATAAATTACAAAATTTATACTCATTTATACTTTCAGCTAAAAAAAACCCAAATATTTTAATTATTAATTTTCAAAGTATGATTTGAGAAAACACAAGCAATCGATGCTTTTATCTCACTCAGCCTAGCTCTTAGATTTATAATGAACTAGCTGGTATATCCGTTCTTCGTACGAGTGAATTGAAAAATTTAACAATACAGATTGAAGAATAAAGAAGTTTTTAATGAGTTAATTTTACATGAATTTCAAATTAAACAATAAAAAGCTTTTTGCATATCTTATCTGAAAATCATGTTTGTTAAATTTTAAGTCTGTAGGTTTGTAAGGATCTCACCACCGCGCCTAGAGATGTGGGAGAACGGGAAGGAAGACTATCCACGTTCAAAATCACTTAGTTTATTTGCAACACAAACAACAACACAAGTTCGATCAATCAAAACTAAGAGATGCACTCAACTTAAGCAATAGGAAGACAATTAACGAGGTACCCGAGGTATGAGAATACTTTAATTACCAGTAACACTTACTTCAATTCAAGTACACTGCTTCCTTAGGTATCTAATCTATATTCAATCTCCATTGGCCAATCGTCACCTTAATTATTGCAGTTATCAACAACTAAATATCTATTTATAATTTAAATTTGATTAATCCCTGCTCCGCTAGCAGCATATCCTCTCTCTCTTTCTAACTTGAAAGCTTGGACTTTATATAGTACTCTTAATTTGCATGTTCACATTCTCTTCTTCTGAAGGAGCATTCTAATAAAATAGTTTGTAATGACCAAAGATTTCCCAAGAGGATTTGTTAGTGGGAAGGTCGTGGATAGAGCCGTCACAGATTTAATAGCTAATAAAAATGATTTTCTTAATTTATAACACCACTGTAACGTTCTTGTGGGTCAGTTTTTGATAACATCTTTCTAAGCTGATCTCTGCTAAACAAAAGTAACATATTGTTACAAATTTTGTGTGATGAATGCTTAAAGTAGTATCAGTAGTTTGTATCTGGATGTGTAATACGTAATATTACATTCCGTTGCAATTATTTTATGTTAAAATTGTAACATTCGCAGCAACACCATTCTTTACATTATAACGGCAATTCAATGGAAACATAGCGAAATGTTGGCGATAGAGCCAAGTTGGTATCCTTTTTGGCGATTATGTTAGCAACTTGGCGATTGATTGAACGGTGAAGAAGTTTATATGTTGTAGCGCCACCTGGTGGGGTGCTGCAACAAAAAGAATAGCACAAAAACCTTCTCCTAAAATATACATATACATGCCAATTTTCATAGTGATTGGTTGAACGGTATTGGGTTGAAGCGAGGTCATATATTCAAACATCCAATTTTATAAAAAGATAACCCCCTTCTGCAAAAAATGCTCTCTCAACTTCAACTGATGTCTAAAGAATTGTTTTCAAAGCCTCACTCACTTTGATGTTTGAAGATCTATTTTCAATTATTTTTTAATCAATCCTGAATTCATTACTTTTCTAATGCTGCCACTAAGAGATAAATATTAATAAATACTTGAACATTTATTTCTTACTGGAGAAACAATCAAGTACTTTAAAAATATGAATTCTTGTATTTAAGAGATTTTATTTGTGTAACTCATTTCTTGTTTATGAAACCTATATTTTTGTTACATAAAAATAACTAAATATCAATCTAAGAAAAGTTTGGTAAAGAAAAATGGAAAATAAGAAAAGTTGTGAATTATTTTTAAAATATTCTCCACCAAACAGTTTATTGTGTGTGGGGGGGGGTCATTCCTTATATCCGACAGCATGCGAAAAAAAATTTAGTTAGAAAATAAAATAATTAGCTTTTTTAGGTGTAAGTACATACGTTATCAGCGTAGATCAAGATATCAAAATTTTATCAGAATAGTGTCAACGATGATGATCAACAAAATGATGTTCCTTTAGAAACTACATACTTTTAGTCAGCGAAGCGATGTTCAACATACAGACAGGAACTGATCAGGTCAAAGAGGACGTTTTCCTTGCGACAAGCTGCAAAAATTCTCCCAAAACCTACATGTATTATTACACTCTTACCACACAGCTGGGGGACATTTCTCCTTAGGGTAAACGATCGCAAATTACCTCTAACTAAAATTAGATATTTGAAGGGCGGCAGCGCAGCTGGCGCTTTTACCCAGTAGATTGAGCGTAAAAGGTAAATCATGGAAGACAAATTAATTAAATCAAGAAGGCTTCCGCACAATCGGGGAGGCATGTCTTAACCCCAAGCCGAGCGGTCTATCGAAGCAGAACCCCGGTGGTTTTGAAGAGAGGAAGCGGTAGGAAGGAAACGGGATAACCGAGGCAATCAATCGTCAGGGTGACAGTTCACCTCTTTGACCCAGTCTTTGAAGCAGCGCAGAATCTGACTGTGTTGTTAATGTGTATAAAGGGTGTTTTTGTTGTGTTATGGGGGCGGAGAGGGTTTCTCCACTTCGTCGAAGAGTAAGCATAGTTAATTTTAGGGTGTGGATAAGTGAGCAGTGTTTTTGCTCTAATAATTGGATTATCAAATTGCATTCGCGCTGTCAGTTAAAATTTATATCGGAGGTTGAAATCCACAGTCCACTCAAAACTCGCTACCTCAGATTATTTCAATTCCGTGTCGTTCCCGGGAATACAAAAAGTATGAAAATCTTATGATTTCCCGGATCCCGGGAAAGAAACTCTGTACATGCTCAGAGTAAACTAATTTTCTGAGGTAGTTTTAGACATCTCGGTTACATCTGATTCGAGAGCATTGTGGATGCTCAACATAAGCCCACCAGTTATATAAACGAATCTCTACTCTTCATCACACATTACTTCACATTGGGAAGAGTACATTTTTAGGAAGGGGGGGAGGGAACTCGTTGCTTTAGTATAATTTACTGTAAAGAAAATTCAACAATGTAGATAATTTAATATTATGAAATGTTTCACACACACATTATACTAATGGGATGAATAAAGCTATCAATGTATTTCTTGTTTTAAAAATAGATTTTAACTTAAATATAAAATCAAATAAGTATATTTTAATTGTTTCATAATGATTTATTAGGATCAGATTCTGTATTTACACATGAAAAAGTTTTTATAAATTTTTCTCTGTGTAAAATCTCTAAACTATGTTTTATGTATACAAGGCAATTATCGAATTACGCGCTGTTGGAAATTTTCTCCCATCTAAAAAGTAAAACATGCTCTTCAAAGAGTATTAAAAAAATACTAAACTTATTTTAAAACTATTGTTTTAATATCTATGAAGTATCGGATGGAACATTTGAGAGGGCTGTAGAATTTATCTATCACCAATTTACCACAACACTTCATATCCCGCACTGCGAAGTAAATTAGCTTCAACACACTATGATACAAGAGAAAATAAGAAACAGTTGCGTTTTAGAAAACATGTTGTGACGTTTCTACGTCACGCATCTGAAAATCGGCTTCTTTTTGTAGATAGTACAACACCGTTATGTGCACACGTGCACCTCTAAATACTGCGGAGTCCTGTCATCTGACATCGCCCGTCAACCTATAACCAAGAGAAAAACTCCACGAGCCGAAGCCCTCTACTCCCGACAGTGGAGAAGACAGTCTATTAAAAACATCAAAAGAGAACGGTTGAGTTGCCTCCTCTCTCACAAATAACATATTCTGAACTAATGAAATAATCGGTAGTACGAATAACTTTAATGTAAATGCACTTAATAGCTGGAACGTAAATACATCAATAATTTAATTTCCTAACTCTCTCTCTGCTATTAATTTTCTCAAACGTCACTATGCACAAAACGTGTTGCCATTTTGAAAGTTCTAATCGTCTTATTTTAACATCAGATATGAATAAAATGAATGTATCCATTGATTTTTATTGACGTTGCACTCTTAAAGAACGAGGTGAGGGGGGAATTGGTAACGGACCTCGTATTTTTGAACCTTGGTAAAGTGTCGAGGAGGGCATCAATCCATCATCTCAATCCCTTAACTTTCAGCCACGCCAACATGAGGATTTTAATCGCGACAAATTTAGCATGCATTGCCCTCTCTGTATGGTGGATTTACAGAGAATAGGACATTAACTCAGGACTTGAGTTCGTGACCATGACAAAAAACATTATGTTAATTGTGAGGCGTTAATATTGTCATGCAAAATATATGCGAAATATTTATAAACAAATCGCGCAAGGGGTTTCAGACTATTTCAAACTAATACTTACTTCCACATTTGATGGGCTCGGTTTTCTCCAACGAAATTTGGAAGCTCAAGCACTGATCGCACATCCTGAGGTAGCGGTGCATGTCGGACATGATGTAATCGGTCTCCTTGCATCCTAGATCGGTGAACATCTTCAGGAATTCCTGGAAATCTTGCGCGAACGCAGGTGTCGCCAATGCGATGAGTACCAGAAGAACCACGAATTTCATCATTCTGTCTTGCTTGATTTGATGATTAACTGTAAATATAGTTTTGTCTTATTAACAACACATCAAAAATTCTCATTTTAACGACTACTTAGGTTCATTCGGTGACTTAGAGGTAGTGAGCCCCCTTCTTAAACCCAAGGTTGTGGGTTCGATATTGGCTGGAGTTGATAGATTTTCTGGATGCGAATATCGTAGGCACATATGTCATACGATTATGTGGTACGTAAAAGATCCCATTATTATCAATTTAACGCTGATTCTCTAAATCACGGCAATATATTTAACATCCGACGAAGGCTTTTTGAAATGAATTAATTAAAGCGTCAAATATTTGGTAACGGAAGCTTCCGTTAGATGGGGCAACCAATTAAATGGCTATCTCACTTAAGGAATTGCGGTGCCTGCAAAGACTAAACTGCTAAAAATACAGCCCTTTAGAAAAACTTCTTAATCCCCCATTTTACGCAAAAATCTGTTTTCTCGAAATTTTCCTGAGAAGACTTTGTAATTAATTCTGTACTTAAATAATTTCGATTTTAGCGTTCAGAATACCAATTTCTTTTTCAACTTTTGAATGAGAAATGCTTTTAGAAAATACTATCAAAACAAGAAAACTAAACGAGAATTCTATTAAACGGTAATAATAAATTTTAATTTAAGGAATATATATAAAAACATGAACAGCAATGTCTTATGTCCTTTTAAAAATTAAAATAAAAATCAATCTGGCTATTTTAAATCGAGATTTCTTCAGTTACATGTTGGAAACATTAGCAGCACTCAATCCTATTGCACAGTTGAAAATAAGTAAATGTAATGCGACGCATTGCTTAGTTTCTAAAATAATTTGAGTTTAAATATTTTACGAATTATTATGAGACGAGAAAAAAATTAACCAATAATAAAACTTAAGGCATTTCAAATATAAAAGTGCTAGTGACGTCGAGAGTACTGTGATGAAGTATTCTAAATGCAAATTATAACATTGAAAACGAAAGTAAAACTAAGGTAAGAATAGAAACATTTCCGCAACTTACTTCCGTAATGCCTCAGAAATCGCTGTTGTAGGTGGATTTCTTTTCCAACACCGTGGTGTGGAATGTTTTCGAATGTTCCTTTAAATACCCTTGAAGTTCCTAGAGGAGCACATGTCGTTGGGTAACGGACAGATGCGCTCTATCCCGGCAACAAAAGAGAATAGTTACATTTTGACATTGATGGACACGAAGATAATATTTTAATTTGCATAACTACTTGTATGGTTTAAATGCTTGATTCTTTCAACTGTAGCAATGACTAATACGTGAATATCACAAGTGATCGCTGCATGAAATAAATTATCTTTTGGAATATAAAAAAATCAACATTTTTTCAGAAAGAAAACATTATAATTGTATCCATTTCGTATGTGCGATTATTTCTCTTTTTGTGTATAAAAAGTTACTCTCTGTCGTAGAACATAAACTATAGTCTTAGTATACCCTAAACGTGTAAGTTATCCCAAAAGTGATAGTTTTTACATTATATGTAACTAATAAGCATCGTAAACTGTGTGACGTCTCTCGCGTCCTTCTTCTAACATAACTCCTAAGTTCTTTGACGGCCACAATTAATGGCAAAACTTTTCCAACCCAATACCAAGAAGAGAAACGGATCGAATATGCAAATGAGATATACTTTAAAAGGATAGAAGCTTTGATGAGATATAGCGGCAAGCCTAGAGATAACTTGGTGTGGAATTGTTTGGAATAAAGGTTAGACGTCCTACAGCTCTGGAAGAAAGATACGTTCATCGCAATTGAATATAATAAAGATTAAGAAAGTCTGAATCTTCTCATCTAAAATTACGTAATAGGTATTTCTTCAACCTAGGAAGGAAGGTGACTCTATAAAAGGTAATATTTTGTATAGGAAGTTAGATTAGACAGTTAAATTATTATAATTAAGATAAGTGATCTAGTTGCGCGATCTGACTTGAATATAAGGTTTAATTGTTGGCTCATTTTCACTTTAAGAAAGTTGTTATTTAGAATTAAGTAATTTAAGTTATTCTTAATAAAAGTTGTGTTAAGAATTACATAATGTCTCATCATTTAGATAATCCCACACCTCTAGCTTACGCGAATCACTCCAGACATAGTCATCACAGGATGGCTATGTCGCAACTGTAAAAATATACAAAATGATTTACATATTAGCGTTAAAAACGATTATAATTTGTTTTACTTGATATAATTAATATTATAATTCAATCTTATTTTCTGGTACGGACTACGTTATCTTGAATTCAAATCTTAAGCGAAATTCGTGGACAGATTAGATAAATTATTCCATGGATGAAGTATTTTTGTATTGAGAATCAAAACTATTACGCAATCAATCTTCTGTAATATAAAAATTCAATTTTATAAAAGTTTTTTAATTCCCCTACGTATACAATTTTCTATTTCTGTGCATCTACATATAAAATATTCTGACTTAATTAATTTTTCATTTGTAGTTTTTCGTGCATATTAACAAGTTTAAGGTTCTGAATATGAAATTGTATTTTGCCCTTTTTAAATTGTAGGGTCATTATATTATTTTGAGAATTATATTCATAAATATAAATTTCCTTTTGGAATTTTTATGTTACATTCTTACCCTTCTACGCAAATATGTTTGTCCATCAACTATTATAAAGGCCATCGTCATTTTTGCGATTATTATATATTATTATTATGTGATTATGATAATATAAAAGGAAACACTAATAGAAAAAAGAGGGGGGGGATATATATATATATATATATATATATATATATATATATATATATATATATATATATAACTCACCTTTTAATAAATAATATTTAACTCTATTCTTTTCTTTCAAAAATTGAACAAAACTTTTTTATTTGATTCAACTATAAATATACGAGATAAATTTTAAAATGATTGGACAGAAGATTATTCAAAATTTAATTATTTTTAATTTTCAAATTTGTCAATTACTACTTTGTTATTGACTCGAATTAGCAATTTCGGAACTTTTTTTTTTTTGACCTCTAAAATGAAAATAATATAAGTTCTACCTGAGAAGGGTAAGTAAAAAATTATCTATGTTTTTGATCCTACAATTTATTTATCGTAAAATCCGGCGTATAATGCGCACCGATACTTTCAAGCTGCATTTTTTAATTTTTGGTTTGTTTGCCATATAAAGCTCACCCCCTTTTTCACAAAGGAACCTGAAATGTCCATGTGCAATGCTCATACTTTGAAGTCATTTATTTGAGGTATTTTATCCCAGGAAACACTTCCAGAACTACAACCCTTTAAGTTCATGAGGTTTGTCATTCCTTTTAAATAAACAGTGTCGATAACTCCAAAACTTAAGCAGTGGACTCACGAGTCTACAGCACAATAACACTTTATTTTTGCAACCACTGTTCACACACATTCGTTTCTAAAGACACAAAAATACACACTCAACTTTTTTAACCCTTTAACTGTCAAGTTATTTTGATGATTTTGGTACACAAATTGTCAAATTTTTTTGAACCAAAGAGCTTCTAACCTCTAACCTTTGAAGTCTTCAGTAAAGTGCTGCCATCTATTGAACTGAGCGAACATTAACTTTTTCCGAGAATCAGTCGGGTTTGACAAAGAGATGAAGCCGAAATAAACGCCTCCCAATATATATTCGGGTAAAACAATACAATGCACTCAAAAAAAATTACCCCGAGTAATACTCAGGCGTAACATTTTCGAACACCAGTGCTGCGCCCGAGATTATCTCGGGCATGACAGTTAAAAGGTTAATTACACAGATGGCGCTTCGTATGCCATGAACTGACAAACAGTATTCCGATCTGTGTAGAAATATATTTTATTTCATTCTCATCTCTTCTTTTTAAAAAAATTTTTAGCTATATTTTTTTATACCCAACGTATACGGCACACCCGTAAATTTTTATATTATTTTTTATGTTAAAAGTACGCGTTATACGCCAGATTGCACGTTAGGTAAAGTTAGAGTTTCCGTATTGATATCATTTTACTGCGTAATCTCCCTCATTATTGCACTTTGTCCAACGGTAAACAAGCTTCCGTTTTCCTACCAAATACAATGGCTTCCAAATTTAAAGTACAAGCAATTTTTTCTGTCTGTATTAAAATGAGTTAACAAAGAAATATGAAAGTTTTAAGACACATTAAACAGTTTTCTATTGTATATGACTCAGAAATTTGCATCAATTAAAAACAAAAATGATTTACAACTAAAAAGTATTCTAGACATTAAAAGTTTATTCTTGAAGAGAGCAGTATATCTCAGTTTTAAGCAGAAAAGTATCATGAAATCCTAAAATGAGTTCTATAATAGGAATTGTGTGTCCATTCCTGACTGCAGTATATTGGCAGAATCTATTTTTCATGCTTTCAATTAGACACTGAAACGGAAGATAACAAACACGGAATAACCCTTGCTTAACCCATATATCAACCTCCGATGGACTCAAAGAAGTAAGGTAATCTCAAATATTCACAGTCGGATTCAGGTCTGGAGATTATGCTATTTAATCCAGTATCTTCTAACCGGAGTCCTCATGATTGTGCTCAATGAGTTATGCAGTCTGACAGGGTGCATTATCATCCACCTGAATCGATTCAATATCTATTGTAGCGGCATATGTACCAGCATATCTTCAGTAATTACAGCAGATTTTATCCGGAAAATATCAACTGATCTGTGCATCAAGGATCAACGCACGTGTTCAAAGTCCACGGATCTATACAAATCTGAAGTCACAATATCGCATTAAGTCACTGAAAACGTCAAAATCGCTATCAGCCATTGAATTTTTTATTTATTTATTTTTGTTTTTTTATTATTATTGAAACCCCAATTATATAAAATCCCCGAGCACCACAAAGTATCACACGGGGCTTACAGAAGTAAGTATTAAACACACATTCAGGGGAAACAAAAAATAAATTTAAAAAAAATTGAGGTTAAAAAGAAATACAAATATTTACAACAAATTCACAGAAATTTTTGAAAGCATTTATGGTGGAAAGAAGTTGGCGAAAATTCGGAGGCCAATTTATATTAAGTCCCTTGAAAGCCAGTCTTAGGATCTTTCTTTCTCTGTCAAACTTGGAACACAGAAGGCGCACATGTTCCCCATTTTCCTCGCCGCCAATATTACAATCACAGAAAGATGACGGAACTAAATTAAATTTGTTCAAGTAGCTTTTGAAATTACCATGACTAGTGAGAAATTGGGGTATTTTGTAGTTAGTGTAAAAATGATGGCATGACAGACTCTTATTAATGGTTGGAAAAAATTTCTTTGTTATGCACCCTTTATTAGAAATGAGATATTCTTGGTTCCAAGACTTCACCATTCTTTCTTTCGTGATCTTCTTGTAAAACGATTTAGGAATATTAACGTCAATGTCAATTTTGCGCTTGGTTGCAGCCTTTGCAAGCCAATCGGCTTACTCATTCCCAAGAACGCCCGTGTGTCCGCGAACAAATGCAAAATATATTGAGATGTTTTTATTTTTTAGGCTTTTAAGTTGCTTTTGGATCTCGACACGATTATGTTATTAGATGAAGAAATACACTTAAGAGAATCCAAGAAGGAAAAAGAGTCAGTACAGATGAGATATTCTGAGATGACACTATTTTGTTCAATGATCCATTTAATGGCGAAGTTTAGACATAAAAGTTCAGTTACAAAAACCATTGAGCCATTAATTGACTCATGTAGTTTGTCAGCATCGTTTTCATGTATATGGGCTAGATGGATTTTTCAAATAATCAGTACAGAATTTTCTGGACTTCTGTAGAGAGATCTATTTGTGTACTTAAATTTGGCGACATTTACTGCATAAATCGTTCAACCGGTCTGTTGTCTTGGTTCTTCCTATCCATTTACTGTCATTTGAAAGAGTGATCATCCTTTGCCCTCAAACAATCTTTCGAGTTATAATACTGTCTCAACAGAGAAGCAAACAGAGTGAGAAATTTCTGTGCCGCTACATGTATGATATCTAAGTTCCATTGCCCTACTTAAAAATAGTAAGGAAATTATTGGACGTAAGAAAGAGAAAATAATTTATTCTATCGATAGTTTAGACCAGGGGTCGGCAACCTATGGCATGCGTGCCAAATGTGGCATGCCCCCACTCTACAAAATTATAAGATAAAGCTAAATCGCTCTGACTCTCCTTTCAACGCCTCGACATTTTTATATATAAAGGTTTTTTTTTCACTTTCGAATCTCTGCCCTAAAACTGTGTTCTACTGAATCAGCTTGCTGTAGTTTGTGTGCTTTATGTAGAAGAAAACATATTCTGTGTTTAAATGAGACTTATTATTAGTGTTAAATATTCGACGCAAATAAAAATTATTGAGGAGTACTTGTAAAATGAAGGATCATTCATTACGGCTAAGTGAATAAAAAAGAAAGTGTAGTTTGTCCTTTGCCCACCAAAAGCTTGGGCATCGAAGGAAAAACATGAAACAAATGTCTTAGGTATAAATCAAAATTCTGCTTAACAAACTTTTGAAGTGGAAATTTAATTTAAAAAAAAAACAGAAATAGTTATTCTATCAACATATTTAATTTGGATTTCATATAATTTCGGCGAAAAAAATCACTTTGGGGGTTAATTAGACAAGTGTCTAATTTCTTAACAAATGTTTTTTTTAACTAAATATGAAGAGCAACTGTAATTTTTTTAGTGTTGTGTTAAAGAAGTCATAATTATTTTACTTTTGGAGCGAATCAAGTTAACAGAAATAGATATTAGAACATAATTTTATTTTTTTCATGTTCTCTTTTAGTCACGCCGATATACGAATATCTCGTTTTATTTCGGTCGAAAGTTCAATTTAATTAGATGCCCGACATGACTTTAAAGTTACTTTTAACTTTGTTACGTTGTTAGTTTTATTGTGAAAATTGTATATTGAGTATTTAATTATTGCGACAATTCTTAGTTACATATTGAATCAAATGGCGACTAAAAAAAGAAAGCTTGATATTCGCGATTTCTAAGATTCTTGGACGAACGAATTTGGATTCATACAACAAAAAGATGGCGCTGTATATGTGCTATGTCGCAAAAATGTCGTATGTCGAACGTCAAGAGTACAAAGACATTTTCAAATTAAACACCAGGCCACATTTAAGAGCTCTAATGAGAAATGTGAAGTTTTAGAAAGAGCTGTTTCTGGATATAAGAAGAAAATTATACATTTTTATGCCAAAAAATTGGAGTCAAACCAAAAGCGACAGAAAGTAGTTTCGTCATTCCTCATTATTTAGCAGCCTAAGGAAAACCTTTTACAGATGAAGAACATAGAAAGGACACATTTTTAAAAAGTGCTGAAATATGGTTCAGCGATTTACATAACTTTCAAACTATATTATCCCGAATTCAAGAAATACCTGTTTCTGCGCAAACTGTTGAAAGAAGAATAACACAAATGGAGAAGAAAATGTAACTGCGAAACAAAATTCAAGTTTACAAGAAACTGTTGCATTTAGCATTGCCCTTGATGACAGTAAAGACGTGAATGATGTTGCCCGCTTTGTAGTAATTGCACGATATTGTGATAAAAATCGAATTTATCAAGAGTTATGCAGCATGATTCTTCTGTTGGGTACAATTGAAGGACAGGATATTCTTTTTTTCATTTATGAATCATTTTGAAAGAAAAAATATTAATATAAATAAAATACAAATTATACTGATGACGCTCCTGCTTGGTAATGAAAAAGGATTTGTCAAACTTCTTGAAAACCATATTGGATATAAAATATTGAACTTCCATTGCATAATATATCAGGAAAATTTAGTTGCCAAAATTTCGTCTCAGCACTTAATTTCTGTAATGAATATACTGTTGTTAAAATACTTAATTTTATAGTTTCTCCGCGATCTTCATTAGTACACAGACAATTTAAATCTCTTTTAGAAGAAATAGAAAGTGAATATGGGGATCTTCCCTTGTACTGTCATGTCTTTTGGCTTAGTCAAGGTAATGTACTGAATAAGTTTACGCCATGCTTGGAACACTTTAAAATTTTTCATAATGAGAAGGGACACAACATTTTCCCGAATTAAACGATAAGGAATGGTTATGTAAATTGATGTTTCTGACAGATATAACTAAACATCTTAATGAACTAAACTTAGGATTACAAGGAAAAATTCAAACAGTGCTTGAACTTTTGAATATTGTAATATTGGAAAGGCTTTGCTACAAAATTAAATATACTTTCCCGTGATATTAATACTAGTACCTTCAAATACTTCCCAAGTGTTAAAGCACTTGAAAATACTTCAGCCATAGACAAAGATGAACTTCAAACCTACGTTGAAGCACTTAAAGAGGGGTTTTCTAAGAGATGCAAAGACTATGAAGCTTGCATGCTTATATTTTCCTTCCTAATCAAACCTGATTTAATATACCCATTAGTAATCCCATTCGATTTGTCAATTTTACAGTAGTTGGAAATTGATAGTTTTGAAATGGAACTTGAATTACATCTTCAGAATTAAGGAAAACAAAATTTACGGAGTTACGGAAAAATTTGGAAGACAACTCTAGCAATAAATCGACAGCTATTTTAAGTTGCTCGACGTCATTGCCCGAACGATTTAATGGTTTGAAAGAAATTGCATTTGCTCTGCTTTTCACTTTTGGTTCTTCATATCTATGTAAGCAAATTTTTTCTCATCTACACTATTAAAATTCGAAGGTAAACAAACGTATCTATGCGACTATGCGTATGATTAAGTGTATCTTCTCACGAACCGCACGACGCGGAAACTCGCCGAAGGTACCAAAAGACAGGGCAGTGATGGCGAACCTATGGCCCGTGGGTCAGACACTGACCCACGAAAGCTTTTTAACTAACCCTTGACTACTAGGCAACCACTTGTTTGTTTACGCGGGTTTACTTAGATTTTCTAATTTGTGTAAGTTATTTACATACTATTTGTATTTTTTCAAGCACTTCATTGACACAAAAGCAATTTAAATGCTGTCTATTACCTTCAGTTTGATCATTACAGTTCCAAAAGTTACGCAAATGACAATTGTATACGAAAGTATGTAGTATTTGAAATAAAGCAAAAATGTTTACAAAATATCAAATGAAGTGTACAATTTTGCTCACATTTTATTTGTTGAAAAAAAAATCGGCAAACCAAAGCAAATGAAAATATTTAAACCACTTTCTTCGGATAAAATGTACATTTGTAAGGTTATGTTCAGTTATGTTTGTAGAAAGCGACTCTTCCATAGCACTTTTATCGTCCCCTGTCTGTTACACCTTGTAAGGCGCCAATGAGCGCCATGCGTATGCCAGTGTACCAGTATGCCGTCAGTACCAGTGTTGAACTTAGTGGCATCCATTTTGAACACATTTGAAAGTAATGTATATTGATGTGTATGTATATTAGGCATGTTAATTCAAAATTTCTTCTCAAAATTATTGTATTCTAAATATAAATATTTTTTATTGCAGCCCTGTACTATGTCGGTGGTTAAAGAATTAAAAACAGGCCATACAAGTTCCAGGCTATATCAAGCTGAATAGTTTAATAAATATGGTGTGATTGACAGGGATAAAATGGTTGTTCGTGTAATTTGTCATGGAAAAGTGACTTTCCGCATATATAATATAAAAAGACAATTTGAAACCTTGCATTCTAATCTCAGCATGTCAACAGATAAAGAAAGAAAAACGGATTTTTTATTTAAAAAGAGAGAGAGAGAGAATTTTTCTCAAATCAGAGTGTTTTAAAAAGTTTTTTTGGTTCCAAAAAGTAACATTACAGCAGCTAGTTTTCAAGTAGCCCATTGCATTTCTCTCCACAGAAAATCTCTTCAGAAAGAAAATTTGTAAGAAAAAAGCGTTTCTAGAATTTCTTGCAGATTTTAGAGAAAAAGATTTGATTATAAAGTGTATAAATAAGTTACCTATAAGTCGCAATATAATTAAAAATCAATTAATAGAATTATAAAAAATTATTTTTTCGCAAAAACGTAACGACTTAAATTATGCAGAAATGTATTCAAATGCTTTAGATAAGAGTAATGATGCACAATTAACAGTTTAACAATTAACAGTAATGACGCAGAGTTTGTGCATAATTAACAGTTTTTACTCGGTATAAGTATGGAAATACAATGAAAGAAGGGTTAATAAAACTAATAACGTCGAAAGGAAGTGTACCGGTCTTGATATTTTTAAAGAATTTGATATTTCATTTAAAGAAACAGATATTGACCTTCAAAAAATAGTTTCTGTAACAACAGCTGGTACACCTAATATGGTAGGAAAAAACATTGGATTTATTCAGTATCAAAATATTTCACACTCTGATTGAATTTCATTGTGTAATACACCAGCAAGTTTTATATGCGAAGCTTGGTTTAAAAAACATTTTCCAAAGTAAATCATGTCATTGTAATAAGAAATAATCAACTTTATAAACGCAAAAGATCTTTATAAACGACAATTCGCCCAATTCTGAAAGGAAATTGAATGCCAATATTAAGGGATTTTGACACACAACAAAGGGCGATGACTTACTTTAGGTCAAGTCCTTGATCGTTTTATAACGTTATTAGAAGAAAAGCTCTTTTTTTAATTGAAAAAGACAATAGTTTCAATGAATTATCCAGTGTGAATCGGTTAAATGATTATATGTTTTTATGCGACATCACATTCAGCACATTTTAATGAACTGCATAAAAAACTTCAAGGATGTGGACCAATTGTTTTAACGATGTTTGAAAATATTAAAATATTTATGACGAAACTTGACATCTTTACGAAGGATTTGAAAATGAAAATCATGAAATATTTTCCTCAATTCCAAAATCATTTTCAAAACACAATAATTTTTTAAAGCTTCGTTGTGCTATTCCAGAAAATGCAATTAAAAAATATTTAATGATTCTGCAGGAAACAAAACAAGCTTTTGAGAAGAGATTCAATCAATTTAAAGGTGTGGAAAATACATTTCACTTTATTTTATATCCCTACAAAACAGAATTTGAAACAATGAGTTGACCTAATTCATGTGGATAGGTATCGATAATTTAGAAATGGAATTGGTTGAATTGCGAAACATCGTAGTGTGGAAAACAAAATTTGAAGATTTAATTTCTGAAGTAGGAGGAAAATTGTGAGAAAATAATGCTGATAATACGACAATAAAGTAAAAATTGAAAATATTATATTAAACGTATGGGATTCTTTACCAAATAACTTTATATCAATGAAAAAACTAATTAATGCTCTTTTAAATATGCTTGGATTCACATATTCGTGTGAAAAGCTGTTTTCTCCAAAGAACTTTGTAAAATCTTCTAATAGAAATAGAATTGAAGGGGATTATATATGTAAAAAATACTAATAAATAATATTTTGTAACATGTATTGTATGTAATTTTCGTTACTCCTTGATCATTCAAATCCTTATTTCAATTTGCACTTATCACTTAAGAACTGTTAACTCCACTAAAAACTTTTAAATCGTCAAACCACGCCCATTTTTACCTGTTAAACCAATTGAATTTTAAAGATGTTCAGTTTTAAAAATACTCAGTTAAAAATTTTTAAACTTAACTCTGGTGCAAATAGGCATTAATGATCTTCGAGATTGTACTAAAAAAAATATGTACAAAATTTGACCCACGTCTCCAAAAGGTTCGCCATCCCTGAGATAGGGAATAATCCGAGGAATCCGTTTTGACCATTTATATTTCCATATTGTAATTAGTTAAAAAGATATTAATTACAATTCTTAAAAAGCAAAATTATTATTGCCATTTTTTCCCGCCAGGCGGCGAAGTTCCAAATTTTGGACCTTTCTTTTTTTATCCCGGGCGTTTTTAAAACACGATCTAATTATTTTTATGAGGCTCAGTCAAAAAATAATTACAGAATCAGAAATATCATTTACTTCGCCACGATACGGTATAATTTATTTTACGAAATAATGATATTTTCCATTTTTTACGATTTTTTCTAAAATGAGTCAAAATCGATACGTTTTTATGAAAATAATATCTAAATCGTTCAGATTGCATTTTCTTTCGCGTTAAAGAAATGATACTCTACACTAAAAAAGTTCATGCTTTTCTTTTTTAGAATCAGTCATTTAAAAAATAATATGTCTAAAACCTTTTTTTTTTTTTTTATTTTTTCAAAAAAATACTCAAAGTTTTATTTAAATACTTAATAATTTTTTTATTTATAAAAATAATCTCACGGAACTTTTTTCTGTGTGTAGAACGATATTATTCGTAATCTGTGCAAAGATTGAAAAAATTGCTTAAAAATTACGGTTTAAAAAAAATTGTGTTTTTCGTTTTTTTTTCCCCTTTTTGCAAGAAATATTTAAGCATTGATTTTGTTACATTTTTTGTTAAAAAATTACCGTTGTTTGCAATCGATATATGAAGTTTGAAGGCATTAACTTAAAAATGAAACCCGAAAAAAAATTAAAACTTTAACAAATACGCATTTTTCAATAGTCGAGGGTTTGGCGGCTAAAACCTGTCTAGAGCCAAACGAGTTTTTTTCTCTCTGCCCGTCACGTTTGATAAAGGTTACACTAGAAAAGATGATGTGCCTTTAAGTATTGAAAATCACCATATTTGGTGAAACTGAATATCTCTTCATTTTATTTTAAAGGTCTTTTCACTACTTGTTACCCACAGTTTAGCGGCCAGATCGTTTAAAGCGCTTCTTTATGAACGGTTGTACCCGAGTTCAAAACAATATCATCGATTAATTTTTATGATTTTTTAAAAAATACTCAAAATTTTACTCTCGCATTTAAAAACTTCGTAATCAATTTTGTAATTGAAAAGATAAGTTATTTCGTCACGATATATATATATATATATATATTTTACAAAACATCGATATTTTACACATTTTAAGATTTTTTTCTAAAATGAACCAATATCGATTCATTTATATGAAAATAATTTTTTAAAAACTCATAGTTTGATCTTTTAGAGTTAGTGATTTAAAAAATAAAATGCCGAAAACTCTTTCTTTACGAATTTTTAAAAAATACTCAAATTTCAAATATTTAATGACTATTTATCAAATTCAAAGTTTTTATAACTTCTTCATTAATAAAAATAATTTTTTTCCGTGTAGCGTACATTTCAAAAAATGTTCATTATTTTAATTCAACATTTAATACAGTTGTGAAATTTTGTAATTATAAAAATTTTTACTTTTTTCAGCATACAATTATTTTTAAAAAGGTTCATTTTCGTTTCTGGGCCCTAAAAAGTTGCAAAGTGAGTGAGTGCATATTAAAGTCCCACTGTTCACTTACTAGAGAGCTCTGATAGAGAGAGGGGAAAAGGAATGTCCATGATAATATGTTATGCATTTAAAAATGTTCGTGCAACGCCGGGGGGAAATAAACCTGTTTGACAAAGAAAAGAAGCGAAAAAAATTTCGAAACAGGGAATTTTAAGTTATACACTCTGTAAAAGCCTGAGCAACGCCGGGCTAAGCGGAGGAGGGGGGGGATAGAAGTCATTTTGTAAAAGAGCATTAGAAGTGCTGATTATGTGAAGGAAAGGGAAAATTTATAAAAGTAGAGAAAGCCCGCGCAACACCGGGTCATTCAGCTAGTAAGAAATATATTTTGAGCAGGGGCTTTGCTACCACTGTATCAATTATACGGATCCCCAAGCTATAGAGGCCCCAACATGTGTAACTACAGTCCCACTAACAGAGCTCCCATATTTAAAAAAGGGCTCCGAAGGAATTTTTTAGAACAGATTTTTTTTTTTTTTTTTTTTTTTTTTTGTGTTTGGACGGAGTAAGGTTACAAAATAAGGTTTGCGAAAATTGCCCCCTAACGAACGTTGCGAGAGTTTAAGAGGCTTTATAGATAAATAATAAGTGCACTTAATAAAAAAATGTCTTACATTTTATTTATACATTATTTTGTACCAGGTTTTACTCTCCTTGCAATTCAGCTGTTATATGAAGAATAATATTTCTTATTTTCAAAAAATTAACCAGTACGAAGAACGGGGAATTCAGCTAGTATTATCATATTTCGCACTTTTTTTAAAAATTATTTCATTCATTATAAAATAATAAATATAGTTTAAATAAAATGATGGTGGTTTTATTCTGTTTATTTACTGTGCCAATTGAATATTGTCTACAGCTGCAAGCATATTTAATTTTAAAATCAGTTTAATGAGACAAATGTACCCTATCACACTTTTCTCAGATTTTTTTATTTTTTAAATTAGGTGTGAGATGGCTTTTAGAATTTCTCATCACAGCCGGCAAGTTTATGTCATATTTTGTTGTACTTACATCTATACTCATGTCCAAAATTGAGGTCGCAAACACGTTTTTCGTCATAATTTTAAAATGCCTCCAGTAAAACTGATAGAATTTGTATTCCACATATTTTGAAGAATGGATGGCACAATGTTAAGCTATCCAACTGCGTTCGGAACCGTGATTTTGCAAAAGCGTGTAAATGGATAATAATTATGATATGTAGTATCACTTAGATTAGAAAATGTATATAAAATTGTTTTAAGAATAGTATTATAATAAAAAATTATTTAAGTACAATATTTTGACAAAAAATGAACATAGAATGACCCATTTTCTAAATATTCTCCTTTTGTGAAAAATGCTTTTATTATAATAATATTTTGCCAGTATATAGCTCAGATCTCTGTATAGAGGCTCAACTAGAATTTTTAAAATATACAACTTAGAAGTGGATTTATTCATGTTTTACGACATCAGAGAGGAGAAATTTTAAGAAAAAAACGCCGATAATTATTTCAAATGGTTATAACTCTGAAAATAATGTGAATTTTTCAAAACTCATAGTTGAGCCTCTGTACAGAGGTCTGAGCTATGTACAGGTAAAATATTATTATAATAGAAGCATTTTTCACAAAAGGAGCACATTTTGAAAAAAAGGTTATTCTAAGTTAATTTTTTGCCGAAATAGTGTATTAAAATATTTTTTTTTGTCAAAATGTCCTTAAAACAATTTTATACATGTATTCTAATCTAAGTGCCACTAAATATCATGAAAATTATCCACTTATGCGCATTTTTAAAATCACGGTTCCGAACGTAGTCGGATACCTTAACCTTCAATTAAGGAAAAAATGTGTTAAGTGATAGTTTCTACAGAAATATTGGTTTGAGACCGTTCAAGCGTACGGGATCATATTGAAGTTTTGCCTGTATAGTTTTGGGAATATTGCATTAAAACAAACAAATTAATCTGTTTGCAGTGAGAATGAATTCTCATAATCGTTTAAATGATTCCATGAGATAAGGAGAAGTCGGCAGGCTAGAAGCTGGCCAATCCCAAGTGGAGGTGGCGCGATGGTTACAAGTGGCCCAAAATTGATCTCTCGGTTATGGTATCAATTCCAAACTAGTATAACTGTCACCAGGAAGGTCATCCAAAGTCGAAACTGGGAATCAATATCTGCGCAGGATCGTTACTTGACATTAAGCGTATGATGGCAAAGGCGGACAACGGCTCCTCAGCTTGCTCGTGACTAGGGATGGCGATTCTTTGTGAAAAAGATCGATTTTTAAATCGATTCGAATCGTAACCTGATGAATCGATTCACAAAAAAATCGACGTCTAAAAGATCGATTTCTAAAAAATCGATTTTTTTTAAGTCTACATTTACATTGTAAATATAAATCCATTTTATGAAAAACAAGAAAAATACCATAATAAACGACCTTTTATCAATAAAATAAGGGGGGATTTCTTAGTTCAGGGAATTCGACAATTACAATTATCTTTATTACCATACCAAAGTATCAGGTATAAAAGAAGACATTTATTTTCTAAATGTATATGTTACATTAAAAAATTTAGAAAATAGATAATGTAGCTTATAGTTCCCAATTTTAAAAACAACAGTCTCTCAAGTCTACTGGATCCAAGTGGCTCCGCTCATTCCTTGCGATGTTGCTGGCAATCGAAAAAAAGCGCTCACAAGGAACAGATGATACTCATATACATCACAATACCACGATACTCATATACATCATGGCTATTGAGTGAACGTGATAATAAATAGAGTTTTTTTGTTCTTACCAGAAAAGTATAGGATCATACTTCAGGTGCACAATTGCCTGCAATAAATAGTGTTTAAATTCTTCGTTTTTTATGGTTTTTACCAAAACTAGAAAAAATCGAATGTCGATTTTCTAGGATGAAATATCGATTCACTGAATCGATTCGGTGCTACATATCGATTTAAAAAATCGATATTTTTGGCCCGAGAAATCGATTTTTCGATTAATAGATCTCAGATCGCCCTCCCTACTCGTGACCTTCCTGTTTTGTCTGAAAAAGAATTTAATATCGAACAGTCTGCTTGCAGAGACTGGCCTTTACACGTGGCGTCCAGTTTGAGGCGTCCCTTTGACTGCATTCTGCAGGAAAAACTGGATATTGGGGAGAAGAAAACATCAGTTGGGAGTCATAGCTTTAAACCTTTTATTCACATTGTGATCTCAATAGAAATCAATAAGTTCAAGCTTTAACTCCTCTTCTGCTGTATGAGTATCATCAGTAATGAGATAACGGAGCAACTTAGGATCAAATTTCTTAAAATTCTGAAATCTTCTCGGACCCCATCCTTCAGACTGTGCAGATGTTCTCTAAGTAAAAACACTATTGTGTTCTTTTTTTATGATAGTGAAAAATAAAAGACGAATTTTTGATCGAATTCAGCTAAAAAATCTCAATTTAATGTGGATTTTCTGACTGTCTTGGCGAGCGGCCATGGCTGATCCTAGCACGTGGGCAGCGAGTGCATCGCACATGGGTGACCAAAGCAAGGGATAGCTGCTGGCTACATAAAGTTCTATCAATCAAGCGAAATGCTTTTCGAATTTCTCAAACTAAATTTAATAATATGTCGAATAAATATGCTGAATTTTAAATAGTTATTGAAATATCAAAATAAGTCCCTATAGTGTGAGTGAGTGAATATTAATGTCACACTGTTGAGCTACACAAGGGCTTTTGGCAAAAAACCTCGTAATTTAGAACCATGGTCAAGTGACGAGGGCAACACGGAGCTGGCACCCCTCTCTCCAAAGTTACGATAGCAAAGTATAGTTTAAGAAAAATAGAATGTAGTGCACATTGTATTGGTCTATTGTCCATTAATAACTATCCTTTACATCCATCCTTCATTTGATAGCAAAATTCGTGGCACAGTCGACAATACCGTAATGGAAAAGGTTATTTTGCTTATTCGTGGCTCACTGTGGATCGATGCTTAACAAAGGCATCTTAAAAATGATTTTTGAGAAAGTTGTTTAACAAAAATATCTAACATGGTTCATAATACTAAGACATAGGAGTATTTAAATTCAATACTCATCTAGGAGAATAAAAAGTTTTCAATTTAATAATAACTTTGCAATTTAGAAAAACAAAAGAGGGGAAAGAAGGGATTTTTGCGTCTATGGTTTTACGATGCATATAAACAATGGCCGCTTTCATTTTTAGGTATGTGTTATACCTCTATTAAAAGGTAGTTTCTTGTTTTATTTGAAATCAAGTTACTTGAGAAAAAATTTTGCAGCTTCTTTTGAATAAATAATTTTCATCACAAAAACCCTGTTTAAAAACACTTCAATATTCTCATAATATTATTAATGTACGGGTAGATGAGTTTATAAAGTCAACGTTAAGTATTAGTCAAAATATGAACAATTCACAAGAGGGGCGGTGCATTAGGTCTTTGCAGGCGAGAGGCTGACACCCTAGGATCGTTTCTGAGGGCCGCATAAAAACTCTTAGGGGGCTCTGACTTATCCTAGAAAAGTTATTCAATTTAAAAGCATACTGACAAAAAGAAAATCAGAAATAGACATGGAAATAAAATTTTTATTTTTGTTTATCTATTGCTTTTTTCTATATTTATAACAATAACAAAATTGAATGGTGTAATTTTGAAAAAAAGTGTTCGTTTTAATAACTCCTTTGTTTGTCACCTGAATGTGAATGACAAGTACTTCCTTGACTTTTAACATGTGAAGTTCAAGATGGTGTCCAATTAAAAAATTTACTAAAATTCGAATTCACATAAGATGAGAGATAAATGTATGTTTTTATATTTCTTCATTCAACGTTCTTCAATTAAAATTATCATTCTTCTCCTTTTTTTCTGTTCAATTTTTCTTCTACTCACTTGTTTTCTGTGTCGTTTCAAAAACATTTCTCAGCTTCACCCGCTTTCCAGACATACGGGAATCCTTCGACGAATTAGTTTATCGAACTATTGAAGAAAAGAAGACACAAATATACATATATTGATATAATACATTTATACATAATATATTTATTTGGCATGAACGTTATATATTTAAAACCAAAATATGTAGATTTTGCAAAATACACTTTGAAACAAAAAGAAATGACGCACCAAGGAGTTGCCCGATTGTAATGAAATTTCGTATGCAAAGACGTTTGGAATGAAGATGCAATTGATTACAATTTGGTGAGGAATGAATAAATAACAAAAGTTACAGCACATCGGTACTGCGCATTCAGCAGGTATATGTATGGAGCGATTCTCAATCTAATGGTCAAACATTCTATTGCATTTCCACTATAATGTCTTACGTCAGCAGTAACAATACCTCGTAGAAAGACTCGTGTTCATTTCGAGCAAATATCAGAGTTTGAAAGAATTCGTTCAATAAGATTGAAAGAGGCCGGTTGAAGAAATCGAAGAATCACTATACATCTGAGCCGAAGCGGTGCGGCGATTAGACGATGCTGGCAAGAGTGTGTCAACAACTGCAGATATCCGCGTCAGAACGGCAGCGGACAGCCGAGAGCCACTGCCGGTTTAAACTCATTTCGAGCCCTGGGCGCAAAAGGTCTACGGGTCCCCTTAGCTTAGGAGGATCGAAATTTATAACCAGAAAATCTGGTTAAGTCCAGCTTATCAAAGCCCTTTCAAGAACATCCGGGCTTTGGGCCACTGGGTGGCCACCCTAAGCACACAGTGGATAAACCGCGGCACTGCCAAAAGCTACAACAGAGTGGGAACACAGAGCGATTATCAGAGCATGGATTCGTCGTTATCAACCCGAATACATGTATCCAATATGACCCTCCACAGACGACTGACAGAGTGGAATCAACGCTCGCACGCACCGTTATGCCACTTACTTCTCACGCCTGCACACTGCCAAGTCCAATGGCAATGGTGCCATGCTCGATCAACGTTCAGCTGCATTGAATGGAGACGTATAGTCTTTAGTGAAAGCCCCGTTTCCAACCGTGTCCTGACTACAACCGGAGACGTTTTTGGAGACGTCCAGGGTAACGTCGAGTTCCTATCTCACTCCCCACAAACCCACAACAGGATGTTATGGTCTGGGGTACCATCTCCTTTGATAGCCAGACCCCTTTGGTAGTCATTTCTGGCACACTGAAAGCACAACGGTATGTCCATGGCATCCTGCAACCACATGTGTTGCCACTCGTGCAACGGCTCCCAGGAGCCATTTTTCAACAAGACAATGCTCGGCCTCACACGGCAAAGGTGTCATAAGACTGTCTCCGCACTGTTACTACCCTTCCTTGATCCCGATCCCCAGATTTGTCTCCAATCGGGCATATCTGGGATCACTTGGGACGGCGAGCTGGGCACCCCACGTGTTTGAACAAACTAGTGGCATGGTTACAGCAGATATGGAACAAGATGTCTTAAGACATCATACAGAACTTGTATGCCTCAATGCCCGATCGTATCACATCGTGCCTTCGCGCTAGAGGGTTCTTTTGTTGAGGGTTTCCTCCGTTCTTTTGCCTTTTTCTCTGAAATAAATGATCCTTTTTCTTTTATTTTCTAATTATTTATTTACGTCAAAGTAGTCATTACGTATGTAAAATTTCGTTTCATTTTGACGACTTCTTCTTGGTGCGCTATATTTTTGTCCATGAGTGTATATTTCAATAATTCATGCAGATTTATTATGATTGATTCAATTCTTTCACTCGGAAAAGTTTTTCAATTTGCTTCTATATACATATAAACTACATTTTGCGCATGCAGTAAACAATATTAATGAAATATAATCAATAAACAGTTTTCGAGTTTTTGTTGAAATATTCGCATATGTAAAAAAAAAGAGATTACACGTATCACACACACAATACATTACTTTTAGAATATTTCACATGAAATTTACTTTAATTATGCTTTTTAAATCTGCAGAAAGTCGGACAAAATATGTAGTAGGTCCTTAGTTTTCCCATTATTTATTTTTTCTATAAATACAACCCTCCCTCTGTCCTTTAAAGTAGACTAGTTTTCACACTGAGGTACAGTTAAAATTTATAAATGCAGTCGTACCCCAATTTAACGAACCCCTATTTAATGAATTTTTCTCTGTCACCGATTAAAATGAAGACAAAACCCCCTATTTAATGAATAATATATATATAAACCCCGACTCAACAAATTACTTCAGCAGTTGGAAATTTTTTTTTTATTAGTTTGCTTTAGAAAAAATTCGATTTTTTTTTAAATGACATATCCTTTTTGTCCGGAACAGAAAAAAATACTTTTCTTGTTAGAGGCAAATTTCAATGGAAAAGGGAGAGGACCATTATTAGATTTTCCTGGTGCAAATGAGGGTAAA
>BMAV01000586.1:118785-173259 GCA_019973955.1 Trichonephila inaurata madagascariensis
CAATTTTACGATTTTTTCCTTAAAATATACTAAATAAATCTAAAAATCACAAAAAAATCCCCATATCTCCATTTTTTCAAAAAAAGAAAAATTGACGCAAGTAGTCGGATACCTTAAGAAACACTCCTTCACATTTTCTGCGTCAGTAAATAGTTTCATATGATTACCAATAATATACAGGGGTGTAGATACCACCGTATCAATGATACGGGGCTCCGATGCTACAGGGACCCCATCACGTGTAACTACAATCCTACTAATACAGCGTACATATCAGAAAAAGGCCCCCGAAGGAATTTTGATGCAGGACCTTCTCAGGACTAGCTCTATGCCAGTGATAATATAATATAACAAACTTCATAGGGTGTCTCTGTTACCACTGTGATATTATCAATGACAAAACAATTTGTTGCTGTTGTGAAGATTATTCAAGCAAGCCTGTTTATCACTTCTTAAGGTATCCGACTACGTTCAGAACCGTGATTTTAAAAAAGCGCGTAAATGGATAATTTTCATGATATTTAGTGTCACTTAGATTAGAATACATGAATAAAATCGTTTTAAGGATATTTTGACAAAAAAAAAGTAATTTAAATACAATATTTCGGCAAAAAATTAACTTAGAATAACCTTTTTTCAAAATGTTCTCCTTTTGTGAAAAATGCTTCTATTATAATAATATTTTGCCTGTATATAGCTCAGACCTCTGTACAGAGGCTCAACTATGACTTTTGAAAAGTTCACATTATTTTCAGAGTTCAAACCAATTGAAATAATTATCGGCGTTTTTTTTCTTAAGATTTCTCCCCTCTGTTGTAAAACATGGATAATCCCACTTCTAAGTTATATATTTCAAAAATTCTAGTTGAGCCTCTGTACAGAGATCTTAGCTATTTTCAGGCAAAATATTATTATAATGGAAGCATTTTTCACAAAAGGAGAATATTTTGAAAATGGGTTATTCTATGTTCATTTTTGTCAAAATATTGTACTTAAATAATTTTTTATTGTAATACTATTCTTAAAACAATTTTATATACATTTTCTAATGTAAGTGACACTAAATATAAATATTATCCATTTATATATCTGCTTTTGCAAAATCACGGTTCCGAACGTAGTCGGATACCTTAAAAGAGATCTTTGAGGAAAAGTTTCATTGAATGATTCCTGTTCTTTGGTATCTTTTAAATACAGCACTTTCGCGACAAATCAAACAATTACTGATCCGTGTTTGTTTTTCCCTACAAAATAGCCAAAACCTCCTAATAGTTTTGAAACGATATAATTTCTTCAAAATATTTTTCGCTTGCAAGATATGAAACATAGTTAAAAATTAGTTCCACCCATAAAATGGTCCCTATTCTACTGTTGTCTGTTATCACTAACCATAACCGTTCCAAATAGAAAACGAATATGGATTCGTACCCGTATGACACCGACAGGCAAAAAGCAAAATTGATATATTTGATTTCTTGATAAAAATTTCCCACCAAATTTTAATGCAATGTTTTTAAATAAGTAAATTACTCAGAGCAATGGGCCATGACCGGGCCACTTAAAAAGGCTCGGTGGGCTGCAGGTTGAGTATCGCTGGTGTTAACTATCGTTTGAGTTCAGACAGGAAATTCTTTTCTTATCTCAGCCGAATCCACAGAGCAGGGAATATTTTAAGATTTTTGCAATTATGATACATTTGATGACGGACTGAATATCTGTGCAACTGAAGATGAAGAAATTGTTGATTAGTCAGAGCCAATGAATAACGATTCTAATGCAGAAGTCGATAATGGAATTTCTATCAAAACCGTTTCCTAATATTAGGAACTGTGAAAACATGCCCCTCTCTTATGCAACAGGATGTAAATGATGTAGTATTTTCTTCTCTGCATAGAGTGGAAAAAGAAATCTTCCGAATCCAGAATCAAAAAAAAATTTAAACATCTATTTGTCAGTATATATATTTTAAAATTTCTAACTGGAGCGTAATAATTCACAAATAGTATTTTTAGCTGTCGAATGATAAGTGTGAAATTTATAACCAGGGATGTTTTTGTGTAGTTGCTTATAGAACTTCTAAAATGTACATGCAAAAAAATATTGTGCTTTGTTTAGGCCCCGATATAACGAATAACCACGAACTAACGAGCAACAGGTTCGGTCCCGATGAGTTCGTTAAATTGAGGTCCTACTGTAGTTACGTTCGCGAACCCTTGTAAAAAACTGTTGCCAATCTTAAAGTTGTTATCTTCATGTTTTTAGGAAGAAATTTGAAATATTAGTATACATTGCTCTTATGTTCTGAAGTCATTTATTTGAGGTATTACCCCAGATTTTTGAAAAAATAGAATACTGTGACCAGCTCACGCGTCTTTTCTTTAACATAACCTCTGGGTTCTTTGGTGGCCAAGATTAATGGCAACTCTTTTCCAACCAAAACCCAAGAAGCGAAATGTGAAAAAGAAATGCAAATAAGATAGCTTTTAAATAACGGAAGTTTCAGTAAGTGAGATGGCAATTTTGGGGAATGGTATGTGTGATAGAGAATAGTGTGAATTGACAGCCAATCGTGAAGTTACCTGGAAAACCAACCATTAATACAAGGTGCATACCATTGCACGCGCGCCCAGACGTTTCCACATAAAGATTGAATCTAAGTTTGGATTAAGGTAGGACTGATTATTTGATATTAGGACTTGTAATATTATTAGAAGTGAGAGTAGGCGGATAAAATAATTATAACTTAGAGAAAGTGGTCTAAATTACGCGATTCGGTTTAACTATCATTGTGTGTTTGTTCATTATAGATTCTTGCTTATTTAAATTTACCTAAATTGTTAGAAATTTAAGTTCTATTCTTAATAAAGTCATATTAAGAATTAAAAATGTCTATTCCTTTTGCAAATCCTACACCTCTAGCTCACGCTGACAATCAAAGATACGGTCACCAAAGGGGGGCGGTATCACAATACTTCTAGAACTACAACTCTTTTAGTTCATGTGGAAAGTCATTTCTTTTGAATAAACAGTTTTTCTATTTATGCAGATGTTTTTTTTGTTATGCTCATTTGCTTTTTTTGAAGCCATCGTTTTTATACCCGGCGTATAATGCGCACCCTTAAGTTTTGATCTTATATTTTGTGTTAAAAGTGCGCGTTATACGTTGGATTTTACGGTAAATATATAACCCTCTCGCTGCTCGTCCCACGATTTCCACGGACAACGAAGGTGTAGCAAAATTTGCGTAACCCGCGATTTCCAAGGGTATGTATTTTTCCGACTATTTAGCTGTACAACCCGTGCTGCTCTTGTTTATGTTTTCATTTACGTTTTTATGCTCATATATTTTGATGATCTAATTCTATATTTTAAAATAAAAACTCTTATACAAAAAAATTGTATATTTTAACTCTAAAATGTAGATTTAATATGCAGATTTGAAATACGTACTAAAACCATACGTAATTTTCGACCCTACTTTGATAAAAATAGCTACGGCCAGAAAACAAACCTCGATGGTTTCAAGGTATTTCAAATCAAAACTTACTTCCACAATTAATTGGTTCCACTACCTCCAACGATATAGAGAAATTCAAGCACTCATGACATATCTTCAGGTAGCTCTGCGTTCCTGAACCGATTAATTCGGACTCTTTGCATCCCAGATCGGTGAACATCTCCAGGAATTCCTCGAAGCTTTGGGTAGGTACTGCTGATGCAAAAAATACACGCGAAATAAATATTTATAAGCAAACCTTGGTGTGGTTTCAAGATATTTGAAACCTAGACTTACAATTACAATAGATTAGATCGGTTTTCTTCAACGTCATAGTGAAGCTCAAGCACTTGTCGCACACCCTCAGATGGAAATTCGAGCCTGTAGAGACGTCGTCGGTCTCCTTGCATCCTAAATGGGTGAACAGGTCCAGGACATCTTGGACGCTTTGGGCTATTGCAGGTGCTGCCAATGTGATGACAACCAGAAGAACCACAATTTCATCATTCTGCTTCAATTGCTTTGATAATCAACTACAAATAATTTTATCTTGTTAGTAAAATAAAAAAACGTGCGTGTGTACTTATGTACGCACCTAAGAAATTATACTTCTTGGCGTAACAAGATTAAAACCTTTCTAAAAAGCTTTAGCAGGGCAAGCTGGGCGAAAGGCGAATAACGAACAGAGTTGAACGATACTAACCTTCAGTCAAATGGACCAGTCAAACCTGAGATAATCACGATTTAAATAAATTTAAACACCCCAGCACAGGGACAATAGGACCAATAACATGGGGTATCAGACTGGTTTGGAGATGAAGTGAGCCGAATGTGCCATCTGAGACCTCATCTTGAATGTCTCGGCGTTAAGAATCGTTCCTTAGAAAATTAAGATATCCGCCTGAGAAGAGTCCCCGAGTTATGGCCATTTTAAAATAATTCAAGCATTTAAAATAATTAAATAAAATAGAAGCAGGACACCCAGCATTTCGAAACTAGGCCTGGTTGAGAGCAAACACAAGAGGAATCATGAACGGTTCGGATTAGTGCAATGGGGCGGGCTAGCTGGAAAGGAAAACGAAATAACTCCCCGGAGTGGGACACTGTGACGTAAATGATCACGTATATCCTAACGATGCACAGAGTGTAGTGTGATCCCAAAGTTCATCCTTCATTCTGAAACACGATCAAAAGATCGAATCCCAAGGAATAACATAGGATTCTGTTTTAGTGATAACGCCTCCCTGGTCCACTATCTACACACAAATATAACAGATGTAAGAGTCCAAGAGGATTACCTTATGTCCTGTTTCATTAACGAATCTCAAAAATCTCGGAATCCATAGGAATTTAAAAATTAAACTTTAAATTAAATGTTAAATATGGGTAAAGAAATGGGGCTATGGTCAAGAAAAAATATATCTAAGATGCTCATAGGAAGAACAATCGAATCCAGACGGTACGGTCAACCAAGGTGGCATAGGATTCGAAGTTATTTCTGGGGAAGCCCTGTAGGAGGGAAGGGGCCAATTCCACGTAAAGCTCACGCTAATACGAAAATATGGTGGACCTCCAAAAATCAAGTTTCAAGCTCAATTCCTTAAGGAGGGGTGAATTTTTTCCAGTCCCCATAGGATTAACATGGGAGCATGATATTTTAGTGCTTAAGCCTCCCCATGCCTACACAATGGGGATGAAGCAGATGACTGGATGGGTCTCGACGAGTGGAACACTTGGTTCAAATCTCAAGTCCGCGATTCGAACAGGAGCCAAGAAATTGTGAATTTAAACAAATTTAAAAAGTTTAAGACAGTTATAAAAACTATGAAAGAAATAGCCCCGTGAGCATGAAATTATAATAACTGGAAGAGCAGATAGAGAGGGATCGAATGAGCCAGATCCTAATGGACGGTGAGGCTTGGGTGCCGAGATATTGGCAAAAAGCTGTAGAGGGGAGAATACAAAGGGGGAATGCGTCCGAACACTAGTGGTTTATAACAATAGTTATTATGATCCCCAAATATCAGTCCCATAGCACGAAAAATGTGGCATGTTAAAATATTAGACTACGGTGTGCGCGCACGCATCGGTGTCGTGAAGGTATGCGCGCGCATCGTAAAAATTCACCCTCATCCTTTTTTCCTAACACCCAAAAAGAAGGATAACTTCAAAAAAATATATATGAATACAAAAGTCTCTTATAATTTGCTACAATGTAATAAATGTGTTTATGTTCATTGCAATGCTTTCGTAGTAAATACATCTATAATCATATACTTGCAATTGTTATTTAAATAGGTAAACTAATATTTACTCTTATGTTTTATGTACATGAAACACAATTTAAAGATTAATTTATTTTTTTAATTTCCTGTAAATATGTTTGGTTTAATAACAAAAGTGTTCAAACAAATGCATCAGAGAAGCTCCGTAGGCGAAGGATGGTCTCTCCCTACTAGTAGTGACGTCACAAATCAGCGCAAAGCAAAGGTTCGCAGACACGGAGGGTATAGCTCAGTAGTAGAGCATTCAACTGCTAATCGAGAAGTCCCCCGGTTCAAACCAAGGTGCCCCCTTCTTCAGGGAAGTGAAGATAAATAATTTTGAGAATTTCGAAAGCAGGGAATGATCTGTCCCGTTCTGCATATTTCTAGACAAAGCATTTTCGTATCCGTTCCTACGGAAAGCAAACGCTCATGACACAGGGGTATTGCTTAGTGGTAGAGCATTCGACTGCAGATCGAGAGGTCCTCGGTTCAAATCTGGGAGCCCTTTTCTTTAGGGAAGTGAAGAGAAATATTTTTTGAGAGAAATTTGAAGGCGGAGATGATCTGCCCCTTTCTAAATATTTCTAATCAAAGCATTTTCGTATTGTTCCTACGGAACGCCAAGCAAAGGTTAGCTGACGCTGGGGTATAGCTCAGTGGTAGAGCATTCGACTGCAGATCAAGAGGTCCCCGTTCGAACACCGGTTTCCTCTTCAGAGAAATGAATAGAAACATTTTTCCGAGAATTTCGAAAGCTGCAATGATTTGTAACGAACTGTATATTTCTAGACAAACCACACACACTTTCGCATTCGTGACGGTGTGCGTCACATCCGTGACGGTCTTACGTCACATCCGTGATGGTGTGCGCGAGCATCGTAAAAATTCACCCTCATCCTATTTCTCTAACGCCCCAAAAGAAGTATAACTTCAAAAATGACTATTTATTTGCATCTTAATCACACACACACACACATACTACAGTCAAACCTCTATATAACGAACCTCTATTTCGCGAACTTTTTCCTGGAACCAAGAATATTTACGAAATTTCTTCATAAAAACACCTCCAAATAAAGAAAGGCATTTTCTATTCATGGAACTTTTTCTCTTATGATTAAATTTTTTTATCCCTATTTTTAAAATATTTCAGGACATTTTTCAAATTATTCTCTCTTTTAACACATTTTACGGTGATCAATGGCTTTGAACTGGTTTTGCCAGGTTCCTAACTCACCTAGAGCAAGGAAGTTGCCATAATTTTTCAAACAAAAAACTCAAGTAAAATTAATAGATTTTATCAATAATTAAATTTAAGGACGCATGTGGTGGTGTATTTTTAAAATTACTGGTTATGAAGTAATGTATGTTTAAAACTACTTTTCGGTTTAAAATTAGAAAAAGTCGTTAAAAAATTTATTAATTTTAATATAAAATTTTTGAAAGTTGAAAACACAGTGTATTTCAGACATTGTTTTTTCCCCATGTTCTCTTTGCATGTTTATTTTTGATGGGTATGAAATATGAAATAAATATATATTAATTTTCAAAAAAAGTGCGAATAATTACTTTTTTTTTAAATAATATATAGTGTTTACGAATTTGAAATTTGTTTTAAAAGTATATTAAAAGATGAATCTCTATGTAACGAATTTTCCATATTACAACTTTTTTTCGGGAGTTATCAACTTCGTTAAATAGAGGTCCGACTGTATTTTATCTTCAAATCTATTACTTTCCCTTGGACAGTCGTATAATTAATCCAGTTTTCCAAATACGATTTCTCTTTCGTCTTTTGATTAAGAGGCGCTTTTAGAAAATACAATTGAAACAATAAAACTAAATATGCATTCCATTAAAAGGCAATTATTAATTTTAATTCGAGGAATATTGTTTAAGGTATCCGACTACGTTCGGAACCATAATTTTGCAAAAGCGTATAAATAGATAATATTTATGATATTTAGTGTCACTTAGATCAGAAAAAATATATAAAATTGTTTTAAGAATAGTATTACAATAAAAAATTATTTAAGTACAATATTTTGACAAAAAATGAACATAGAATGGCCCATTTTCAAAATATTCTCCTTTTGTGAAAAATGCTTCTATTATAACAATATTTTGCCTGAAAATAGCTCAGACCTCTGTACAGAGGCTCAACTAGAATTTTTGAAATATATAACTTAGAAGTGGGTTTATCCATGTTTTACATAACAGAGGGGAGAAATTTTAAGAAAAAAACGCCGATAATTATTTCAATGGGTTGTAACTCTGGAAATAATGAGAATTTTTCAAAAACCATAGTTGAACCTCTGTACAGAGGTCTGAGCTATATACAGGCAAAATATTATTATATAATAGAAGCATTTTTCACAAAAGGAGAACATTTTGTAAAAAGGTTTTTCTGAGTTCATTTTTTGCCGAAATATTGTATTTAAATAATTTTTTTTGTCAAAATGTCCTTAAAACAATTTGATACATGTATTCTAATCTAAGTGACACTAAATATCAGGAAAATTATCCATTTATACGCTTTTGCAAAATCACGGTTCTGAACGTAGTCGGATACCTTAAAACTAGTATAACAACATCTTCTATTCTTTTCTGAAATAAAAATAAAAGCTAATATTATTTTAAATTGGGAATTCATATACATGATACAGATACATGCTATTGGAACACAACAGCTCTCAACTGTAATGGACCATTGAAAAAAAAGTGCATCTATTTTTATATTATTTTGAAATAACGTATGAAAAAATTCTAATTTTCTAAAATAAGAATTTTACAAACTGCAATGAGACGAAAAGCATTATTATTAGCTAAATCCAGACTTGTTTAATCGAAAGAATATTCTGTTGTCTGGAGAGGAATTTCTATTTCCATGAATATTAACATGCTCTGGTAGTAAAGTCCTCTGGAAAAAAATCATAACGCAAAAGATTCATTATTTTTTATAAACATTTGAAAATAATTTTTTTTCTTAATTTTTAGAACAAAACTAAAGGCATTTCAAAAGTAAAAGAGAAGGTGAAATCACTGTAATGAAGTATCGAAGATGTTACAGTTATAAATAACAAAAGTTAAAATTGAAAAAGAATAGAAACATTTCTGTAACTTACTTGAGCAACGCCTGAGAAATCGACGCTCCAATGCTGACAGATTTCCTTTCCAACTTTGTGGTGCGGAACACATTTACAAATTTCTTTAAATACACATGAATTTCAAAAGGAACATATGTCGTGGGGGTAGCGAACAGATGCGGCTTATTCCGAAAACGAACAAACAGTTACATTTTGACATTGATGGGCACATTAATGATACTTCTTTAATTTGTATATCTGCCATTTTAAGTATTCAATTGTATCGCTAAATTATGAGTTTTCAATTGAATGGTGAATGGTGTAGCAATGCACATGACTCATACTTGAATATCGAAAGCATTCAGTACAAGAAATAAACTAGATTTTGAAATATAAATGAAATATTAGCTTTTTTGTATAAAGATAACTGAATTTGTATCCGTTCCACCTATACTAATATTTCCTTGATCACACACAAAGAATTATTCTCAGTCGAACTCGAAATATTAGTCTCCGTAAGCCCTAAACATGCAAATCGCCAAAAAGTGATAATCTTACAAATGTCTTTCACGTCAGCACATTAACATTTATCTCAGATGTTTTACTTTATACAATTAATAACACAGTTTAGTCTCATTTTGTGATACGAACTCTATACTTCAAAATGAATTCAGAAAAAAATCATCGACAGAGTATGTAAATTATTCAATGGATGAAATATTTTTTTAGTGTTTTTTATACTGTTTCATAATTTTTTGTAACCATAAAAATTCAATTTTATCAAACATTTTCAATTTATATCTCAAACTCATATAAATTTATCTGCTCATCATTCTCAGCATAACTATCATTCAATTTTATCAAACATTGCAAATCACTTATGTAATGACCATGACTGGCATACTGTGACGGCTCACGCGTCCTCTAACATAACCCTGTTCTTTGACTGCCACGACAATGGCAAATCTTCCCAACCCAAATCCAAGAAGTGAAACGAAGGATAGATGCAAATAAGATAACCCTTTAAAAGTATGTTTCTGAAGTGGGATGGCAAGTAGGGAGAAAGTTCAGTGTAGAAAAGGTAGAAGTGTAAATTGGACGGCCTACCCAAGAATCAAATATATTCATCACAAGGTACGCTACCATTGTACCCCGAGTCTAACGGAATATCTTGAAGTTGATTGAACTGTTGATTGAAATTCCATGTAGGGAAGATTATTTTCCGAAATTAGAAATATTATAAGGACTATATGGAAGTGGATATAATATAATTATATAGATAAGTAAGGGATCCAATTGCGCGATCTGTGTAAATTACGGCTACGTGTTTTGGTTTATTCTACCTTAATATAAGTTTGTTCGATATATAAGTACCAAGCTAAACTCTTTAACAAGTCATATTAAGAATTCTAAATGTCTCTTCATTTCGAGAATCCCACACCTCTAACTTACGCCGAAACCCCACGATATGGTCAACGAAGATCGACCCACGCCCAATGGCGCCCGGAACCGTTATAATTTACATGACTCTGGGTTGTGCAATGCAAGCGGGTTTGGCATTTCAACACCAGAAATGTGCTTTTCCGGGTCCGAGAACGTGAATGAATTTCGAGGCCATAGACAATCAAATAAAATTACTAGAAATTCCTAGTGATTTAGCATGTGCTTACTTGAAAGGTCACCCTCAGGGAAGGGCCTCAAGATTGGTATCTCCTCCACATTCGATCAGTGTTAGTGCAGGATACCGCCACGGATTTCACGCAGCTAAAGGCAAAGTTAGTGAAAGCTTCCCCGCAATCAAAAGTAAGAAAGAGTTAGGTGCTTATGCTTTCGCGTCCCAGCAGGGAAGAAATCAGGAACCAACAAATTTTTGTTTACGATTTGCTCAAAATTCACAAGAAATCTAGAACTAGGATGTCGCGGGCGGATTTGGTTGGATCACATTCTGCTAAACTCGAACCACACAAGTCCAGGACTATGTGGAAGTCCGGAATCCACAGAACACGGTACAACTTTTTAGAAATCTTAGCTAAATTTGAACAGTATATTCTTGGCAACACAAAACGTCTTAAATAGTGATAATGTGGAAAGACGGAGTCAAAACGTGCGAGTAGGATTGCGACATAGCCATCCCTGTGATGACCATGTCGTGCCGGTTCCGCGTAAGCTAGAGGTGTGTGGGATTATCAAAATGATGAGACATAATAATTTTAATACAACTTCATTAAGAATAACTTATATTGTTTCTAAATTTAATTTGACAATTTTAATTAAAGTGAGAGTCAACGCCCAAATTAAACCACGTATTCAAGTCAGATCACGCAACTAGATCCTTTATCCAATTAATACTAATAATCCTATTCATCTAATTACTTATATCTAATATTACCTTTTTAGTTCTCCTTCCTTACCTAGAGAATGACATCTACAAATCCCTACACGATGGTTCCAACTTTATCTTAGGCTTCCTATTCTTTCCAAAAACTATCGGACTGCTAACCTTTGATCTGCAAGATTTCAATAATTCAAGCTTTGTCACGCTATCGACCCAGAATAATTCCACACTACTATCTCTAAGCTTCGTTGTTTGGTATCTTATCATCGAAGCTTCTATCCTTTTATAGTATAGTTCAATACATGTTGCGTTCCGTTTATCTTCTTGATATTGGGTTGGAAAGTTTTGCCATTAATCGTGGGCCGTCAAAGAACATTCGGAAAGCCATGAAAGCAGCGTGCCGCACGCATAGACGTCACAACCCCCTCCAAGAAGAAAAAAACGTGATTTACTTAAGGGTTCCCTCAAATGCCCCAAATGAAATACAAAGTCTAAATCTCTATTTCTAAATTTCTTCGCTTTCTGAGTTTTATTTAAATTTTAATCTTAAATCCTCATTTTAACTTTTATGATTTCCAATATTTATCTTGGACTTTAAATTCTTCATTGCAATTTTAATCTAAATTTTAACTTTATAATTTCCAAAAATTTATCTTGACTTTAATTTTCATTACTCATCTTAGAATTAAATTTTAATATTCAATTTAAATTTAAACTCGTGATAATAAATTTTTACTCCAATAACTAGGCCAACATTAATAATTACTGTTTAATTTATGCCCACTCACTTTTACATTCAGTTACTTAAAATATTTATACACTAAATATTCTAAAACAAATATTCTGGGTGCGCAGACCCAATTCCTTTGACTCTAACACTTCATATGGAGCTGGTACCTCCTACCCCTTCTTGTTGAAGCTATAAATCGTATACTTTTCAAGATTTTCAGGGTCAAGTCACCCTGAAATGAAACTGTTTGAGTCTCTATTTCATAATATTAATCGACTTCACAAATTATATATTAGTTTACAGGTCACAATAAATTTCTATCTCCATTCCCCACATCTATTCCAAAAAACTCCTAAATGAGCTGCGCAGCAGTCAAGTTATTATTATTGTTAGTGCCCCGTTGACTAATGCCGCGTTTCCCTGAACCAGATGTCTCATAATACTTAACAATACAACAACATATATATATACACATATAGCTACAATTACAAACATTTTTCAATAAACTATTATAACAAATAACCAAAGGAATTTCTGCACCCCCACGAAGTCATACATCGAAGCAAAACAAATGTGTGATTACAAATGTTTTCTTCAGAAAAGTACCAAATGTCAAAAGTTCCTTAAAATTAAATAAACACTCATTGTAGTGTTTTGACTTGGCTATAACTTTTAAGCACCGCCTCGAGACTCTTCTTTGTACAATTCTTCCGACCACTTGTTGGAAGATCATAAAAATGTGAAACAATACAACCTGATTTTATACGCTTTCCCACATTCACGTCCAACGATGAGGTGCTGTCACCTTCTTCCCCTCGGTTGTACTGGAATTTCTTGTTGTAGCGCTCAGCCCCTTTGTCGCCCTCCCTTGACTTCCCACTTAGCCTCTTTGGCTGGTCGTGGGGGTTCTTCTGTTCTCCGTCGTGGTCTTAGGACTGTGTTGATTTATGTGGAACTTCTGTGCATTCTCTTCTGTTCTTTTTCCTGCTTTTGGAAATAGTAGTAATTGATGACATTTGTCTTTTATTATTATTATTGTTCCCCCTTTCTTTGCTACACTTTCTTTGTGGTCCACTCTGCCCCTGACACACCTGATCTTTTAATACCCCTACATGTTCTTAAAACCTTTGTTTTACTACCCCTAATGAATCCAGGTAGTGATCTGACCAGTGATTTGTTTTATGGGTCCCTCTCTGTATTTTTATATTGATTTGATTGGTTACCAACCTTCTTTGCCTCTAACCTACGTTTCACCGCAGATTTTTCTTCCCAGTTATTGTGACTCATTTTAATCCTGATGTACTTTTTTCCGAAGTAATGAGTTTCCTGACTTGATCTTATATACTATTTGGGATACCTGTTCCTAATTCGACCCTCGTCACATTTCCTATGACATAAGTATTCTTGCCTTACCCACGTTAACTGTTAACTTTTTCCTGATTTCCATATTACAATATTATTACAATTCTTAACTTCTAAGACTCTATAAGGTCCCTCAAATTTTTGTTTAAATTCTAGCACATACTTTTGTTAGCTGTGTTGAACTTACATATAGGTGTGTTTCCAAATAACCCAATCATTTACCTTTTATTTCTTTATAAGTTCTTTTCTAATGTCTATATAAATACCCCACCTTCCGTTTAATTTTCGTACTTAGTCTAGCTTCTTTAAAGCTTTTCTGTATATCTTGAATTTTGAATTTTGAACTTTCCGATATCATAACTAGTTTTTGAAATGGTGCACCAATTTTCGACCTAAAAAATAATTCAGCAGGTGTTTTTCCGTTGTTTCATTCACCGCCGTACGAATAGCGTACAAAACTCACGTAAGAATCTGATCCCCAGCGTATCGTGTTGATCATTAACATAATTTGCAATCATTTGCACCTATATCCGATTAACTCTTTTCAGTCCGATTTGCTTGTGGTCGATATGCAAATAGCCCCACATGCCTTATGCCTAACTTTCACGAAGTGCCTCAAAAATCTGGATATAAATTGGGGACCACTATCACTTATTAATTTTATTGAGCTCCATAACGCGATATAAAAGTTATCAAAAAAATAATCCAGCTATTATAATGAGATGAGGCCTTTTAAGAGGTGGTATAATTTCAGCCCATTTGCTGAAATGATCGGTTATTACTAAAAATATAGCGGTTACTGCCCATTCTCGATATAGGATACGGGCCTAATAAATCAACGTCACTATCCTTACCCTGATAATTTGATATAATTGATTTCTAACCGGACCAGCTGGAACGCGTTTTATAGTTATTAACTTGGCACATATGGCATGTAGAGACATATTGATCAATAAATTTTCTCATGTACGGAAATAACAAACCCAATTCCCATGATAGTTTTTAAATCTGCCTAAGTGTCCAGCGATTATTTCATCATGAAATTCTCTATTATTTCATTCCTTAAAAGATTTCTGAAACGTATACACGCATTTCAATCTAATGACGTTGCGTGTTTCAAGTATAAAAATAACAATCCTTTTCACTAAACGGAAATCGAATCAATTCTCACATATCGTTGCATTAACCGAGTTATCTCTCCGGTTTTCTAAATATCTGCGATATGACCTAATTCTGGGTCAGCTTCGTTCCTTTATTAATTGTTCCCTCGAAGTAAGTACCAAATCCTTGATTATGGCAATAATTAATTTTATCACCACTATACTATTCCCATGCTTTTCGGTAAAACATTAGCCGCTATTTAACTTCATTTCTGTCTCATTAACGTGTACTTCCTTTATTTACCCTATTATCTTCAACCAGTGAATTTTGAATTTTCAACGATTTCTTGATCAAAATCTAATAATGATTTTTTGACCCACTTATGAAATCGATACCCAGAATACATGTACCTAAATCTTTCAGCACATGAAATGACCAATTTCTTTCGAATTATTCCTGATGTGAATTTTTAATTCTACGATCCCATATGTTTTGGCATTTCGCACCCTGTGCTGGCCACCGCCTCGCGATTTTTTAATTTGTTTATAGAAAAATAGTTTCTATTACCTTCCGATATAATGATTTATCTTCGCTCCGGTAAGTCCTACATAGCGTTTTCAAAAATGTGTTATTTTAATAAAATAGGAACGTGTGGAAGTTCTGTACGGGTGATATGGGCTATTGTCGGAGAAAGTTTAATTGTTTCTCTTTGGTTTGCACCCTTTTGAGGTTGATCTTAACTTCTTGCAGAGTTTAATCGTCCCCTTTGAAAATCCTATCTCCTCTACTGAAATTTTCACTGAACCCCTTATTTCTACGGTCCCCTGTTAAAATTTTACCACGCCCATTTCGACCTGAGTAAGCCCTGTTATTGAATCTTTGATCATTATTTTGAAACCTATTCCTCTCGAACCCCTCTATTATTTTGACGGCTATTCTCGTAAAAACCTTTACTTACTGTTATTTGGTCTACGCCTGTTTCAGAATTCTCCCTGTTTCTACCCGCCATTTCAAAATTAGGCATCCTATGCGCGCATTTTGGACCTCGTCTATCTATATAGCTATCGTTCTGGATAACCCCTTTGTAATTTGTAAGAATATCTCTTCGAATTTAGTCAAGACTTCTAAAAGTTGTATCGTGTTTTGTGGATTTCGACTTCCATGTAGTCCTGGATCTGTGGAATTGTCGAACTAAAATGGCGATCCACTAAAGCCCTGCTTGGGACATTCCTAATTCTAAACTTCGTCTATAAACGAAAAATCAGTAGTAGGATCCTTGATTTCTTCCCCAAGTTGGGATGCATAAAACCTCGACTGTAGTTCTTTCTTATTTTTGGACTGCGGTGCAGCCTTCTGCCATTCAGTTTGAGCTGCGCAAGTAAAAATCCGTGGCTGTATTTTGCACTAACAACGAACCAAATATCGAATACCAATCTTGAGCCCTTCCCCTGAGATGACTTTTAAGTAGTTAATAATACTTATTGCGGATCATTTGGGATTTCAAGTAACTGCAGGTGTTATTATCTATACACCTGATAAACTCTTGCAATGTTCTCCTCGACCCTGAAAGTGCGGCACATTTCAGGTAGAACCGTACTTCCACCCACATTACCCAACCCAGAATTATATAAGTCGTTATTGCGACATAGCCATCCAGTGAGATGACCATGTCGTGCCGGTTCCGCGTAAGCTAGTATGGGATTATCAAAATGATGAGACATAATAATTCTTAATACAACTTTTATTAAGAATAACTTATATTACTTAAATTTCTAATTTGACAATTTTAATTAAAGTGAGAGTCAACGCCCAAATTAAACCACGTATTCAAGTCAGACTACCAACCAGACCTCATCTCACTATCATTAATAATCCTATTCATCTAATTACTTATATCTAATATTACCTTTTTTAGTTCTCCTTTTTACCTAGAGAATGAGATATCTATAAATCCTTTATATACGATGGTTCCAAACTTCTTATCTGTGGGGCTTCTATTCTTCCTTAAAACCACTGGACTGCTAACTCTTTGGATCTGCAAGATTAACACTGCTTCTTGTCACGCTATCGATCAGAATAATTCCACACTACTATCTCTAAGCTTGCTGCGCTATAATATCTCAACAATGAAGCTTCTAAATCCATAGTATATCCTATTTACATATTATGTTCGTTTATCTTCTTGATATTGGGTTGGAAAAGTTTTGCCATTAATCGTGGACGTCAAAGAACATAGGAGTTATGTTAGCAGAAAGACGCGATAGACGTCACAGGATGTCTAATTTATGATACCCAGAAACCGGAGAAATCTTGAAGTCGCTTGTAGACCAAATAATGGCAAGGAAAATGACTTAGACAAAATTTCTATGAGAAGCCGTCAAAGTGGTTCGAGAGTTGGAATAGATTTCGAATGACATCGGAGATTCAACGAAGGGGGGATACCCAATTTCGAAAAAAAAGATCGAAATGATAATTTTAATAGGAGAGGACCGCAGAAATAGGGTTCGAGAGAATTTCAGTCGAGGTGATAGGATGCAAAAGGGGACGATTGAATGTTTTGAAAGTTAATGAAGTTCAAAATAATCAAAAGAAATCTACAGTGGATACACCAATTAAACTTTCTCCCTGATATGTATATCACCCGTGGACCTTCCCCCTATGTTCCTTTTATTTTATTAAATAACACATTTTGAAAGCGCTATGGGACACCGGAGCAGAGAAATCATTTATATCGGAAGAAATATATAAAAATATTTTTTTATAAACAAATAAAAAATCTACTCAGGTGATCACATAATAGGGAGCGAAATGTCAAAATATAGGAATTGTAGAATTGAATATTCGAATCAGGAATTCGAAAAACCGGTTGTTTCATACATGTAAGGATTTGACTGTTCACCCATGTATTCTTGGAGTTGATTTCATAAGTGGATCAAAGATTGTTTAGATTTTGATCGAAAATCGTTGAAGACCCTGATCTGCAGATAGAGAGGGTGGTTCAAAACAGTTGGAACATGAAATGTTGGAAATAGATGTGTCTAAGACAAAGTTTGGCATAAGCAAAACAGGAATTACAAAATTACCAGTAGTTTTAAGTGTGGGATTATCTCTGACAAACCAGCCCTACTCATGTTTTATACCATGAAATTGATACGGAGATAACCCACCAGGTGTTTCCAGGCCTTACAAATAAGGACGTATAAAACAAGCGATAATAGATTATCACACATTCAAAAAATGTTAAGAGAAGAAACCATTGTTCCAATTCAATCCTCGTACGCGACACCAGTTTGTACGTAAGAAAGGGCCATTGGCTACCACCGATAATCCGGAAGCATATAGATTTTCGGTAGAATTATATGGAAACTAAATCTTCAATCACTGGGCACCAAATTTGAAGCGCCCCCACCGCCATTGTACGATTCACAACCAGTCATCCCCATACGATAATAATAAACGTCACCTCTTTGATCTAAGAAGTGGGTACCTTTCAAACGGCAGTAAACCCCAGTGATACACACACCGCATTCGTAGTGCGGCACTTACGCATTCCGGCGTATGCCATTCGGCTTATCAGGGGCGGCTCCCAATTTTCAAAAGTCAATTGACCTAATCCTGAAACCGGTGATAGGGAAGTTTGTGAGTGTTTATATGGATGGCGTAATTATTACGTTCCATCGTTCACCACCATGTTGAAGTATCAAGGGAGGTTTTTCTGCCATTAAGTGAGTATTTGCAGACTGACATTAAATAAGGATAAATAAATTTGGGTAAGCAGGAATGTTCATTATTTAGGACTGATTATTAGTAAGGAAGGAATCAAACGGATGAGACAAAGGCGTCTGAGCCATACTAGAGATGAAACCCCACGGAACTCATGTAAAGGAGGTGTCCAAGTTTTGGGTATGTCCCATGGTACGCTTTGGAAATTTAAAATTATGCTGATCTTTGTGAGCCCCTTTATAATCTTAAACGAAAAATTAAAAAATTGCCTGGTCCACTGATGCGCAGTGCAGAAGGCATTCGACGCGGTCAAGGCGGCTATAACAAAAAGCGCCAGTTTTAAAAATTGCCGAGCTTAAAAGGCCTTTCGAATTATTTACAGATGCCAGTTCAATAAGTTTGGGAGCAGTTCTCAATCATCAGGAACAAAGACTAGTTATATTTGTTTCACGTACGCCGAACAACGCGGAGAGGAATTCATACGGTAAACCAAAAAAGAGAATATCTAGCAAAGTAGTACTAAGTGTTGAACCAAAATTCCGAACATATTTAGGATCGATGCCAATAAGTTATTACAGAGATCACGCTGTTTAACATCGCCTGAACGTATGGAAGTACCGGTCGAGTAGGATGATCTGGGGATGGGCACTCACATTAGCGGAACCTTGGACATAGAATGTAGGAACATAGACTGGGTAATCGTAAATGCTCTAAGCATATAAACAATGAAAACCCGGTTGAAAGCTGGAATGGAGAAAAAGTTAATTTTCTGTGCACAAACCAGAGATCTAGTACCTCGCTTTCCTGAGAACAGTTAATAACAGAGCAAAAGAATGACCAAGAATTAGGTCATATCTATAGATATTTGTAAAAACCAATATAACTCTGTTAATGCGACGATATGTTATGAATTGATCCAGCGATTTCCGTCTCAATTGAAGGTTTAAGCCGTTTTCATGCGAAACACCCTAACGTCGTTAGGTGAAATGAGTGTGAATGTACATTCCAAAGTCTTTTAAGAAAATGAAAGCACCTTAAATTTCAAGCTTTAATAAACAATTGTGTGTGGGACATCTGGGTAGATTTAAAACCCCAGCCCATAAAAATTCGGGACGTTTCGTTATTTCCCGGCGTTTATGGTACCCTGGTATTTGATCAATATGTCTCTGCTACGCCATATGTGCCAAGTTAATAATTATAAAACGCGTTACCAGCTGGTAGACAAAATCCGTTTGGTATCACCATCCAAATGAGTATAAGCCGCGCCAGGATTTGTTAGGCCCGTATCCTATATCGAGAATAAGACGTAATCGCTATATTTTAGTATTAACCGATCATTTCAGCAATGGGCGAAATTATACCCTCTTTAAAAGCAAATTTCTGGCACGTATAATAGCGGATACTTTTTTGATAATTTTATATCGCGTTTTGAGCCCAATAAAACAATAAGTGATAACGTATCCCCAATTTATATCCTCGAAATTTTAAACATTTATGAAAGATTATGCATAAGGTATGTAGAAGACTGCTTTTCGGCTATAGACCACAAGCAAATCGCACTGAAAGAGTTAATCGAGATATAGCAAAATGATTGTTAATTATGTAAAGGATCAACACGATACTCTGGGACCAATTCCATGCGAGTTTGCTACGCTATTCGTACAGCAGTGAAATGAAACGACGGGAAAACCTTGCGGAATTATTTTTGGTCGAAAGCCATTTACCCATTTCAAAAAATTCCGTAATGGTTTCAGACGGAACTGAATTTGCAGTAAGAAATTGAGAAATTGTTTGACAGCTAGACTGAAAGCGAAAATCCAAGCATGAAAGATGGGAAAAATATTATAATAGACGCATTCACCATAGATGACTGTCTTATTAGAGACACACCCTTTAAGTTCAGCAGCGCGAATAAGGAGATGCACCAAACAAAATTTGAAGGTCCGTATAGAGTGTTAGAAGTAAGAAATAATAATATTGTAACATGGTTCAGGGAAAAAGGTTAACTGTAAAGAAACATATCGTCATAGGAAATGTGACGAGATTGGAGATAGAAACGTGGTAGATCGATGTCACGCAGCTCAATGTCAGGAAACGAGTAGTTTGGAAAACGTACATTGGAAGATCATATGAGTCGCAATATGGGAAGAGGAAAGGGTCTCGAGGTAAAGCAAAAGCGCACAGTCACATGTCAAGTGATAACCCCAAGTCAAATCAATGTGAGAAAACACGGATAGGGGCCGATATGAGATGGATCACTTATCAGGATCACTACCTAGATCGTTTTCCAGTAATAAGACAAGAATTAAAAGAAAGCGTCCAGATAGAGGAGATAAACGGTCGTATGCTGGATCTACTGCGGGCCACAGAGAAAAGGTGTTCTAGGACCCAATAACATAAATAAAAAGCCCATTGTCATCAGATAATATTTATATAAGTAGGAAGAAGAACCGGATGGAAGCAGTTGGAGTTCAAGATACAAGGAACTACAACTCTAGACCACGCAAAAGAAAGGATCAGTATCCCACCGGCCGGAGTAAAGTCAGCCAAGCATAGGAACAGCCGAAGAGAAACTACATAGACCCTAAGATCAGGCAACATACGGGATCAAAGAGCAACTTTCGAGTGAATAAGAAGAGGAGCGAACAGTGATAGCACCTGTCAATGGAAGTACTAGTGGGAGACAAGCTTCTATAAAAATCTCAGGTTGTATTGTTTCATTTTTATGTTCGTTCTTTCCAACAAGTGGTCGAAGAATTATTGCAAAGAACGAAGTCTCAAGTAAAAGCCAGTGCTATAATCCAAGCAAAAGTTGACACTAGAATGAGGCTTTTTTCAACTTTTTTAATTTGTAAAATGTTTTCTCAATTGATGGAGTGTCAATTGTAATTATGCATTTGCTTACTTCTGATGTATGACCTCGGAGATGCGACAATTCCTTTATACTTGGTTTTAATTATTTATTGAAAATGCTTGTAATTGTATAGTGTAGTATATATATATATTGTATTGTTCCAGTATTTTCAAGGTGCATCTGGTTCAGGGAAACGTGCGGCGTAGTCAGGGCACCAACAAATACATGAAGGTGCGGCTCATTGGGAGTTTTGAATGGAACCAGATGTGGGACATGAAAGTCGGTTGTAATTTAAAAAATGATATATAATGCATAAAAATTGTGAAACATACTGGTATTATGTGAATATAGGATTTTTGCTTGGTAATCCTAAAGAGTTTTCATTTGTGTGACAGACCTACCCAACTTATCCTCAACTTGAGAAGAAAACCAGTTCCAAACCTATTTGTATCTGAAATGGATGGAAATGAAAGATAAAATTGTATAGTAGTTTAAGTAGATATTTAAGTAGTGTTTAAACAGGAATGCCAGTTGCAGGGTATATGGACCTCGTTTTTTTTCCATCCGTCAAGGATGGTTTTTTCCCCCAGTCCTCAGTTCTAATGAGGTGCCACCCCATATGCAAAAAGTATAATGGGTATATCATGTATTATAAAATGAAACTGTTAATGTTAGCCCCAGTTTAATTATGTACCACAGTCTGTCAAGAGTTCAAATTAAGGAGAAATATTAAATTTAATTCTGCAAGATGAATAATGAAAATTAAAGTTTTGCTAATATTGGAAATTAAGAGTTAAATGAGGACCGCCAAATTTAAATAAAAACTTAGAAAGTGAGTAGAGATTCAGAAATAATTTAGGCACGTACTCTTAAGGGTCATGTGACCCCTTTGAATAAATCACACACACACGTTTTGCTTCTTTTGAGTGGGTTGTGACGGCTCACGCGTCTCCTTTCTTACAACATAAACCCCTTGTGTTCTTTTAATGGCTACTATTAATGGCAAATCTTTTCCAACCCAAACCCAAGAAGGAAACGAATGATAGATGCAAATAAGATAACCTTTAAAAGGACAAAGTTTAGCAAGGGATGGCAATTTAGGCGAAAGCTCATGTAGAAAGGCAAGTGTAAATTGACAGCCTACCAAGAATCAAATATATCTAGCCAATATTACAAGGTACATTTCCCTTATCAGTAACTCTTGTTCCCAAACGGAATATCTGAAGTTGATTGAACCGTTTTTCGATTGGAAATTCAAGGTAGGAAGATTATTTTCCGAAATTCGAACAGTCAGGATTGAGAGTAGGCGAATATAATATACTATATAGATAAGGGATCCAATTGTGCCATCTGTGTTAACTCCGTTTTGGTTTATCTTCACTTAATATGTTTGTTCGATATATAAGTATTCTAAGCAAACTCTTAATAAAAGCTCTCATTAAGAATTTCAAAGCCCTTCATTTCGAGAATCCCACACCTCTAACTTACGTTTGGAAACTTCGATATGGTCAAATCGACAAAGATCGACCATATCACAAATGCAAACAAAAAGAAAAGTTATTAGTCTCTTGGGACGTAAACTTTCGAGACATTAACAATACCCAACAATTTAACAACAAATAAGCGAGGACATAAATCTATGCGTATAATTATAATGTAAGGAGATACACACACATGTCAAAAGCGTGGATAATTTTTTACTTCCCATTGTGCATGTATATATATAACACATTCAGGAAATAGACGTGATTAGAGAATACACAAGAGAAAAACGAATTTATAATTGTAATTACGTCCATTCTTTATAAATTCGAACAAAAGGAAGAATTTCCACATTCTCCCAGCTAGGAAATTACTTTGGAGAAAGTAATAGGGATATTACAATCACGTGGTAAAATGAAGGGAAATTGTAATTATTTTTAGAAATTGAGAAGATGATTTTAGGAAAATATTTCGAGCCACACACACACACGGGCGATCACTGAGGAAGGCATGTGTTGTAAGCTATTAAAATATTCTTTTTCAGGAATCGCAAAGAAACCGGTCAAAACACGTTTAATCCTTTCAATGCGGGAAACAAAATGATACTGAGGTTTGAAAAGTGATATCTATTAATACTTCAAAAATACATATAAAAATTGAAATATAGTTACAATTAAGATATTAATACATGTGTGTGTGTGAGAGAGAGAGAGAAAGAGTAGTCAAAAAAAGTATCAAAATTTGTATTACTCATTTATTTTTAATAATATACATATATTTTTCAATTAAATTAGGTTTCTACATTTTGAATTAGAATTTAAGGTATCCGACTACGTTCGGAACCGTGATTTTGCAAAAACGTATAAATGGATAATATTTATGATATTTAGTGTCATTGGGAAAAAACGTACATAAATGGTTTAAGAATGTTATTGCAATAAAAAATTATTTAAGTACAATATTTTGACAAAAAATGAACATAGAATGACCCATTTTCAAAACATTCTCCTTTTATGAAAAATACATCTATTAGAATAATATTTTGCGTATAAGTAGTTTAGACCTCTGTACAGAGGCTGAACTAGAATTTTTGAAATATATAACTTAGAAGTGGATTTATTCATATTTTACTACAACAGAGTGGAGAAATTTTAGATAAAAAAGTCGACAAAATTATTTCAATTGGTGGTAACTCTGAAAATAATGTGAATTTTTCAAAAGTCTTTAGTTCAGACTCTCTGGATAAGTCTTTACTTTATAAAAGCACACACACACACACAAAATATTATTGTTATAGAAGCCTTTTTTATAAAAGGAGAACATTTTGAAAAAAGATTATTCTAAGTTAATTTTTTGCCAAAATAGTGTTTTTAAATCCTTTTTTTTTGTCATAATGTCTTTAAAACAATTTTATACGTGTATTTTAATCTAAGTGACACTAAATACCATGAAAATTATACATTGATGCGCCTTTTTAAAATCACGGGGTTTTCCAAACGTAGTCGGATACCTTATTGTGAGCAATTTATAGTGGTTCCTTTTGAAGGTTCAGATGTATAGAAAATAATCTATAACTACTGACGTTATTAATCATTCATAAAAAATTAATTAAATTTAAATAGAAGTATAAATGTTGTTGTTTTTTTAAAGAAAAAAATTTGGAAAACTCTTATGTTAGTAGAACTGTTATTTAAATAAGATTATAATATATATGTAAAAGTCAGATGTATCTAGACAAAGAAATAATTGCACATGTATTCTTTCAGTTTTTTTAATGCATAAATGCTTTGGATTGAAGTTTGTAACTCAGAATTGACGCAATTAAATTCTTAATTGAAACATGGAAACAAATTTTCATTTTAACTAATTTAAGGTATATTTTTAACTTTAAAACATTACTGGAATGAATTAGTGTCATCTTATAAATGCATTGCTTATTTTAATAATTTCTTTGCTTATCTCTCCACTGAATGTGAAGTACTTCCTTGACATTTGACGTATGTGACCTTAACAGTGATTTCGAACTAAAAAGTTTATTGAAAAATGAGTACACAAGATAGGAGGTAAATATAAATTTTTATTTTTATTTTTCATTACAAGTGATTTCATTTAAAATGCTCATTTTATTGCATTTTTATCCATTGATCTGCTTTCTGTGTTCTCTCAAAAAAATTCTTAGCTCCAACCTCTTTCTAGATTTCTAGGAAAACAATCGGTGACGAGTTCACAAAACTGTTGAAGAAAAGAAAAACATAAATATATGTGTTAATGATATATTTATTTAATAAATTAATTTCAATATTATAAATTCAAGCTTATATATATATAAAAATAATAGAATGCACAATGGTAAAAATTGGTCGCAACATGAGGATAAATGGTAGGGGGGAGGGAGAAATGCTTTAAGACCAAGATAACACTGGAAATTTAAAACGTGAAAATTGATCAAAATATTATAACTCCTGTGTGTGTGTTTTTTAATTATACTTTTTTATATATTTTTTTTTTATTTTTGTCACTAACACTCAATTAGAAGCATTTAAGAAACTCTCCTCCTCAATCTCTGCATCAGTAAATGGTTTCATATGATAACTAATAATACAACAAACTTCATAGGATGTTTTTGTTACCTCTGTGATATTACCACTGACGAAACACTTTGCTGCTGTTGTAAAGATTATTCAAGAAAGCCTATTTATCACCTCTTGAAAGAGATATTCGAAGAAAAGTGTCATTGAATGATTCCTGTTTGTTGGTATTTTTTAAATACAGCACACTTTCGTGACAAATCAAACAATTACTGATCCATGTCTGTTTTTCACTACAAAACAGTCAACTTCCCAATCGTCTTAAAACGATATATTTTCTTCGAATATTTTTCGCTTGAAAGATATGAAAGTTAGTTAAAAATTAGTTCCACCCAAAAATTGTCGCTGCTCCACTGTTGTCTGTTATCACTAACTGTAACCGTTTCAAATAGAAAAAGAATATTAATTCGTACCAGTACAACACCAACAGAAAAAAGCAAAATGGATATATTTGATTTCTTGACAAAAACTTCCCGCCAAATTTTAAATACAATGTTCTTAAATAAGTAAATTTGTCAGAGCAATGGATCCTGACCGGGCCACTTAAAAAGGCTCGATGGATCGCAGGTTGAATATCGCTGCTCTAACAGGATTCATTTGTACATCTAATTTTATTTGATTAAAAAAAATTCAGCGCTAAATATTTCAAATTGTAGTATAGGAAAAAAATTCTAATGAATTTTGAAACATGGTATGGAAAAGATTTCCAATCAATATACATTCGTAATTTGCAAACTGTTCAGAAATTTATTTTTTATCTCCTCTCGTACATTTTTACTACGACTATTACTAACATTTACAATTTTATTTCGAATTTTTTAAAATTTTTAATATGCAAATAATAATTTCTGGTAGTCATCAGTCTCACGAGTTTCAATCGATTGTATAAATAAACGGCAATTGATTTGATGTAAAGCGAAACCTATTTTTAAGAATAGATTCGAAACATTGCATGATTTATGTAACATCTGCTTCATGTAGCTTTTCTATTTATCTTTTAATATATTCCAAGTTATAACCTTATATTTCTTTAGTTTTCTGTGGTAGAGAAAGAATTTAGATGAATTTTTAAATTTATAAATTTTGACAAAACAGCATTAGAAATAAAAGAGATTTATTTACTTTGAAATCTGAGATAAAAAAAGTACATGATGAAATTTTGATTTGTATATACAGATGAAAATAATAAAAGCACTTTATTAAAATCTTTAACTGAAACAAAACGATCTGGAAAAATAATTATTCTTAAACACACATACACACATATCTGGCAAATTTAACAAAAGCGCGCAATTCGTTTAAAGCTGCAATCTATTGTTCCAATAATATTTTATTGTAGATATAATATTAATTAAAATTTTTTATTTTTGATATGAATAGGCATAGGGCTATTTTAATTTTTTTAAAAGTTTCATGATTCAAACTTGCCTATTAAGCTATCAGCTAGAAAAAACGTTTCAGTGTCATATAAATTTGAGATTTTGGAACACATATAATTCATTATTTTATTCCATTTTTAAAATTCAAAGACACAAATTGAATCCACAATTTTTCTTTGTTCTATATAACATGTAAATCTCTTTGATGATTACGATATAAGTGATAAATTAAGGAGTAAGATTTGATAGTACAAAACATAGATAAATTGAGATCGAAATAAGTAACAGAATAAATTACAATGCTCTTTATAGAGGCTGAAGGTAAAGCAGTTTAATAATGCTTAAAAATTTTCGAATTTAAAAAAAAAATTCGAATCCATAATCTTTTGTAGCGGTAAGCGAAGAATGCCTTGATAAAAATTTCCTCAGAAAAATGATCGCTTTTATTTTTATTATAAGGTTTCTGAATGGAATTTTCAATATACGAACAATGGCTAGCATTTGTATTCGATCATTCCCTTAATCAAAATGTGTGTGAATCCAAAATTTCTTTTTAAATATCAAAGAAATGAATCGAATTTTTTTGTCATTAACTAATATTTATATAATTTTTTAATAATTTTACACATATCATATCAGTTTTATAAATCACTATTCGTAGTATTTGAGGGGAAAAAAGGAATAATGATTACATTTTTATTTTCAGTCTGCATCAATTCGATAGCCAGTTTATCAATTCGATATTCCTGACAACATTGATTCATTAATTGTTTATTTACACTGCACTTCAAAGTAAAATCAAGTATTATTGGAGACAGACCTTGAGATTTTCGAAAAATGAAAATTCTTTATAAATAAAAGGAACATACATTAAGATAAAAAATATTAATTAAATTATTAATTATGTATAAAGAGTCTAAAGACAAAATACTTTGCAAAAAAAAAACTAATAATCACCGGATTTAGAATTTCCCAACATAGTTTGGCTGTGTGTGTGTTATTTTAAAGTTAACATTACATAAAAAAAGCTTATCAATTATTATTATTAGCATGAATAGCGTGCACAGACAACATTTATGAGAAAGGGGAGAGAAAGAGAAGAAAGCTCTGAGGCGTAATTTTTCTGCTAAAAATTAAAAATTTGGTGTTAGTGGGGTTGAGCCCCCTAACCCAATCCTTGTACACTCCACTGATTAGTGGGCATAAAATGTGCTTCTAGCCGTTTAGATGATGAAAGAAATATAGTATTCCAAAATACTCGTAACTCTAAGGTCAGCAAAATTCCATTAAAAGAATTTCTTGGATTTTCTGATTACTTCTTTCGAATACTCATTAAACTAGCCTTGTCTTAAGCAATTAAGTTATGCATACGTTATAGAGAAAAAGTAAATTTAACTACGATTGATTCTTTAACACAATGGGAATTGAAAATATTTTCACAACGTGTTTAATAACATTTTGATTGAAAATATTTGCTTAAAAACCATAAGAGCTTCATTGGAATACCTGTCCAATGTTTTATTGCTAATATACAGGGTGTCCAGCCTTTTAAAGTGATCCAATAGCTAATTTCCGAACCATTCAGTTTAGACGTGCACTTCCAATTTGAAAAATGTTTTAAAAAGGTAAAAGAATGTTTTTATTTATTTTTTCAAACCCAAAAACCCATTCAAAAAAAATTACAAAATTAAATTTATACGGTTTCCAGGTCCTATCCTTATATTTAGGAAAAGATGCAGTACACAAAAACAAAGTAAACCAAAAAGTTTCATTTTATTACGATAAAAACTGGCCGGGGTTATGGAACTTTGAAAATCACATATTTCATGCATTTTCGGGGCAATTTTCAAGAAGCTAGTAAGGGCCGTCTCCAAAGTAAAATTTAAATTGGAATTTTGCCAGGAAAATTTTTCGCTCTTGCACGCGTCACTCTTATGTAAATCGTTTTTAAATTTAAAGATAATATTACAATAATTGAGTACTTAAGAAATTAAATTTATTATGTTACATGTAAAACATAGACAAAATAAAATATTTTTGGAGTAAGAAAACATTTCAAAAGCTGTTCCAAAAATAGGTTTATTTGCTGTGGCTTCAGACTGATTTGATGGTACTGATCATGGCGAACATTAAAATCTGTTGTGTAGTCTTTTTGATTGCAACAGTCGTATTCTAATATTACGAATCTAGTACGGGAGAACGAGATGTATACAAATGAAGAATACTGCGAAATGGTACTGTTGCATGAGCAGTATAATCGAAATAAAGAGGCGGCAAGACTTTTGTGCCATTAAATTTCCCAGTCGAAGACATCCATCTTATTACAATTGCCAGTACTGTTCAACACTTGTATAAAACTGGGGTTGTCATAGGCTTTTCCCCCATATCTCGTGCCACACCTTCTGCGGATATCCGCTGAGGATGTTCTAGGATATACCCTGGCTCATCCTGAAAGTAGTATCCGGGATATTAGCAAGGTTTGTTCCTACTACTCAAAATCGAGGGTTTGTGGAACATATTACACGTACGGTGCATATCCTATCGTCCAGTCTGGCGCGGAACTTAATGCCCGGAGACCAGGAGTGTCGTTTTGTTTTTTTGCAATTTCGTGTTAAACACACTGGATGAAAACCCAGATTTTTTGAATAAGTTTTGTGGGTCGGATGAATGCCAGTTCTCGAGGCAAAGGCACTATTAAAACACAGAATAGGCATTATGATCCCTCGAAAACCCACATCTAATACGACCGAATCGCCCAATGCGTTGGTCGGGATGTTGGTGCGGAATATGGAAGAGCACCTTAATTGGCCCAATATATTTTGATGGACCTTTAACATCAAAATCATACCGGAAATTTTATCTGGACCGTTAGCCGATTTTTTAGAAGATGAAGTTTCCTTACGGGATTTGTCACGCACGTGGTACCAACATGATGGTGCCCTCGCACACAAATCTACGCAACCATGTACATTTTTGGCGCAGACATTTGACACTCGAATAATCGGCTACGGAGGTCAAGAGGTTGCAGAAGCCACGGGCGGAGTTTCTAACGCTGGTTTCGTAATGCATTTCTGCGGAAGGCAGTCATTTTGAACATTATTTTAATTTGGTTATTCTGATATAATAAAGCCCCTGATTCCTGATTGAAGCATCATTCCACATTATGCTATAATTTGAACGGCAAATCGTGTATTCCTTTGCTGCTATTTGTTTAAACAAGCTCTTTAAATCTTTTCGGTACAAGTTGTATTTCTTTAATTTAACGTTTATTGTTTGCCATATAGCAATACAAATTATCAATCTATGATTTTACTACGATGCTTTAATATTACTATGATGTTTTTCTTTTTTATCTTTTCTGTAGATAGGATTTCTGTTCTCTTAACTCAGTTTGTATGCGACCCTATTCTGAGCAATTCAGATGCTTCAACTTTATGTAGGCATAACTCTGTCGTTTTTATCATAATAAAATGAAACTTTTTGTTTTTTTTGTTTTGTGTACTGCATCTTTTCTAAATATAATTGATAGGACCTGAGGGGCCGTATAAAAATTTAATTTTGTAATTTTTTTTTTGTAAATGGGTTTTTTGGGTTCAAAGCACGTAAAAACATTCTTTATCATTTTTAAAACATTTTTCAAATTAGAAGTGCATGTCTAAACCGATAGGTTCGGGAATTCGCTATTGGGTCACTTTAAGGCTGGACACCCTGTATAAATGACCGTGAAAGCTGTGTCATGCTCGTACAGAGAATTATAAGAGGGCTATTTATTTAAGTAAGGTCCGTTAGCGCGTATAGTTCCCTAGTTCCCGCGTACGCCGCAACGAGTCTCTGCGTCACTGACCAGCATCCTTTGCTAATACACTCGCTCCATTTCCAGCTTTGTAGCAGTTTTTAAGCTTCGCTGTGCGTCAAAATGTTTAAAGTGATGAATCGCCGTCGGGGTGTGAGATACGGTCTGCTATCTTTTTTTGACGCGAGAAACATGTGGGCTGCGAACATTCATCGCCCACGTAACAGGTTTTTAAGGCATGAAGCATTAGTGATAGAAAAGTTCGAAAATGGGTAAGTTTAAAGATTGTGAACAAAGGGCCCGCCATGACGAAAAGTTTTCAGGCCAGCCCTCTGTAATCACTAATGTTTTGATGCAAGCAGTTGGATCTGAGTGATAAGAGAGTCTGTGTTTGAGGTACTTTTTCCGGTACCTCAAACAAAGCCTTGGCGGGAAAAGCTTCAGGACAACGAAGAAGTGAAAGCGGCCGTGAACTCTAGGCTGTTCGACCAGAAGGTAGACTTTTTTGAAGAGGGTTTTTAAAACTTAGTTCTAAGGTACGACAAGTGCATTAATAAACTCGGCAACTGTGTAGAAAAATAGACAAAAATACGTACAATCCTAAAATAAAGGTTTTTTAAAACAAAATATTGTCGTTATTTTTTTAAAAACAAACGGACCTTACTTCAAAAACAGCCCACGTACATATAAATATTAAGCATTAATATATGATGGTAAAAAAATCTTTCTAAAAAAATTTAACAACGGTTTAAAAAAGTCTTTAAAAAAATATTAATTAACCATATTAAAATTTAACTTTCTTTTAAATGAAATAAAGATTTTTCGAAGTAAAATTAATTCATGATATATAATTCTTGTAACAAGTTATAAGCCATTGAATACGCCTCGGTTGAATATTCCTCATTGAAGTTTGATACATAAATATAACTTTATTCTTTGAAATATTAAATTTTATTATGAATATGAATATAAAAGAGAGAAATAGGTTTGAATTACGTTAAACTTGGAATTCTAACCCTTTTTAATAATTATTCTATAAAAAATTTGGCTTTTAATAAGCAAAGTGCTTACAATTTCCTTTTAATCCTAAACTGCTGAAAGAAAAATCAGCTTTGTAGAGATTTTTACAAAGCAGATTAAATATACTTATTGACAAATTGAGATAAATAATTCTGATAGCATTTTAAATAAATTTAATTAATATTCTTTTAAGTCGTATAAAAATATGATAATATGAAGGAAGAAATATTCTAAAACTCTTCATTTGTATAAACGAGAATATAGCGTACAAAGTAGAGAAATAGAAATGCAAAGATTGTAAGAGTTTTAATTCAGTTCATGTTTTTAAAGCTTCGCGAATTTAGTAGTATTTGTGAAAAAAGAGACTGGCCCAATCTAGGAAATGTTTGGAAATCTTTTTTCAAAATACACACATTATGCTATAATAGATCAGGGCCATATTATCCCAAACACTAATTGGTCTGAAACCTGGATTGAGATGAATGGTTAGTCAGTCCTCAGTTATAGCTGATTTTTTTTTAAAAAAAATTAGCTACAAAAATCATGAGCAGATTTTTTGAAATATAATAAAGCTCTTTGGTTCGAAAAGGATTTGTACGGTTTTTCGTGGAAATAACAACAAAATGTCAATAGCAACAAAAAAAATCTATAATACGATGTGAGTAAACTTTCTAAGCCGATACAATTCTTCTTTTTAATCATAATACTTTAAATTTTGAGAAGGCATACTATTATTTAGTATATTGATTTTTTACTACACAAACTTTATATGTCATCCTTTTACATTCTATTATGAATTCTTGAACATAATTTTAATCATATTTCATATATATATATAACATATTAATCATATTTAATCATTTGAGTATATATCTGTCTTGAATACTCATATCTAGATTCCTGAGTTGTACTTACAATAACGTATTGAAAATTTTTACCTTCTACAGAATTTCCATTATCACTTTCTATATTCACCTAAAACTTTCTTCCATTTTCGCATCCGATAGCTTAATGAGAAGAATTTTTTGATAGGATTTAAAAAATCAATATTCTAATTATGCGAACAAAAAAAAGATGTAAAAAGGCTTATTTTAATGTATCTCTGGACAATTCACAGTAGAATTCTAATGATATTTTTTTTAAAAATAGGAGGATTTTTTTTGTTTCACCTTTTGTATTAATTTTTATTTATTATACCTAAGAATATCCATAATTGCGATGCTTATTTTAATCGAATGACCGTAATGAAACAGCTCTTCCAAATGAGTTTCGAAGGGGGGAAAAGGAACAAATAAGTCACAAAATAAAAACTATTAAAAAATCATCAATTTTACTGAGTTTAGAGACAGTCACACACACACGGTATTGTGTACAATCCGCTGCCTGCTATGATGAAATCGTGATTATATCAACGGAAACAATTTATCTGTAGGTGGTTCCAGTAGAGTGGACTATAATCTGAAGAATTTCTTAAACATTTCTCGTTCGGATGCCATGAAGTTTTTGTTTATCATAGGAATCAAGTTACAGGAAACGAGGGCTTCAACCGGGACCTACGATCCCCGTTATCAACTGTTTGTGTTGTTACTACACGTTATCTTTTATTTACGATGTTCGTTATTCATCCCCGGCGTACGTTGTTCAGCTGTTGCCAGTCTAAACAAGCGAAAAAACCACCCATGAGTTGGTTCCATTGGTATGATTGCTATGTTTCAAAATGAAACTGAGAGAGAGAGTTAATCTCACATGAAAACCTTATTGGGGCAGTGTAAAACTGAAAATACTCAATATTTAAACAACTTAAGGGGACACAGTACGATTCAATTGACAAAAATTGGTCAAAAAATCAAATTTAATTTTTCTAGCCTAAATTATACTTTATATACTTTTCTATAACTTCACAAAATTTGAAAACTCTGAACTTAAAAAACACGCAGAATTATGATAGCTTTTACATTCATTTTTATTCACATCCCTATGGCAAATCAAAACTTTAAACTTACTTATCTCAGAAAGTAAAATAACTGGTTTGTCTTCATTTAAAATGCTAAGGCTTTTTTTCTATTGTGCCTAATGCTTTGAATTTTTTTTACCTATTGTGTTAATAGTACATGTAACAAAAGTTGGTATGCATTTTTGAATCAAAGCAATACTTATTTTTTAAAAAATAATTGAAGTTAGAATTTGCAAATTTTTTATGGAATTTTCAATAAGGATTCATAATAAGAAGTATTGTACAAATACCATTCGTATAATCGCAAATCCCATGACAACTTTTGCTATACATAGTTGGACATACTTGTAAATCAAATTTCATGCGTGTACGTAAATTTTTATAGGAGTAGCATTTTAAAATCACTTCACAAATTTTAAGTTTTTTCCTTAAAAAATTAAATGGCTAACTTTTTATGAAATTTTGAGCACAAAATCTGCTTTACATAGTATAAACACATAGGAGGCAACCAAAAAGAATTTTGAAAATCCTTAAATTAAAAATTTTTGCTTAAATCGTACCATGTCCTCTTAATTTTTCTAATTTGATATATACAGACAATACAAGGTAGTCAATTTAAACGAAACTCTCAACTCATCTTAACGTATTATTTAAGGCTGGCTTCGGCTAATGTTAACGGAAAGGACCCAAATGCGGAATACTTTTATATATATAAAAGTACTCCAACATTAATATTATATTCTGGCTTCACTATATCCTGTAGACATCACAATTTTATCATACTACTCATTTTTATACGAGTTTTGACACATTTTTCCTTTTATAAAATGTGTTTCGCATTTTTTTCTCCTATACCGTAATGCATGCTAAACAAGCTATCCCCTTTACATGCTAAAAGGAAAAACTCATTATTTATGAAATATTTTGAAATTTTAAAAACAATGTATTATAAATAAATGCAATGTTACAATGCCATAAAATGTGCTCCGCCTGAAGTCCACACTGTCGTAAATATGGCGAAAACAGCCTTAACAAACTAAAGCAGAGGTTCTTAAACTGTGGTCCGCGTACCCCCGCCGTTCCTCAACAGCCGTTTTAGAGGTCCACGATCTGTCATTTAATGTTAAGATTTTCTTTTAATGCTAATGTTAAAAAGCAGATTTCAGACATTGCACCTGATATAACAGTACTTGTAATAGGAATGCAGCACCATCTTTCTCATTAAATATTTTGATTAATATATACCTAACTAAATTATTTATTTATTTGAAATTATATTTTGTAATATTTTTATATTATTTGATATACAGTAGAACGTCGTTTATCCGAAAGTTTATTATCCGGAGCGTCAAATATCCGAACCAGTTTTTTCAGAGACCTTGCAGTGAAAAACGAAGGTGTACTAATAGTACAGCAAAAAATAAGTGGTTTTTTTCCACAAAATTGGAAAAATTTTGCTTTTTCTTAAAAACACTTTTCCCCGCATGTGATGTTTTTCCCCAACATTCGTAAAAGTGCCCGGGGTTTAAAATTCCGAAGGGGTGTTGGGGCCCCAATTGGTTTCGGAAAAGCTTAAACCGTTTTTTTATTTTAAAAAAGAAAAAAGAAAAAAAAATGCCTGTATTGGGATTGGTAGTAGTTTATTAAAAACCTTTTAAAATCATTCAAAATATTTTTTGTAAATCGGGGGGGGGGGTGTTCAAAATTTTGGGGGGGCCCTGGGGATTTTGGCTTTTACGAAAAAGGGGGGGGTGGTAACCCAAAATTTTTTTTTCTGTTTTTTGTTTAAAGTTTTAAAAAGGTAAAATTTTTTGGGATATAAAAGTAAACATTAATTTTTTATAATCTGGTTTTAAACTTCCTAGAGAGCAGATTATATTTTACCCATACTGCTCTTTTTTTGAAAATTTAAACCCTTTTTTTTCCGGGATAAAATATGCACTTTTTTTTTTAAAACCGTAAAGTTAAATGCCCCACCCCTTTTTTCGGAAAAAGGGAAAAAAAAATTTTATCTACGGAATATTTTAAAAAAACGTATATTATAAACAGATGTTTGAATAAACAATTTTGGGAAAAGTTTTCATAAAAAGGGGAAACATTTTTGGTTTTAAAAATTATGTTCCCCCGGTTTAATTCAGGTTTGTTTAACATTTTTGAAACCCCTTTTAAAGAATATTGTTTTACCCCTAAAATTTTAAAAAAGACCCCGTAAGTTTTTTTTAAAAATTTTTAAAAGAAATTTTAGAAAATTAGCTAAATTTTTTAAAAAGAGATTTTTTTTTATCAGTTTCAACATAAAATAACCCAATTGTATTTTGCGTAAACAAAACAAATCTGCAAAAATTTTATGAAATTTTTCATAAGTGTAAGATTTTTTTTTCCCTATGGGGTGCATAAATTAAACAACCAAAACCTTTGGAGACACCGGGAAAATCCCCAAAAGTTTAGAGCCATTTCCAAGGGGGTGGCACCATTTTTGGGGGCCCTCCTTACCAAAACTAGATGTTTGAATTAATAAGTGTTAAAAATGGAACATGCCTTTCAATAATTTTTTTAAGCGTCAAAATTTCCCCAAAAAATTTTTTTAAACCCTTTTTCCAAAAAATTTTAGATTTGATTGAATTAAATTCAAAGAGGGTTGGGGTTTTTCCCATACTGACCTAAATACAAAAAAACCCCCTTTCCCCCCCGTTCCGTAGATTAGCTTTCAAACTATAGTACAAGTAAAAAGTTAAAATGGGGGGGATTTCAGGGTCACATGTACTAAAGTGTTCACTTTTTTCAAAAGTTTATTTGCATTTTTGTAACAGATATGGATAAAATTTGGGAAAGTTAACCCCCTTTTTAAAAATTAATTGTTTTTGTTACGAGGTAATTAACATTGTGATGCGAAATATTAAGAATCAAATTTGGCAAGTTCAAACTAAAAAGGGAGGGGCTTTCCCTTCCCATTTTTGGGTTCTTTTTTCTCCCAAAGAAATTTAAACTCAAGCACTGATCCCCAAAACCCCGGGGTAGCGGTGCATGTCGGACCCTGATGTAATCGGTTCCCTTAACCCCGATCGGTGAACATCTTCCCGGAATTTCCGGAAGTCTTTGCAATCAGGTTGCCAAGGATGAGTACCAAAAAGAGCCACGAATTTCATCATTCTGCCTTGCTTGATTTGATGATTAACTACAAATAGATTTATTTTATTAATAACAAAACAGGGTTTCACAACCCCCTTTTTATCTTATTTTTCTTATAGTAATTTAAATTTTTCTTTAAGTCCCCCAGGGGGGAAAAGTTTTTTTTGGGGATGGGCCCCAATGTGGGAAAAAAAAGTGGATACCCAAAACACGTGTTTTTTAAAAAGATTTTTATTCATTAATTAACTTTGCATCTCAAAAAAGGTTTATATTGCACCACAAAAATCAATAAATATACCGTAAAATCCGGGGTATCACGCGCATCCCTTTTTTAAGAAGAAACCTGAAATGTACATGTACATTAATCTGATGTTTTGAAGTTATTTATTCCACGTATTAGACTAAGCTTTTGAAAAATATCATAGTTCTAGAACTATATCTCTTTAAGCTTATAAGGAATGTCATTACTTTTAAATATACAGTATTCTGATAGATGTAGAGATGTAATTTTTTTTTAACCTCCTCTCTCTTTTTTTATGGTATCCGACTACGTTCGGAATCGGGGTTTTTAAAAAAGGTAAAAAAATGAATAATATTTATGATATTTGTGTCATTTAGATTAAAAAAATGTATATAAAATTGTTTTAAGAATAGTATTACAAAAAAAAATTATTTAAGTAAATATTTTGAAAAAAAATGAAATAAAATCCCTTTTTCAAAATATTCTTTTTGTAAAAAATGCTTCTATTATAATAATACTTTGCCTGTATATAGCCGACCTCTGTCAGAGGCCCCTAAATTTTTTGAAATATATAACTTAGAAGGGGGTTTATCCATGTTTTACGACAACAGAGGGAGAAAATTTTAAAAAAAACGCCGATAATTATTTCAATGGGTTGTAACTCTGAAAATAATTTAAGTTTTTAAAAAAACATAGTTGACCTCTTCGAGCTATATACAGGCAAAATATTAATACAATAGAAGCATTTGTCCCAAAGGAGTCATTTTGAAAAAGGTTTTTCTAAGTTAATTTTAGCCGAAATATTGTATTTAAATTTTTTTTTCAAAAAAGTCCTTATAAAAAAAATTTTTTATACATGTATTCTAATCTGGACACTAAATATCATGGGCATTATTCATTTATGCGCTTTTTTAAAAAAAGGTTCCCAACGTAGTGGGGAAACCTTAAAAATCTATTTTTTTACCCAGATTAACGAACAGCAGTAAATTTAATCTTATTTTTGTGTTAAAAAGTGGCTTATACGACGGATATTACGCGGTAAGTTATATAAAATAAGTGGAAGTTTTATTCAATTTATTTTTTTAACTCATGTCATCTATAGCTGAAAGCTCATTTATGTTTGGAATCAATTTATGAGGCAAATATACCCTATAATCCCGATTAAAAATAAAATTTATCCTGCATTTTTTGACTGAAGGATGATTTTAGAAAATACGATCGAAACAGGCGTATTACATATATGTTCTATTTAACAGTTTCACGTTCGGTAATAATAAATTTTAATGCGAAGAATATAGTGTAAAATCTAGTTCAAATATCTTTTCTGTCCATTTTTTAATTGAAATTAAACAAAAATGCAATTATTCAAAATCAGAATTTCTTCAATTACATGTCAATCCTAAAAGAGTATCTAAAATTAGTCCATCATTTTAGATATATGAATATCTAAATAATAATAGTTGAAATATCACAAGGAAAAATTTGCTTAGTTTCGGAAATAATTTGAGATTAAGAATTTTGCTAACTACACTGGGACCAACAGAATTGGCCATGAGTATGTAGCTGAATTAATTTCTTTTCTTTGATCTCTCGTTTTTAGCTTATTCAAGACCAGTTCAATCGTAAGAGTATTCTATTTGCTGGAGTGGAATCTTTATTCCGACTAAAAGTAACTGAAACCAGTAGTCAATCCTTCAGAAAATAAGTAATCATAACTTAAAAGGCTTTTTCAATAAACACACAAAATTTTCTTTTACTTAAGGTATCCGAATATCCTAAAATTGTAAATTTTTACCAAAGTTGACAATTTTCTTATGATTTTATTTCATAGACCATCTTATTAGCTTTATAAATATGCCAAGTATGTTATTTTCCAATCATTAGAACAAAAACTGCAAGTGTTTTATTAATGGCGGAGGCCACAACTTTAAGCAAGATGGCATACGGTAACCCTTTATCTACCGCATTATGATTTACTGCAGTTTTTTGCATGCAATATATTTTTTTTTGAATCACTACATTGAAAATTAAGGGATATACATAAGCAAAATACTCAACTTTGGGAAATTTAATCCGTTAGGGCTAGTTAATTAATTAAAGTTATTCAACTGTTAAATTAGTTATATACACTGATCACTTAAAATAAATAGTCAAATTGCTTTCTAAGGTCTTCACATTAACATACAGATAAAATACATGAACAATTTTTTCGGAACAAAAATGACAATCTTCGCAATCCGCTTAAACACCATCAGCTGAAAATGCAATTTCTGTTATAAAACTATTCACCTTCATCGTCAAAATACTCATCCTAGAACCCGTGCTGCTATATATCTTGGAAGAATGAATTTCAAACACTATTCCTGCTAAGTATCGTCAGAATATTTGTAAAAATAGTTATTCTATGTAATTTTAAAGCGAGTGGTACTTATAAGTACCGTCGATAGATAAAGGGTAAAAATGCGTTTTACTTGAAATGTGTCTTTTTTTTTAAACTGCTCAAACGCTTACAGTCATTCTTCAAAAAATATTGAAAATTATTAACTGAAATTTTTTTATGTATGTTCTATATAATAGTAGAAGTGTTTTAACCATCTGATTTATCGATTACTGTTTTATTACAAAATTTACAGTCCCTTTTGTGAATATAAATACTATTTTTTTAAAGCAATTTCATATAATAACTAAGATATATAAAGTGTGCTCTTGTTTTTGTAAAAATTAAAATATTTCTTATCCTGAAGTCATTTTAAAATTAATTAGCTAAGCAACGCATTCAAATTGAAATATGGAAAACTTGTTCATAAACTTTTTGTACAGAATGGGCACAGTTTACGTCATTTTTTTGTAAATTTTTTCCAATTTTTTTCCTCATTTTAGAAACAATAATTTTTTTCCTTCTTCTTAATGTGTTAGTATATTTTTCTTAAAATGTACTAAATAATTCTAAAAATCATAAAAAAATCCTCATATCTCCATTTTTTTTAAAAAAAAAGTTGTCGTAAGTAGTCGGATACCTTAATAATGAAAGTGGAAATTGTGTAAGAATAGAAAAATTCAACAACTTACTTCAACAATGCTTCAGAAATCTATGTTTCAATACTGGTGGATCTCCGTCCCAACACTGTGGTGTGGAACACTTTCAAATGTCCCTTTAAATACGCTTGATGTTCAAAAAGGAACATATGTCGTGGAGTAGCGAACAGATGTGATCTATCTCGACAACAAAGGAATAGTTACAATTTGACATTGATGGGCACAGAGATGATATTTTAATTTGCATAACTGCTGCTCTATGAATCCGCTTGTAAGGTGGTTAAATGTATAATTTTTAAATTGAATAGTTTTGCAATACATTCAACATGATACATACTCGAATATCAAAAGCAGTCTCTGAGTTACCTTTTGAAATATAAATCAACTTTTTCAGAAAGAAAACTATTAAACTGTATTCATTTTGCATATGCGATTATTTCCTTATGTGCACAAAAAATAACTCTTTTTTAGATAAAGGTAAATCTTTAATATGTAAACCTAAAATGGTATTATAGTTAAGTACTGATGTTATTACATGAAGAATAATTAATAGAGTATTATTACGTAATTGAAAATTAAATCAAATGATTTACATATTAGCAATTAATAGTATTTTAATTTGTTTTACTTTATATGATTAATCCTTTAGAAAAACCTGTTGGTCTATTTTTCTAAAATTTAATTCAGAAAGGAAATTTGTTGATGTAGAAGAACAAATGTTCTGTGGATCAATAATTCCATGGTCGAGCGCCATTGCTCTGATTTTTTGAATATGAGAAAGTGAAGACTCTAATTTAATATAAGGCTTGGATTTTTTTTTCTTACAGTTTCTGGACGTCGCTTGATAACTTAAATGACTGTAAGTGAGAACTTTGCATCCCCCCCCCCAAAAAAAAATCTCAAGAATCCAGAAGTAGAAATTTAAAAATACTTCTCAACGAGCGGTGTCTTTAAAAAAAATGTAGTGCCCTTGGAATTTTGTTTCCAAAGCAAAAGGTATTGAGAAAAGAATTTTCGAAGTTAAAAAACAGGACACAGAATATGTGATAAAGTAGATTGATTAGTTGTTTCGAACGATACTTCCTGTGGGACTATTGGCGACATGTTTAATCGTTATGAAATTTTGGGTTTGCAAAAGGGGGCTTTCCCCGGTCGCCAAAACTGACCAAAGGGGACCCCCGATTGAGGGGAAAGAATAAAAAAAGAAAACACTATAATATCCAAAGCAAACTTATAAAATCCCTCCCCTTATTCACTTATCAGTGAAACCCATTGTATGAGCATATCAAGATAAAGATATTTTCAACTACGACAGAGTAAGAAAGAGAATCGGCATAATTGAATATTTCCACGAAAATATGTTTCACCAGTAGTGGACAAATAGCGGTCCGTAAAGAGGGTTTTTTTTCCCGACCCGTCGAGACAGTGAGAAAAAACCAAATGCACAAAAAATGTTCTCTATATTTGGTTCGACATGTATTTGTGCGCTAAATCTTTCTTGCATGAAGATCAAGAAAATGTAGATGTAGAGTATATAGATGCTGTTTGGCTGACATTAAGGTATCCGGCTACGTTTGATACAACGATTTTGCAAAAGCGTATTAACGAATATTTTTTTTTAATATTTAGTGTCATTTAGATTAGAATATATACATGTATAAAGTTGTTTTAAAAAGATAACTACGGGAAAAAATTATTTAAATGCAATATTTTGGCAAAAAAATGAACTTAGAATTACCTATTTTCAAAACCTTTTTTTTGAAAAATGCTACTATACTAACAATATTTTTCCTTTACATAGCTAAGACTTCTCTAGAGAGCCTGAACTAGGATTTTTGAAAAATTCTCATTATTTTCAGAGTAACTACCAATTGAAATAACTATTGGCGCTTTTTGTTTGTTTTTCTTATTTTGTTAAAATTTTTCCACTCGGATGTATTAAAATATGGATAAATCCACTTCAAAGTTAGATATTTTAAAACCCTAGTTCAGGCTCTGTACAGAGATCTGACCTATCTATAGGCAAAATATTGTTATTATTGAAGCATTTTCATAAACGAATTTTTTTTAAAAAAGGAATTTTTGTTCTTTTTCCAAAAAATTGATTTTAAAAATTTTTTTTAGAAAACATTCTTAAAAAGATTTATTCATGTATTCTAGTTTAAGTGACACTAAATATTAAAAAAATATTCGTTTGCACGCTTTTGTAAAATCACGGTTCCGAACGTAGTCAGATACCCCAACTTGAAGCTGGAGAACTTCTATCCAAAACCCTTTTGAACAAAAATTTAGAAAAGTGAATGGGGGCATTTTTCCATTGAACTGATCCTGAAATTAAACGTGCTTGTAGCTATAGATATGAAATTATCTCAATTAACAAATTGAATAAAACTGTGACACTATTATGTTTAAGGGGACACAATACGATTCAATTGACAAAAATCAGTCAAAAAATCAAATTTAATATTTTTAGACTAAATTATTTTTATATTTTTTTTTTCTACAGACTCACAATATTTGGAAGCCTTAAGTTAAAAAATTACAGAGTTATGATAACATTTACGTTTGTTTTTATTCATATTTCAATGTCAAATCAAAACTTTAAACTGACTTATCTCAGAAAGATAAAATAACTAGTTTGTCTTCATTTAAAAAGCTAAGGCTTTTTTTCTATTGTATTTAATACTTGGGAAATTTTTCCCCTTGTTGCTAATAGTACATGGAAAAAAAGTTGGTATGCCTTTTTCAATCAAAGTAATACTTAATTTTTAAAAAAATAATTGAAGTTAGAATTTACACATTTTTTAAGGGATTTTCAATAAGCATTCATGAAATATTTCCGAATACAATCAGGTTATCACAAAACCCATACCAGTTTGGGGTTCATGTTTAACGTGCTGTGACGCCCCCGCGTCGCGTCTTTTTGCTAAATAACTCCTATGTTCTTTGACGGACGATTAATGGCAAAACTTTTCCAACCCAATACCAAGAAGATAAAAAAAGAAAAATGTAAATGAGATATACTATAAAAAGGATAGAAGCTTTGATGATAAGATATAGGGGGAAGCTTAGAGATATAGTGTGGAATCATTCTGATAATAAAAAGGGAAGTTTGGGAAAATGCTTTTGGGAATCTTTCAGATCAAAGTTAGCAGTCCGATAGCTTTGAAGGAATAGGCCTAATAAAAGGGAATCTTCTTTTTACAAAATAATTTTTTAGCTATCTCTTTTGGGTGGAAGGAGATCGCAAAAAGGTTTTTTGAAAAGAATTAGATGAACGTATTAGAATTATAATTGAGATAAAGGACTGTTGGTGATCTGACTTAAATACACGGTTTAATTTGGGTTGATTCACTTTAAATATAGTTGCAAAATTAGAATTGAATATAAGTTTTTCTTTAAAAAAAGTTGTATTAAGAACTACTATGTCTCTCTTTTGATAATCCCACACCTCTAGCTTTCGGGGGCCGGCACAATGGTCATCACAGGATGGCTATTGGAAGGGCCCCCCAAATTTTAATAATTTTGGGAGGGAATGTAGGGGGAAATATGTTTCCCGAAAAGTATTTTTAGGGTCAAGGAAGTGCAGAGTTTATAAGTGTATTGATAATAAAAACAGTTACGAAACCCCAAGTAATCTGTCATGTGCTTATTAAAAGTCATCCCCAGGAAGGGCTCCCAAAATTGGTATTCGATATTTGGGTTTGTTGTTAGTGCAAAAAAACAGCCCGGATTTTTCGCAGCTCAAAACCGAATTGGGAAACCTTTTTCCCGCCGCCAAAAAAAAAGAACTACAGGCGCAATTCTAAGGGATCCCAGCAGGGGGAAAAACGGGGTCCCAATGATTTCGTGTATAGATTACTAAAAAAAAAGAGAAGTTTAGAATTAGGGAAAGTCCCAAGCAGACTTAGTGGATTATATTTTAGTTCGACTCGAACCACAGATACAGGACTATGTGGAAGTCGAAATCCACAAAACACGATACAACTTTTTAAAAAGTCTTAGCTAAATTGGGGAAAAGATATTCTTGCAAATTAAAAAAGGGGGGTTTTTTCCCGGGGAAAGTAATATAGAAAGACGAGGTCAAAATGCGCATAGGATGCCCAATTTTGAAGCCAATGGTAGAAAAAGGAGGGTTCTGGAATAGGAAGTAGACCAAATAACAGTAGAAATGAGTTTTTTACGAGGGTACCGCCCAAAAAAAAAGGGGGTTCGGAGGAATAAGGTTTCCGAATTTAAAATTAACAAAGGGGTTTCCCCATTTCGAAATGAGCGAAATGATAATTTTTAAAGAGGGAAAATTTGAAATAAGGGTTCGGGGGGAAAATTTCAATCCCATAGGACCAAAAAGGGGGGGATTAAATAGAAGGTTAATGATCAACCTCAAGGGATGCACAAGGGGAACAATTAGATTTTCCCCCAATGTATATCACCCCTAGAACTTCCACATTCCGGCCAATTTTTTTAAAAAAAAATTTTTTAAAAATTCCAGATTCTCAAATAAATAAGGTGGTTGAACCAATTAAAGAGGAAAAGGTTGAAATAGATTTATCTAAGACAAAATTGGGGAGGTAAGAAAAACAAAACTACAAAATTTGTTTTAGTAGTTTTAAAGGGTTATTTTCAGACAAACCAGGTCTTACTCATATTTTATACCATGAAATTGACACGGGAGATAACCCACCAAGTAGCTTCGAGCACCTGCGGTATGATCGGACAAAACAAGCAATAATAGATTTTCACATACAAAAATGTTACAAGAGGAAGCGATTGTTCAATTTAATCCCCATACGCGTCACCTGTTTGTATTATGCAAGAAAAATAATGGGTTACCACCGGATAATCCGGAAGCATATAGATTTGCAGTGAGCTATGAAAATTAAATTCGATCTAAGTATCGCGATACGCTTGCAATTAATGAATGATTTATTAACGAACATACCATGTATACAACAATAATGTCATCTCTTGATCTAAGAAGTGGATACTTTCAAATGGCGAAGTAAGCAGTGATATTGTTAAGGCTGCCGCATTTGTAGTAAAGTGGCACTTATGCTTTCAAGCGGATGCCATTCGGTTTATCAGAACGCTCCCAATTTTCAAAGGCAATTGACATAATCCTAAAAACCACCGGTGATAGGGAGGTTTGTGAGTGTTTACATGGATGACGTGATAATCTCGTCTCCATCATTCACTCACCATGTTGAACATTTAAAGAGGGAAGTTTTTCGTTGTTAAAAGGATGCAGGATTGACATTAAATAAGGAAAAATGTAAATTTGGGTGCGATGAATTGAAATATTTAGGATTAATTATTAGTAAAGGAATTAAAACGGATGAGACAAGGGTTAGAGCTATACAAGAGATGAAACCGCCCACGTAACTCAAAAAGAGGTGTCCAAATTTTTGGTATGTCCCAGTGGTACGCGAAATTTATTAAAAATTATGCGGATATTTGTGAACACTTTATAATCTTAAACGAAAATTTAAAAATTTGTCTCTGGTCAATAAGGCTAAAAGGCATTCAGAGAGGTCAAGGAGGCGGTAACAAAAGCGCCAGTTTAAAATTACCAAACTTTAAGGAGCATTCGAGTTATTTACAGATGCCAGTTCGATTGGTTTAGGAGCAGTACTTAACCAACAAAACAGACCAGTGGTATTTGCGTCGTACACTGAACGCAGAGAGAGGAATTATACAGTAACCGAAAGAGAATGTGTCTAGTAGTAGTATGGGCGTTGAACGAATTTAGAACATATTTAGGAATATTACCAATTAAGGTTATAACGGATCACGCCGCCTTAACACGCCTAACACATGGCAAAATTTGTCAGTAGGATGATTGGTGGGCACTAAAGTTGGCAGAATTCAATATAGAATGGGAACATAGACCGGGAACTCAAAATGCAGTGGCTGGCTTATTCTTTCAAAGTCAGTTAAAGTATAGTGGTGATAGAATTAATTGTGCCATAATCAGGGATTTGGTACCCTTCGAGAACAATTAATAACTGAACAGAAAAATGACCCAGAATTAGGTCATATATATAGATATTTAAGCCGGAATAACTCGGTTAATGCAACGATATGTGAGAATTGGTCCGTTTTACGTTTAATTGAAGGATTGTTTATGCGAAACACGCAACGTCATTAGGTGAAATGCGTGTATACATTCCAAAAATCTTTTAGAATGAAATAATGAGAGAATTTCATGACAAACCCAATTGCTGGACACTTAGGCAGATTTAAAACGTATCATAGATCCAGGACGTTTGTTATTTCCCGTACATGAGAAAATTCATTGATCAATATGTCTCTACATGCCATATGTGCCAAGTTAATAACTATAAAACGCGTTACCAGCTGGTCGATTAAATCAATTATATCAAATTATCCGAATGAGATAGTGACGTTAGATTTGTTAGGCCTCTATATCGAAATAAGACATAACCGCTATATTTTAGTAATAACCGATCATTTCAGCAAATGGGCTGAAATTATACCTCTTAAAGCCTCATCTCGTATAATAGCGGATATTTTTTTTTGATAACTTTATATCGCGTTATAGACTCCAATAAAATTAATAAGTGATAATGGTCCCAATTTATATCGAAATTTTGAGCACTTAGAGTGAAAGATTGGGCATAAGGCATGAAGACTGCTGCATATCTGACCTAAACAGATAGGACTGAAAAAATTGTCAGGAATATAGTGCAAATGATTGCAAATTATGTTAACTAGATAAACACGATACTTGGGATCCAATTCTTGCATTGAGTTTGCTTACGCTATTCGTGCGGCGGTGAATGAAACAACGGGAAAAACACCGGCTGAATTATTTTAGGTCGAAAATTGATTACACACCATTTCAAAAACTAGTTATGATATCGGAAAGTTCAAATTCAAAATTCAAGATATGAAAAACTTTTAAGGAAGCTAGACTAAGTACGAAAAATTAAACAGAGGTGGAAAATATTACATAATAGACGTAGAAAAGGCATAAAAATAAAAAGGTAAATGATTGGTCTTATTAGAAACACACCCTGTAAGTTGGCAGGTAACAAAGTATGTGCTAAATTTAAGCAAAAATTTGGGACCTTATAGAGTCTTAGAAGTTAAAGTATAATATATTGTAATATGGAAATCAGGAAAAAGATTAACAGTTAACGTAGATCAAATAGAATATATCGTCATAGAAATGTGACGAGGTCGAATTAGGAACAGGTATCCCCAAATAGTATAAGATCAAGTCAGGGAACTAGTACTTCGGAAAAAGTACATCAAAAGATTAAATATGAGTCACAATATGGAAAGAAAAAATCTGCGGTGAAACGTAAGTTAGAGGAAAAAGGGTTTGGGAACCAATCAAATCTAAAAAAATACAGAGAGGACCCAAAAAAACAAATCACTGGTCAGATCACTACCTGTTCATTTGGGAATGAAAATAAAAAAAAAAAGGGTTTTAGATATAATAGGGTTTAAAAGACGGGTTTTGGGCCAAAGTGGACCACAAAAAAGTGGAAAGAAAGGGAACAAATAATTTTAAATAAAAGAAAAAAATGCATCCAGTACTATTTCTAGAAGGAAAAGAACAAAAAGAGAACACAGAAGTTCCAGATGAAGCAAGATAAACTTAAACGACGGAGAACAGAAAAACCCCCGACCAGCCAAGGAAAAAATTTTAGGGAAGCGGGGAAAGGACGAAAGGAGATTACAACCTTTACAACAAGAAATTCCAGTAAAAACGGGGAAAAGAAGAGTGATAGCACCTCATCTTTGGGACGTGTGGGGGAGAAAACATATAAAATCAGGTTGTATTGTTTTTATGTCTTCCAACAAGTGGTGGGGGAAAATTTTTGCAAAGAAGGAAGCTCGGGGGGTGCTTAAAAGTTATAAGCCAAGTCAAACACTACAATGAGTGTTTTTTTAAATTTTTGGAATTTTTGACTTTTTAAAAAAATTTTTTTCTGAAGAAAACTTTTGAAATCACACATTTGTTTGTTCGATGTATGACTTCGTGAGATGCGAAAATTCCTTTGGTTATTTGTTAAAATTTTTATTAAAAAAATGTTTGTAATTGTATAATATGTGTATATATATTTGTTGTATTGTTATGTATATGAGGCATTTTTAGGGAAACCGGCGTAGTCAAGGCACAACAATAAAACGGCGCGGGGTGGCTCATTGGGAGTTTTGTTGAAACCAGATGTGGGGATGGAGGAAAATTTATTGTGATATATAAATAATATATAAATTGATTGATATTATGGAAAAAAACAAAAAAGTTTTCATTTCAGGAGACTGCCCCGAAAATCTTGAAAAGTATGAAATTTATGAAAAAAAAGGGGAGGGGAATACCAGCCCTTTGCAGTTGAGTTTCAAAGATTGGGTCTGGCACCCAGAATTTTTTTTTAGAAAATTTAAGTGTATAAATATTTTAAGAAATTGAATGTTAAAAGTGAGAGTGGGAAAAATTTAAAAAGTAATTATTAATGTTGGCCTAATTTTGGGTAAAATTTATTGTCACGAGTTTAAATTTAAATTGAATATTAAAAATTTTAAATTTTAAGATGAGTAATAAAAAATTAAAGTCAAGATAAATATTGGAAATTATAAAAGTTAAAAATTTTAAATTAAAATTGCAATGAAAATTAAAGTCAAGATTATTGGGAAAATTTTAAAAGTTAAAAAAGAGGTTTAAGATTAAAATTTAAATAAAACTCAGAAAGCAAAAAAATTTTGAAAAAGAGATTTAGACAGTAATTTATTGGGCTTTAGAACCCTTGGGAAACACGTTTTTTTTCTTGGGGGGGTTTTTGACGTCTCTCGCGTCTTTCTGCAACATAACCCTATGTTCTTTTTAGGCCACGATTAATGGCAAAAAATTTTCCAACCCAATACCAAGAAGATAAAAAAAGATAATATGTAAAATGAGATATACTATAAAAGGATAGAAGCTTTGATGATAAGATATGCGGGCGTTTTTGAGATAGTTTAGTGTGGAATCATTCTGATCGTTAGTGCGGCAAGTTTAAAGATATCTTAGTGTGTAATCTTGTAGATCAAGAGTTAGCAGTCCGATAGCTTTAGAAAGAAAAGAAGTCTTATATAAAGAAGTTGGAATCTTCTTATAGAAAGTGAATTTATAGCTATCCCTCTTTAGGTAAAGGAAGGAGATCTGCAAAAGGTAATATTTGATATAAGTAATTAGATGAATCGAATTATTATTATAATTGAGATAAAAGATCTAGTTGCGTGATCTGACTTAAATACACGGTTTAATTGGGTGTTAACTCTCACTTTAATTAAAATTGTCAAATTAGAATTTAAGTAATATAAGTTATTCTTAATAAAAGTTGTATTAAGAACTACTATGTCTCATCATTTTGATAATCCCACACCTCTAGCTTACGCGGAACCGGTACGACATGGTCATCACAGGATGGCTATGTCGCAATATTTCTTTGAAAAGGATTTTAGTTTGTATTACGTGCCAAAGTATGTACAAAATGAATGTGAAAATCTGTGGTGAAATTTTAAGCTGAAGATCCTTTAGCGGTTGCATATTTTATTAGTTGGCAACGCGCCGAATGAACAATATTGCGTGCATCATATTTATCAGAATGACAATGGTGGAAAATTAAAAATTGTATATAAGGAGTAAATAAATGTTGAATATATTTTAACCTGTTAATAAGTTCATCATGTTGCTGTTGCTATTACTAATGCCACCTGTATGACGATGTCAGTTCGAGGCCCACGAAATTCATTGTGGCAAAGGGCTAGATGAACGCCTGTTGTTAGCCATAGCTTTGAGCACTATACAGGGGACAGTACGATTTGGCTTGGTTCATCCTTATTCATTTAACAATACTGTTGAAACATAGTTGTAAAAGCAATACATTTCTTAACGCTTCATTGGTGACCCAGACGCGATTTGAACACTCAACCTTTTGACTGGAGTCAGAATCGTTTGTCAAAAAAGTTCAAAACTTTCACTGGTTGTGATCCTCAGAGTTTCACGAATGGAATTTTTTTCTTATTTATTGAAATTTATCACATATATAGAACCATTCTTTATTACATATAAATATCTGTCTATAGGCAAATCTTTATTCCGAAATAAAACATAATACTTCCCGATTCTGGTCGTTTAGAACCTTTAATTTTGTTAGATACTACATTAATTCAAATTAGATATCCGTTACTTTTCCCTTGTGCTTGAAGTTGTATAGACATTCACCATTTTAAAAATAAATTCCTGAGTTGAATTTTAAAAATTATCCTGAGCTTAATTAATGACACTCTAAATTCATCAATATGTACTGGTGATGGATTTAATTTTTATTCATGCTGAAAAATCACTTGAATGACCTCCTGAATTGCTTTTGTTTGGCGACATTAATAAAATTAAATCGATCAAGCTTCTAAATCATTCCTCTATGTTTCAAATCATTTTTACCTTGGACATTTTAAATTCAGTTAAATTTAAGATTTATCCTTTATTTTAAATTGAATTATGGTTCTTGTAAGACGATATTCTATGGAATCAACCCCACAAATAGGATGCTGTATTACTCCCTCTCTAATCAGCTTTTCATAGTTCTATCAACCCTTCAAATAGGATGCTATATTACTCCCTCTCTAATAAGGGTTTCATAGTTCTATCAACTCCATAAATAGGATGCTATATTACTCCCTCTCTAATCAGGTTTTCATAGTTCTATCAACCCCACAAATAGGATGCTATAAGGTTGGGGAAAAAGAAATTCATTATTTTTTTGGTAGATGGCTGTAGTGTCGATATCTCGTGAACTATCGATCAAACAATTTCAAATTAATGCTCGTTGTCAAGGTGACATTTCACTCTAAAAAAATTCTATTGCTGTTTTTTGTTTGGTCTATTTAGTTGTGAGTTACAGGGTGTTAAAAATGGAAGTCAACAAAGAGAAAATTCGGTACATTTTGCAGTCTTTCTTTGATAAAGGCGAAAAGCCAGGCGGCTGAAATTGTGAATGGTGTTTATGGTGCCGATACTGTAACAGCTAATTACGTGCAATTTTGGTTTCGTCGATTCCGTCCAGGCATTTTTGATGCTAAGGATGCACCTCGCATAGACAGGCCCGTCTTCGAAAATGTTGATAAAATCCCAGAGAAATAATCGAAGTCGACCGGCATGTTAGTAGTCGTAGTATCGCCCAGGAGCTAAAGATCGACCGTAAAACAGTTTTAAACCATTTGCGCAAAGTTGGATTGAAAAAGAAGCTCGATGTTTGGGTGCCTCACCAATCAATACCAAAAAAACATTGTTGATCGAATTTCCATCTGCGAAGCCTTGACTTAACGGAATGAAATTGACCCATTTTTTAAACGGATGGCCACCATACTATCCTGATTTCATCCGTTTCCGGCTTTGAAAAAGAATCTCGCCGGAAGGCGCTTTGGAAGCAACGCTGAAATTAAATAAGCCGTTAAACGCTTCTTCCATATGCAAAGCCCTGATTTTTCCCTGGAAGGATTTTTGAATCTTATCAAGCGGTATGACAAATGTCTCAATGTACTCGGTACTTACGTGGAAAAATAAAGTTATATCTTATCTTTAATGTCTCATTCTATGTTTTGACTTTCATACACAACTCTGACCCCAGTCGACAGGGGAAACTTACTTTCCGACTCACGCTCGTAATACACACTCTAGTTTAAATACAAATTATTATTACAGGATAGAAGCAAACGGGGAATATAGAATGATATAATTTTGACTTCAATTCACTTTGAAGCTACACTAAGGTTATAGGTGACGGATCTGATAATTTAAAACCTCGGTCATGTGACGACACCTGAACTGACACACATTCTACAGACATCCGCACCAGACCAACTTGAGGGTTTGAACCTTGACAGATTTTATGTGCATCAGCCCCTTTGCAAGGCGGGTTATCAATGGCATCACGACTCGTCCACGAGTTCGCGACCATGACCATTCGGCAACTGCAGCCACAGCCGAACATAAAAATAATAGAAAGTAGACACAACTGATGTAAATAAGTATTATTCGAAGTTTATTCTATTTCTTTTGGTTTTAGTACATCCTTCAGTATAGCTGAAGGAATTTCTTTATATCCTGATAGATAAAGAACTACAATTATGAGAGTCCGATTCTTGTAATATTTCAAGGTGTTTTTTCTGTAAGGATTCTGTAGGGTATTAATTGAAAGCGTCTTACTAAGATAATTCCATGATTAATTTTTCGGAAAATTCTTAAGGTATAAATACACTGCTGTTTGTAAGAAATGCAATACCAAAAAGGAATAATCAGAAATAAATTAACTTTGTAGCAAATATCAAATATAGGATGTTACGTAAAATAGTAAAATTTCAGAGCCACCACGCATGAGTGGCGTGCACAGAGCCCTCTGAAATGATGCTGAAAACGCATAAATAGAGGGCTGTAGCGGGACGTTAAAAACAGTTAATGATTATTTGTTAGTGGCGAAAGTTTAGTGAGACCTAAGTATGCCTCCACGACGAAATAAGGAAAAATTCCAACAACTTACAGAGTTTTAACAGTGGAGGATTATTTGCATTCGAGAGGGAGGATTTTCCTATCGCGCAATAGAAGCTCGTGTGGAGCAGAATAGTTCACCAGTGATGCGAGTTTGGAAGCAGTGGACCGACGAGCACGAACAACTAAAAAAACTGGCAGTGGACGGCGGAAGGTAACGTCAGGATCGACGCCTGCTCTGCATGGTAGTGAATGATCGTACAGCTTCCTCCAGGCAGTTGGTAGCACGGGCGTCTACTGCTACAGGTGTACTAATGTTGGCTTCATCAATTCGTCGACGTCTGCTGCACGGTGGATTGCGTGTAAGGGTGCCTTCAAAAAGCCTCCCCCTCATGGCAAACCATCGACGGCTGCGTCTGCAATGGGCTCATGAGCACAGAGCCTGGCAAGCTGATTGGCACCAAGTTGTCTTTTCAGATGAATCACGCTTCAATTTGTGGGACCATGATGGCTGCATTCGTGATAGACGCTATGCCGATGAACACTGCCTTCCCAAACATAACACTCAGAGTTATGGTTTGGGGTTTGATTTCGTATCATGGACTATCCAATTTGTTACGAATTGAGGGTAATCTCAATAGCAACAGGTACGTCCGTGAAGTGCTGCAGCCCGAAGTCGTTCCTTTCCTTCAAGGTATCCCTAGAGCTATCTTTCAGCAGGATAATGCACGCCTACATGTTGCAAAGACTGCTTCAAGGCTTATGTTCAGCCCAACACATGCAACTTCTTCCTTGGCCTGCTTATTCGCCGGATATGTCACCTACTGAGTATGTGTAGGATTTCGTTGGTCGGCGTCTCACTCGTGATCCGTGTCCTGCAGCTTCAAAAGACAAACTTTTGCTGTGCATACAAGCAATATGGAATTCTCTTCCACAAGCAGGCATTCAAAATCTGTTAAGCACTTATTGCAGCATGTGGTGGCTACACCAAATACTGATTTTAGAACTTAATATTGTTTTTGCTTTGAAAATTTCGTCATTTATTTGTACTAATACAAGTCTTTTGTGCATTAAATTTCATTTAATTCTGATAATTTCTTCATGGTGCTGCATTTTTTACAAACAGCAGTTTAAATCGCGATTTTTTTTATGCTTAATTTTTTTTAAATGTTTTTGATGTTCACATAATTTTCTTTATTTCTGTCCTTTAATGTCATTATCAATGTCTAAATCAGAATTTTAGTAGTTATATTCAGAATTCAGATGGCAGAAAAATAATTTGCACTTAAAGAAAATGAATCTTCTCTCTCTACTAAAAAGTAATCATGAAAGGCATTTTGTAAAAAAATTAAGTAATAAAACGCTAATTGTTTTTTTTTCATAAGTTACTAAATAAGTGTTGGCTATTTGAACACGAACATTCTCGAAAATCGCACTTTACGCAAGCACTTCAATAAATCTGTCTTCTAAACTCTAGATCAATTACAGATAGTCAGTCGATGATGGGGTCAAGCTCTTAACCGCATTGATAAGCATTGCACTTTTAGATACTTTCTTATTTTGTTAGTTTAAAAAAATTGCTTCATGTTCCGAAAGTCATAAAGATTACAAAAGTGAATTAAGAGAAGTGCTGTTTAAGGATAAGCCTAACATTTTATTTATCACAAAATTTAATCACGCCTCAAATATCATTCTATCTTAAAACACGTGACCACGTCAAAATATTGAAAGTGACCTTGGATGGGCGTATTTTACTTTCTTAATTTCTTCTACACTAACCTATGTGAAAATATTTCCTTTCTGTCTTCATTATTCCATATGAAAATGAAAATGTTATCTCAGGAAGTTACTGTATCAAATGGACTATATTATCCTTAACACACTGCTCTCTATCTTTCTCTTAAATCTACAAAACTTCAAATAACAATTAGAATTTAAAGATTTTTATGCTATGATTTGTGTGATAAAAGATTTCGTTCATGCCACTTGATAGAATGCTAGTTTCTAACTTCACTGAAATCAAATTGTAGGAGTTTTAAAGTGGGAACATTCTGTTTTTCTGGATTCTATATCTTTTTATGTTTTCTAATTGTCAGTAATACATGCATGCTACATCGATAGTCAAATACTATATTCCTTCCTTCCTCAGTGGCTCGACAGCAAAGGGTGTGGACCTTGGCCTTCTCAAGAAGCTTTTTCCAGAGGCTAGCCTTCTTTCTGCTAGAGTTCTCCAATTCTTAGTTCTCCAAACTAGGAGATCTTCTTCTAGGCTATCAACCTACCTAAGATTTGGCCTGCCTTTTCTTCGCGTGTCAATTGGTTGGGCATTGAAGTCTTTTAGTGCTACGGTTCGTTCATTCTGGACAACGTGACCTGCCATTTAATCGTTGTATTTTGAT
>BMAV01000589.1:0-241434 GCA_019973955.1 Trichonephila inaurata madagascariensis
TTTTGCATAGAGATGCACTAAGAAGGGTTTTGTGAAAATCAACTCCAAAGGGTTGGGGCGTGCGAACGAAAAAAATTCCGTTTTTGAGCTATAAAACTAACACACTTTAAGTTTGTTAACATGCTTCTTTTGTCCAATATTGATGTAATAAGAACGGTTTTTACAGAAATCGACTACAGAGGAAATTGGAAGAGGTTAAGCGACCCCATTTTCAATCACAATTTTCATCACGTCCCTCCATACAATAACAATGTATTGAATTCAGTAATAATGTATTTGGATGTAAAGCTACAATACAATTTTAATTATAAACCATACAAATTTTTAGGGTCAAGTATTAAAATTGTATATAATTTTATATATGACAATCCCATGAGGTAACTGGTAAGTATTACACCTGTTCTTAACTTGGAATTGTTAAAATGAATTATCCAATATGTGCAATACTCTGATGCATTTACAAATGTATATTACATTACATAAAATTCTTATTTACATATACAGTCGAACGTTGCTTATCCGAATCGATTGGGACTGGGCACCGTTCGGATACGCGATTGTTCGGATAACCGAAAACCGAATGCTATCCATGCAGTATATGAAACCGGACACTATACGAATATTGAAAATCATCACATGCAGGAAACGTGCTTGAAGAAAAAGCAAAATAATTGCAAAATGTCGCAATTTTACCTTTATTGTGGAAAATATAATCACTTATTTTTCACTCTACCATTGTACACTTCCGTTTTTTCGCTGCAAGGTTTTTGATTATCTTGAGCAGCAGTAGTTGAGTAGGACAGTACTCTGACTGTTGTTCGTACCATTCCATAGCTATCTCTTATGTAGAAAACGCGTCAGCATTTGATGCACCCTTCCTACTTTCGTTGTTGTCCTCGTCTTCATCCGTTTCATCGTCAACAGGGTCGGATTCTTCTTGCACGGAAGTCACAATCTCATCATCATTTAGCATTTGAAATCCACAGAGACTTCTGCATCGCATGCCATCTCGGTTTCTACATCTTTTTCATCGCATTCTTGAAATCCTGGGATTGATTAGACAAAGTCGGTAATCTCCTCCCTGTGGTCTTCATTGAAGTCTTTTTCGCCTTCTAAATCTGGCCACAGCTGACCTAATATTTCTCTCACGCAGATGTTTACCAAATCGCACAACTGAAATTCCCCAAATATCCCTAACCTAGTGTTTTCCCGTCACTTTTGGCCTCACGCGAAACAACTGTTGAGCATTGCACTGTTCGAAAACGTTTTCATATACAATACATGTAGTTGACAAAAAAAAGAACTCGTCCGGATATTCGACGCTCCGGATAATAAACGTTCGGATAAACGACATTCTACTGTATGTATAAATATGTATTTTATTTTTCATAACGTCAGAATGTATTTTATTTTGCTTCTCTTCAGTAAATTAATAATATTTTTAAATAATCCTTTATTTTTTTTTTATAGCTTTCGATATGCTCGCGCCCCCCACGCAGGGTTATCACACCTCCAAGGTAGGCACGTGCCGCAGATTGAGAAACGCTAGGTTAAAAGGACTTTATGGATTAAAAAAAATTCTCGTTCTCGAACTATTATAACTACAGACTTGAGAGATTTGGTAAGCGTGTTTCCTTTGTTGAATAGAGATCCTCTAAGAACGGGTTTTATGGAAATAGTCTCCCAAGGAGGTCACGAAGCATATAGATAAAAAAAAAATAATCCCGCTTTTGAGGTATTAGACTTGATCATGAAATCTCTAGAACTATTAAACTAACAAACTTGAAAATTCTGGTATGCTTCTTTTGTTAAATAGAGATCCGCTAAGAACGAGGATTATGGACAAAAATTCCCTTTTGAACTATTAAACTTGCAGACAGGAAATTAAGAAAACGTGTTTCTTTTTTGTTTTTAGTAGAAATCCTCTAAAAATTGAATTCGGGGAAATAGACTCTGATAGAGGGGGGGGGAGTTATGGGTTTATGAAAGTTAGATATACTTAGGTTATAGTCCTATCCTTAAAATCAACAGGGAAAATCCATAATGTATATATATTTTCAATACAATCAAAAGCCTAAAGATAGCATTTAGATAAAAATAATTTAAATGAACAGTATATAGTCATACAATACAATGAAAAACTCAGAGAAGAAGGTGGGTAATGGTTAGTCTTAATATATTATATAATATATTTAATCTAATTATCCACCTCATTATAAATCAATCCTTTCATATATAATAATGAATAATAATTTATGCTCCAAAATGTCATTATTATTATTAGCTAAATGTTACATATATAATAACATTTATATAATATAAAAGCTGCTATTAGTAACATTTCGAAATTTTGACAGTCCTAATTTTTGAGGATTTTTCTTTTCGAATTGCAACGTTAAGAAATTCATAATCGTATAACTAGAGTGTATCACTTTGTGACGAGCTTTCATCGCGATTTCCATTGATGTCCTCTTGGGGTTCCTTGGGGCCAGAATGGCAATTCTTTCCAACCAACTCCAGAAGAAGAACGTGTGTATGTAAATTAGGTATCTTATAAATAGTAGAAGTTTAGCGTTCGCGAGAGGTGGCTATGTGAAGTTGCTATATGAGGTCTATGTTTATGATTAGAAGAAGTTAAGTTAAAGTTAGAGGAAATTCCAAGCTGAAGAATTAACCAACCCGTACCTGTGTATTCAAGCTAAAGTGGATACCATTCCACAAGGAATAAAGCCACGTTAGTTAGAACCAAGAGAATAGCTGTTAGCTAGGATATAGCGGTATGCGTCTTAAATTAAGATGTAAGGAAACTGCGTGTATTAAGGCGATTAGCAGTAATCTGTAAAGTTAGATATAGTGGTCAATTACGCGATTATTTGGTAATAAGAATTGCGTCTTCTTACTCCAGATCCGCTTTCTATAATTATTATTATCACTGTGCATAGTGATTAAGTTAAGATCTTAATAAACAGACATTAAGATAAACAATATGTCTGATTCTTCTTTCCTTTCTACTGATACAGGTCGCGTAGATAACGTAGAAATGGGGCACCCACGGCCAGGTGCCACACAGCTTGTAACTGTTCTTTTTTCTTTTTTGAGATATTTTAATTTCTTTTATTTATTATTTGTTTCTGCATAAAAATTTTTTTGCTTTATTATTCTCAATATATAGAATGACCGGGCTTAAAGTATCCAAAATTTTTTGCTTATTATTACGGATTATTACGGAAATACCCCTAAGAATGTAGCAAACTGTTCATTCGTGGATAAAAAAACCTCCGATATTTTTTGAGTCTAGTCCGATCGGCCGCACGTGCGCGTATTATTTGGCAATCGCAGATGATAAACTTGTTACACTGGCTTCATTAGTAAAGATGTGGATGCCTCAGCAAAAGGTACATTGAGTACATTGGTTGACGGAATTTAAATCAGTCATGCGTGTACAGCGATGTGTTCGTAGAGAATGGAATGTCGTTACTGGCTTGCCTAATAGACTTACCAGGACTCTTAACAAAATGAATCACGCACATGATCAACAGTGTCCTATCACGAAAACTTAAGGATACTTGCCAGTTTGAGATACCAAAGTTCCCGTCTCCTTTAAAGGTCTTTCCCATTGGTGATAGATTTTGACGTCGGAGGGTCGACATTCCATTCTGTTCGAACACGCCGTTGTACACGCGTGACTGATTTAAATTCCGGAAACCAAAGTACGCACTGAACCTTTTACTGTGGCGTCCATATCTTTACTAATGAAGTAAGTGTAACAAGTTTATTGTTGCGAGTGCTGAATAAAATGCACACACATGCGGCCGATCTGACTGGATCCAAAAAATCTCGGATGGTTTTCCAATCCACAGATTAACAGTTTATTACATTCTGATGGAGAGTTCCGCAACAATAAGCCATTACTTTTTGATACTTTAAGCTCGTACACCCAGTACTACCGGGGCAGATTTTGTAATTTTTTCTTATCGAATATGTTTGGAAATTCACTTTTATACGTTTGGCATATATATCCTACATTAAAATATGATAATCCCTATGAATTATTATATGAATTATATTAGTCTAATCACAAAATTAGAATTTTTTAGCTATCCGTCGAGCCAATTAAAAACAGAATACCATTAAAATGGTTTAAAAGAGAGTTTTATAGCAATCAACAAAATCTCAGTAAATCAGATTAGTCAATTAATTGGATATGACTTCAAAGTTCCCAATCTTCCAATTCATTTCGTGATGATTCATGAAGTTGTTGTTTGTATTCCGCTTTGTTTTCTATCATTCTTCGAACAAATAATTTGATCAGACCATTTAGATTTAAAATGTTTTGTATATAAATTTTAGTTTGCGCATTTATCATGAAACGAAATATAATTAATTAATTTCAAATTAAAGGCAGCTTGTAAGCGATATTTTTTTCTATTCAAATTAATTGCATGACTAAAAGAATTTTGCTATGTATCGAAAGAGTTAATTAACGGAATTGTGTATTTAATTAAAAAAAATAACATCTGACACTGATTCACATTTGACACTAACAAGATTTTCGTCTTTTAGGCATTTTTTGAATTCGTCAAAGCAGGGTCGCTTTTCTGTTTAGGCACACTAGGCACATGCTTGGGGCACAAAAGATTTGGGGCGAACCACCTAGCGAATCATGTATGTGTTGTGTTTTGGTTTGTATGCACGCGGAACTATTGGAAACATCCACTATGGAAAATGAGAAGATTAACAGTTTGATGTTGCTATGCACTCAAAATGATCATACAATGTAATGTAAAGAATTGGCCAAAGATTATGGACAGCACTGGTCTGGATATTATTTCCAAATTGGCTAGGCTTAGTCAGAGCAAGCAAGTGTGTCTCCAGTGGATACCGTCACATGTGGGTGTGCCTGGGAACGAGACCGCTGATGTTAGGGGGTTGTGATCTCCCTAAACCCAGTTCATCTGTCTTGAGCTATTCAGAAATTCATTCCCTCCACAGGGTTAAAATGAATCTGAATTGGCGAAACTCTCCTGCTCACCAGAGGTACGCAGTTAAGAGTCCTGGCCTATCTCTACAGTGCAGGAGATACATGGCTCTCTTTAGACGGCCTTGGCGTGCTTTAGAAGCGGTCACCTGCATGCTATGACACATTTGTGCAAGAGGTAAAGTCTTTCTTTAAAAGTCTCTGCTTTTCCTGCTCATCTTCTGGACTGCTGGGCATTTCCCAGGGACAGTTATTTGGATATCAAGACCTTGTTTGTGAAATTCGTATGCGAAAAGGTCAAATGGACTTGATGTAGCCTTTCCTGCTCCAAGGGAATTTGAAGCAACAACAAACACCAACTATGTAATTTGATTACAATGATGTCATTAACGATTTTGCAATGACCAAAGCTCTAAGAAAACATGTATTTTACAATGCTAGTGACTCAACACAGAATAAGGCTGTCTAAAAGTAATAGTGGTAAAGCGATAAGCGATGATAATTAACAGGTTCTTAGCAGTTCATACAATAATGTGTACTCTATGCTATAATTGCAAACCATTTCAAAAATTTACTGTATTAATTCGAAAAGGGTGGATTCTCACCTTACTAATACCGTAAGCTAAGAAATGAACAAGAGTAGCCAAACACTGCCACTATCCTTTCCTTATGCTGTCGGTTGCCAACTTGGGTACAAAGAGTTCATAGTTGTTGGATAAAGGAAAGAGACTATCTAAGGAACAAGAGCAAAGAAAAGAAAAAGAGCAAGAGAGAGTTAAGGGAAAATATCTCTCGAACCAAAACTAGGAAGGTAAAAAAAGGGGCGCTCTGAAATTAGGAGGCGTAATAATTTGAAGTTACTAGAGCACCAGAGAAGTTAAAAAATGGCCCTGCGTCAAAGTAATGTTAATTCTAATGAAACTCTACTTTCTTCCTCAAATCTTGACTAGTGTGACGACTTGAATGCAGTAAAGGGCAATCTGAAAGGGAAATAAAAGCACAGTTTCCTTAGAATCTTGTTTATGGCTTTTGCACTCATTTGTTCTCTTGTACACTGTCTGCGCTGGTCAGACTTTATGCGCAATTTTTTAAATTTCGCATTCAAAATGAGCGGGAAGAGATATTCGTTTGCGGTATGTGATCATCGACCAACGGTTCTTGTTCTGGCGGAGAAATTCACTGCATGACGATTGTATACTTTCAGACAGCACAATGAGGGAATGTGAGTTGAACGAACTATTCGGAAACCTGGATTCTGACACTGACTTTAAAAAAATTTATGTGGTTCTCTTTTTTAAAATTTTTTTTAGAATAAAAGTTCCATGCAAAACACAAAAGAAGTTAAAAGATTTAAGAAATCATTTGAAAATGGCCAATGGGAAAGTGTTATAAAAACAGTCTTTCATAAACTATGCTTCTAAGAGATTAAAGAATCCACATCTAAGCCAACTTAAGCATTCATCAAACAGTATAGCAGAAACAAATTTCTTTTCTATAATATCTTAATTAAACTTGAAATAAAGTTGAATTCATTTATTACCGTCAAAAATGGTTATTGGTACTTACGTATAAACCGTCAAACAGTTTTTCAAATCAAAAGACGTAGAATACCGCGATACACAGCCAATAGGGGAAACCCGATATAGCGCAGTTTGAAAAGGGCGATATTGTTTCCTTTGGAGCAGGAAAGACTACACCAAGTCCATTTGACCTTTCCGCATAAGAATGTCACAAGCCAGGTCTTGATGTCCAGAGAGTGAGTGAGTGAATATTAACATCGCAATGTTCAGCTACACGAGGGCTTTTGGTGACGGACCTCGTAATTTCGAACCATGGCCAAGTGACGAACACGACTCCCGAGCTGGCAACCCCCTCTCCTAATTTCCATACCAACGGGAGGTCGTTTGAGCTCTCGACAGATTTAACGTGCATCGCTGTCCTACGCGGCGGGCCTTTAGTGGTACTAGGCTCGAACTCGTGACAAGCCAGCCACGATCCAATACCTTGACCACAAGGCTACCACGCCCACTTCTTGATGTCCAAACAACTGTCCCAGGGAAATGCCTCACCAGTCCATTAGATAAGCAGGAGAAGCAGGGACAGGTAGAGAAAGACTTTACCCCCTACATAAAGGTCATACTACGTAGGTGACCGCTTCTAAAGCGCGCCAGGGCCGTCTGAAGAGCCCTGGTTCTCTTGCACTGTAGTGATAGGCCAGGACTCTTAACTGCGTACCACTGGTGAGCAGGAGGGTCAAGTCAGATTCATTTTAACCGTGGAAGGAATGCATTTCAGAATGGCTCAAGAGAGAGGAACTGGGGTTACATCAGTGTTTCTCAAACTGTGGGACGCTCCCCCTAGGGGGTGCGATAACCCTACAGGGGGGAGAGAACATATTGATAAGTCAAAAACAAAGGATTATTAAAAAAATTATTAATTTACTGAGCAAAATACATTCTGACACAATAAAAAATTAAGTACAAATTTATACTTATAAATATATCAGTACTGCACAATGATAATTAATTTAATAATACTAAGAACAAATTAAGTAATTACCAGTGACCCCATGGGCTTGTCATATATAAAATTATATGCAAAAATTAACGCTTATCTTGATAATTTGTACGGTTTATAATTGATCCCTTAAATGCCGATTAAAAATTAGGCGATTTGCTCCCCAATACCACCATTTAACAAGTAGATGAGCGTATGTAGTATATGGGGAAAGGGTTGAAAAGGAATAAATAAGTAAATTCTCTGAAATTAGTAAATCCTTCGAAAAAGAGACTGTACTTTGGAAAGACGTATACATACGCCCAGGGCAATTAATTCACTGGCTGAATGAGACGTTTATACACGCCGGTGGCACTTAAGAATTTAAAGTCATCTTATCGTCAAAGTATAGTATTATTGAATTCAATACATTGTTATTTTATGGAGGGGGTGCAATGAAAATTATGATTGAATATTGGGTCGCCAATATTGAAAGTTTGAGAAGCACTGGGCTAGAGAGAGATCACAATCCCTACCAGCCAGTTCATCAGCTGCCTCATTCCCATGCACACCCACATGCGGCGATATCCACTGGAGACATACTTGTTTCCTCAGACCAAGCCTAGCCAATTTGGAAATAATATTCAGACCAGTAGTGTCTATAACCTTTGGCCAATTCTTCAAATATTGAATGGAGCTCCTGCTGTCTGTCAGGATCCAGATACTGCAGTGCTTTCAAACTTTCACTATTTGCGACCCAATATTCAATCACAATTTTCATCGCACCCCCTTCCATACAATAACAAAGTATTGAATTCAATAACACAATACTTTGACTCTAATTATAAAACACGAATTCAACCTCTTAAGTACCACCGACGTATATAAATACCTCTCTCAACCAAAACGATAATTACCCCGGACGTATATATACGTCTTTCTTAAGTACGATCTTTTCTCTGCACTGCTATCTATAGAATTATTCCGAAGGCTTTCGAAAGCAATAAATGGACCTTAACGGTGGTTTGCGAAGGATTTACTTATTTCATAGGATTTGCTTATTTATTCCTTTTCTCTTCCGCCCCCCCCCCTTTCCCAATATATCACACACGCGCCTGCGCCTACGTGGAAAACGGTGGCATTGGGGAAGGACTTGGAAAAACTTTTAACCGGCAGTTAAGGGATTAATTATAAACCGTACAAAAACTATCAAGATGAATATAAATTTTTTGTATGACATGCCCATGGGGTTACTGGTAATTTTTAATGTTGTTCTTAACTTAGTATTGTTAAATTAATTACAAAATACTGGTGCCGTACTGATACATTTATAAGTGTATTATATCAGTGTAAATGTGTATTTTACTTTTTATTATGTCAGAATGTATTTTGTTTGTTTACTTTCCATAAATTAATAATTTTCTTAAATAATCTTTTGTTTTCGACTTTTCAATATGCTCGCGCCCCCCTCGTAGAGTTATCACGCCCCCCTAAGGGGCGCGCTCAACAGTTTGAGAAACGCTGAGATACTGTCATATTGTGCTGATTGCATAGATGTAGACGAGTGTTGAGCGTCTGTAATCAGAGACCTTATCTCGCCCGAGATAAGGTCTTTGATTGGCTAGACGCTCAACGCTCGACGCTGACACGCCTTGGTGTGAATTCAGCTTTAGAGTTGTGAGAATGATCGAGAGCACCACTGTGATAGCAATGAGTTCCGATTGTAAAAGAAAATGCGATAATAATGATGACAGCATTTGGCAACATTTTTTGAATTGGCGATGACTTTTCGTTTGGAGAACGACAGTATAATTCGCACAAGCAACATTTTTTTTTTAATTACACACGTAGTATTAATATATTTTTGGAAATATAATTACTCTTCTTGCAAATACTTACATTTAATTGTCAGTTTTCAGCAAAAAAAAAGAAAAATGAAATTTTATTCTATTGTATGTTTGACACATGGATACAAAAATAATGAAATACCTACAATGACTTCCTATCATCAATAAATCCCTAGCGAAGCAGGTAGCAAAAATCAAACATAATAATGAGATATTTTCTAACTCGATGTCAGTTCATTTTATTTTTCATAAAACAGCGCAATTCCAGTTGAAGAAGAAATTACTCTTCCAATTTATTTGCGAGGAAACTAACAAAATATTGAAAAACTTGCAGTTCAGTGCCTGTCTGCTTTTGTTACCATCATGACGCTTAATTCTGGAAAATTGCAGAAAAGTTTGAGTTTTACACCAATTAAAGTCTTGTAGAAATTGTTTTTATTTGAAAGTACTACTATGAGTTACAAACATTATAGGGGTTTATTCAGCACCGTGAAACGTTGATTAAGTTTGAATTGTAAACATGTTTGTGGGATGAATTTATCGGTGGCTATAGGAATAAGTTATAGAAAAAAATAACTTCCCTTTCTCCCCATGCATTTAATGCTAAAGAATTCAGTTTGGATTATTTTAATGAGACAATAAATTGTAAATAAACATTTTCTGCGAAATTAGATTTTTGAATAGATTGATTAATTAACTAACCTAAAGTATAATTGTTTTTAGAAAAACAAGAACACATCATTATATATATATATATATAAGCAGAATAAATTAACTCGAACAAATCCATTGAGTGTAGTTTGTGTTGGAATATTTGTTAAATATTATATATATCTAATTTTCTTACTTACAATATCAAAATACATCGTTAATCGTATCAAAAATAAAATAAGGATTCATAAATAATTAAAAAATGAAATAATTGTTTGAAGAAAGATAAATGATATAAATGAATAAATTGCTTCTTTATTAAAGTGTTCCAAGTAAAAACGAAGAAAACGATTTATTTGTAGTGTTCATAAACAAATAATTAACTCAATATAACCATTATTATATACAAACCATTGCTGATGATTTTCCTCCCTAAAACTACTTTTAGAATTTATACAGATGACTTTAAAATTCAATCCAAATTCTAAATTCTAATTAAAAATTCTAATCAGGATTGAACTAAAGTTATATCCGATTGAGCTGAAACCTGCGATTTTGTAGCAGTATAATGGATAATTTTCGCTTATTATTTAATGTCACTTTTAGATTAGACATATAATTAGTTTTAAGGACAGTTGATTAAAAATATGCTTTAAATGTTAATATTTTTGGCAAAAATTAACTTAGAATAATCTTTTTTCAAAAGGTTCTTCTTTTGGGAAAAATGCTTCTATTATAATAATATTTTGCCTGTATACAGCTGAGAACTTTCTACAGAAGCTCAACTAGAATTTTTGAAATAAATAACTTAGAAGTGAGTTTATCCGTATTTTACGACAACAGAGGGGAGCAATTTTAAGAAAAAACGCCAATAATTATTTCAATTGGTGGTAACTCTGAAAATAATGTGAATTTTTCAAAAAATTCTAGTTGAGCCTCTGTAGAGAGGTCTGAGCTATAGACAGGCAAAATATTATTATTTTAGAAGTATTTTTCACAAAACAAGAACATTTTGAAAAAAAAGATTATTCTACGTTCATTTTTTGCCGAAATATTGTATTTAAATAATTTTTTTTTGTCAAAATGTCCTTAAAACAATTTTATGCATGTATTCTAATCTGAGTGACACTAAATATCATGAAAATTATCCATTTATGCGCTTTTTTAAAATCACGGTTCTGAACGTAGTCGGATACCTTAATATGTACATCACAGTTTATTTTATTGTGCAAGTTTGGAAGCATACAATGGATCTCATAATTGAGTATACACCTGTACGTATATTTGGTACTTACGTACTATCGCAATAATCGCCAACGTTCAAGATAACTCGCTAAGTTGGCAACCGCAATGTCGCATGTGTCGTATGTACTGAACTGGCAATCATGTGCTTCGTTTCGTATAATGTCGCCAATAGATTGCGATAATACGTAAGCACCCTATATTTTTACTTAACAGGCTGAATTTTGCTTTACCGAAATTGTATTTCTTATAAATGATAGTCAGGCTCATCTTCTTGTAATAAGTGAAGAAAAAATTACGAAGCAAAATTTATTTATAAATTCAAAATTAGATTTATAACACTGAGATGAAAAACAATGTCACACAGAAATAAGAATACAATTTTATTAATTTTTCTACAGTAAGCAAATCAATACCCAGGTTAAACAATGTATCATTTCCTCTTGGAGGCATGCCCTCGTACATGAGTGGTAAGAAGAGAAACGTCTTGGTGCTGCTTTGCTTAAGAGAAGCAGTAGGCAAGATGAAACTATTCTTGCCAGGATTCGCAGTGGACATACTCGAACTCAACGGCATGTGGCGGGTCTTAAAGTTTACCTTCCTTGTCCAAATTGTAATGTGACCCAAGCCACTCCTGCCCACATCTTGGCTTGTATTGGTTGCCATAACAGCCAGCTGCTCTCAAGTTCTATCATAATTCTTCATCGTTTAAAAACTACACGTACGAGATTATGGACTTGATCTAGATGTTCCTGTAGATCAAGTGGGATAAGAAACTTCTTTGACAACTTTTGAATGAAGAAATTCGTATAACCAATTCCGAAAGTATTACTTTTTCAGTCATTGATTATATCAGGAAAAGCAAATAGTGGTTTGCGGGTCACATGTGACCCGTAAAGAGTTTTTAAAGACCCGTTTAAAGGTTTCTATATTAGGTCTATTTGGGTCAACATATATTTGTGAGCCAAGTTTTCTTGCATGAAGATCAACAAGAGTAAAAATAGATGCACGTTGGTTGAGATTAGCTTGCAGACTGTGACGAGAATTTCCTCAAGCAGTCTCACTGTTGATATCAAAAGAAATTGTAGAATAGAGTGATAGGGTACATTTGCTCATGAAGAAGATTCTAAACTTAATGTATTTGCAGCGATAGATGGTATATGTGAGAAATTAGCACAATAAATAAATTGAATACAACTGCCACTATTTTATTTAACTTGTATTGATTGATATTTATATAGTACAATTCCTTATTTTTATGAGATGCGAAATTAGCTAATGAATGCAATCTCGTTTTAAAAAGGTGCAACACTCTGGTATCCTCTACTCCCACAATGTGGCCCTTAAGCCCAGTGCCAATTTAAGCTCATTTCGGGTCCTGGATGCAGAAGATCTACAGGCCACCCTGGTACTGGCAGATTGAAATTTATAACCAGAAAATCTGGTTAAGTCCAGTTTATCCGGGCCCTTCCTCTCCCCTAGGTGCTCTCCCCAAGCACCCAAATTGATAAGCCAGCACGTCTTGAGCCAAAACAATTGCGCACCCCTGCCTAAGTGCAATATTTTGCAAAAGTTGTGATATGGTCGCTCTTTGGTGACCATATCTTTGATCGTCAGCGTGAATTAGAGGTGTGGGATTTTCAAAATGAATAGACATTTAAAATTCTTAATATGACTTTATTAAGAATATAACTTAAAATTTTACCAATTTAGATAAATTCTATATAAGTGAGAATCTAATGAATCAAACACACAGCGATAGTTAAACCGAATTGCGTAATTTAGACCACTTTATCTAAATAATTATATTATCTGCCTACTCTCAATTCTGATAATATTACAAGTCCTAATATCAAATAATCAGTCCTACCTTAATCCAAACTAAGATTCTATCACGGTACAGAAACACCTGGGCGCGCGTGAAATGGTACCTTGTACCAATGGCTGAATATTTCGGTAACTTTATGATAGGCCGTCAATTCACACTCGTATCTTAAATTGCCATCCTGCTTTCTGAAACTTCTGTTCTTTTAAAAGCTATCTTATTTGCATTTCATAATCGCATTTCGCTTGGATTTGGGTTGGAAAAGAGTTACCATTAATCTTGGCCGTCAAAGAACCCAGAGGTTATGTTACAGAAAGGACGCGTGAGCCCGTCACAAAGTAAGTGAAATGAAATGGAGTGAATTGGATTTAGACGATGGAGTTAAAAACTACACAATAAAGCACCTTTTTTCATTTGTAATAAAAAAACCGCATATAAAAGAATGTTTAAAACACACACGTAACGCCTGTAAAATAATATTTTCCAAGAGGAGAAAACCAAACATGAATTGATAAATCGGAAGTCTTGGCAGTGAAGTAAAAAGAATAACTTATCAATATATCTTCTTCTTCAATGACTCGACAGCCCTGGGAGGGCCCTGGCCTTCTCCAGAAATTTTCTCCAGGCATCTCTACTTTCGGCAACTGTTTTCCAGTTTCTAATATTTAAAATATTTAGATCTTTTTCGATACAGTTAATCCAAATTGACGGGGGTCTATTTCCCATGGGCTTTGCCAGAAAGATTTTCCTGCAGTAATCAGGTTGCTGGTAAATATTGTAGAGTTCTTAGTTAGATCTTCTCCAGGATCCATTCACTTGGATTCCTCCAAGAATGCTGCGTAAGATCTTTCTCTCGAAAATTTTCAGAGCTTCCTCATCACGTTAAGTCAATGGCCAAGTCTCTGATGCATAGGTCAAGACAGATTATTGACATATCAACGATGTTAAAGTCCAAACTTAAGCAGGAACAGCTCCCAAAATTTACCCTACAAATTTGTAGAATTCGCAGAAGTTTCACACGCAGTTATAAATATTTTAATGCTACTCCGAGCAAAGCATTTAAATTAAAAATATTTCTGAATGTATAGGGCAACGGAAACAAAATATAGAAATAAATAATAGAATAAGAAATGCGCACACCGTTGGCCACCGTAAATTTACACCCTGAAAGAAGTACGCAACAATATGAAATTTACAAAATGCATAGTGGAGGGAGATATGCAAATGATTAGAATTTCAGAGCAGACACACATCACGCGCGCCTGTTGTACCACCTCAAAGCGCTATTTAAGGCTTCAAGATTTCGATGATTTCAAGTTCGGCAATCTCTGTTTTCTTGTGGTTTTTTCAAAAAACGATCAGTTATGTCTCAGAAAACAGTGATCAACTTTTGATCAAGTATCCGAGTTCGACGGAGGAAGGATAGTGGCCTACTGATATTGTGGATTATCTTTCAGGAAAATCGGTAGTCGTGTTGGACGAAACCAAACAACTGTAATGCGGATATGTAACCGTTGGATGCAGGAGGGTAAGACGGACCGACGTGGTCGATCGCTTCCACCTCAGTGCACCACTTTACGTGAGGACAGGCAAATTGTGCGCATGGCAGTAACGGATCGCTCAGTCACATCACGAACCATAGCACAGCACATTGAGTCTGTAACGCATCATCTGCGTCTGCGCGTACTACTTCCGACGCTGTTTACAGCAGAGTGGTCTGTCCGCAAGACGTCCATTGCTTGGTCTACCCTGACGCAGATTACAGACGTCTCCACCGCCAATGGTGCGATGAAAGACGGATGTGGGCAGCAGAATGGAATGAAATTGTCTTTACTGACGAGTCACGTATCTGTCTGGTAAACACCACGATGGTCGGATTCAGCCTGGAGACACCGTGGAGAGAGTGATGCTGAACAGCTGTGTTATGCACCGCCACACTGGTCCTGAACCGCGTATTTTGCAGCGGGGTGGTACGATATTACTCTCGAACTCCTCTGGTAGTACGCATTACCGGTACTTTAAACAATAGCGCTACATCTCCGGAGTGTGTTGGAGCCAATTGTCCTTCCTTACCTTCAGGGTTTGATCACAGCCATATTTGAACAGTATAATGCGCGACCATTCGCGGCACGCATTGTCCAAAGGTCCTTCGTCAATCACCAGATTGAATTGCTTCCCTGGCCGGTTCGCTCTCCTGATCTTTCACCGATAGAAAATATGTGGTCCATGGTTGCTCAATGGTTGACCCAAAATACACCCCAGCTGCCACACCAGATCAACTTTTGGCAACGTGTATGGAAGCTGCTTGGTCTGCTGTACCCCAAGAACACACATCCAAAGTCTCTTTTGAATCAATGCCAGGCTTGTGGCAGAGGTGATCTCCCAACAATGGCGGCTACCTGGCTACTGATTCTGTCAGGAACCACACACTTTCACAGAAGTCTATAAATTTAATCATTTTGATACTTGGTCAATATATTATCTACAAAATAAATTTTGTTGTGCTATCTCTTGCTCCTTTCTGCGTTGCATTTACGGCAGGCCAGCAGTGCAGATTCAATAGACTTAAACTCGACAGTGTGAGCAAAAAAAAAAAAAAAAAATGTAAACACCCAAATAATACAATGGTAGATGACATCTGGTGCACGAATTAATGCTATTAATGAGTAAATTACATTAATAAGTTGGAATATTTTAACAAAAAATGCAGTATTTTCCTAAAAATTTTTTTACTTTAAGTAGCAAGTTGATTTACCTTAAATCCTTTAATCCTTTTATCTACCACATTATAATTTACTGTAATTTTTTCACGCAATATTTTTTTTTAATAACTACATTGAAAATTAAGGGATATACATAAACAAAATACTCAACTTTGGGAAATTTATTCCGTTAGAGCTACTTAAAAAATTAAAGATATTCAACTGTAAAATTAATTATATACACAGTTCACTTAAAATAAATAGTCAAATCATTTTCTAATGTCTTTATTAACATAAAAAAAATACACTAGCTTTTGACATTACCTATTTTTTCGGAACAAAAATGACAATCTTCGCAAACCTCTGAAAACGCCGTCTGCTGAAAACGCAATTTCTGCTATAAAACTATTCGCCTTTCCCACGAAAACACTCATCATAGAACCCATACTGCCATTTATCTTGGAAAAGGGGATTCAAAAGAATTTTCTGCTAAATATCGTCAGAGTTTTCGTAAAAATGGTTATTCTATGTAATTTTATAAAAAGAGTGATACTTATAAGTACCGTCCGTAGATAAAGGGCTAAAAAAAGCCATATTCTTCTAAAGTTTATGGATGGGGTTACCCCCAAACACCTTATTTTTGTAAGGGTCCCATGAGTCGACAAAATTTGTAGACCAGTAAAAATAAGAGATACAAAGATTATTTTCCTATTTTCCCCGTTAATGAAATACATTTTAAAGCACTCAATTGAGCTGAAATTTTATATACACGATTGTTTTGGGTGACAATACGATAATTTAATTATAACCAATTAAAATTAATTGATTGAAACTAATTATTTAAAGAATTACTGATACAATCACGTTGGCTTCATTTTTAGCCATTTGGGTCAAAACTTTAAAAGATTTTTTTCTCACCTTTTAAAGCATTCAGTTGAACTGAAATTTTATATACACGATTGTTTTGGATGACAATATGATACTTTAATGATAATGAATAAAAATTAATTTTCACTTAATATTGTGATTCTGTCATATGTATATACATATTTATAATAATTGTAATTATTTGATAAAAAGTAACTAAAACTAAAATTTTTCTTTGTTGTCCTAAGTAGGAATTGACTTAACTTTTTTTTATTATACTTGTTATTGACTCCTTCTTATTCCATTCAATCGCGAAATAAACGATCAATATAAATTATTTTACGTAGTTATCAAGATTTTATTATTAATTATTCTACTTTAAGGTATCCGACTACGATCGGAACTGTGATTTTAAAGAAGCTCATAAATGGATAATTTTCATGATATTTAGTGTCACTTAGATTAGAATACATGTATAAAATTGTTTTAGGATATTTTGACAAAAAAATTATTTAAATACAATATTTTGACAAAAATATTAACTTTAGGAATAATCTTTTTTCAAAATTTTCTCCCTTTTTGTGAAATATTAATACATTATAATATTTGTCATATTTCAGATCTTTCTCAGACAGAGGCTCAACTAGAAATTTTGAAAATCTCACATTATTTTCAGAGTTACCACCAATTGAAATAATTATTGGAGTTTTTTTTTCCTTAAAATTGCTTCCCTGTTGTCGTAAAAATATGGATATAAACCCACCAAGTTGTATATTTCAAAACATTCTAGTTGGAGCCTCTGTACAGAGGTCTGAGCTATATACAGCAGAGATTTCCTCAAGTTTCAATATTCAAGGACCCATTTTTCAATTATATTTTCATCGCGCCTCTATACAATAACAATGTATTGAATTCAATAATACTATACTTTGACGTTAAAACTACGATACGATTTTAACCTCTTGCCAATGGCGTACATAAACGTCTCTCTAATCCAAAGCGTTAATTTCCCCTGACGTATAAATACGTCGTCCCGAAGTACGATTTTTTCTGTGCACTGCTATCCATAAAATTATTTTGATGGCTTTGGAATGCAATAAAAGGACCTTGACAATGCTTGCGAAGGATTTACTTATCTCAGATTATTTGCTTCTTTGCCCTCTCTCCCCCCCATACATGGCATCTCACGCGCCTACGTGGAAGCGCGATTGGAATTGGGAACGGAATCGCGTAACTTTTAATCGGCAGCTAAGGGATTAATTATAAACCGTACAAATTATCACGATAAGCACATTAATTTTTGTATATAATTTTATATATGACAAGTCCATGGGGTCACTTGTAGTTATTAAATCTTGTTCTTAACTTAGTATTGTTAAATTAATTATAAAGTACATTGTGTAGCACTGATACACTTATAAGTGTAACATTTTAGTTTAAATGTGTATCCCATTTTTTATTATGTCAGAATGTATTTTGTTTACTTTCAGTAAATTAATAATTTTTTTAAATAATCTTTTCTTTAAGAGTTTTCAATATGCTCGCGCCCCCCGCCCCTCGTAGAGTTGTCACGCCCCCAAGGGGGGCGCGCCCCACAGTTTGAGAAACGCTGATATACAGGCAAAATATTATTATAATAGAATCATTTTTCACAAAAGGAGAATATTTTGAAAATGGGTCATTCTATGTTCATTTTTTGTCAAAACATTATACTTAAATAATTTTTTATTGTAATAACATTCTTAAAACAATTTTATGTACGTTTTCTAATCTAAGTGGCACTAAACATCATAAATATTATCCATTTATACGCTTTTGCCAAATCACGGTTCCGAACGTAGTCGGATACCTTAAAATTTAATTTTTGAATTAAAGACTCACTAGACTCTTTGAGTCGACACAAGAGTTATTGGCGACATTAAGTAGTTAGTTGAATGGATTATCACCAACATGAAATAATATATAAAAACATGTTATAGAATAATAAGATAAAAGATAACGTCACTTTGTGAATACTTGTGACAGTGACAACAAAAAACAAATTGTTTGCTGATAGGTTGCTTTCGAGAAAAGTTGACTTCCCTTTGAAAATTACACGAATCCATTCAAAACACCAATTTAATGTGTAATTCGTTTTGCATTGTATAAAAAATAACATTACAATAATATTTAATACATTTTAAATGCGTTATACAAGTTTTATAAAGGTTTTTCACACAAAATTTTATCTATAAACACAAATTATGTTTGATAATCGGTGAGAAATTACGTTACAAAATTTGAAATAAAACATATCGAATGCAAACAACTGTCAGGAGATAGTAATTGGACAGTCAAATCCAACAAAAATTACTTCCTTTTAGCCTTATGCGGATCCATTGAAATGACACTTTATTTTGTAATTCACTTTCCAATGGTATAAACAGGAAGTTGGAATATTTAGTAGATTTTACATTGTAGCGAGTTTTTCAAAATGTGTTTGGATGAGAATATTTTTTTACATTTGGTCAGTCAACCAATAAGGAATAAGGTGTAATGCTCTGTTTATTATTTTTCAAACTGCAATCACTGTAAAATGGGAGCTGTTAAGACTAATTAGACATCAAAAATGCATTTTTGAGGGTACAGTTAATACATTTTCCCTCCACTAATTTAAATTACTCCAAAATGCAGGTTAAAATGACAGAGTTATGTATCTGTTGAGAACAGAGAAGTGGAATATATGGAGATAACAGTACAAATGGCTCAAAAGTAGAACAATCAGATTTTTGAAAAGAAAAGACAGAAAAATCTAGAAAAAGTTTTGAGAAAATATTTCTTCTTTTTTCCATGGCTAATTTTTTGTGTTTCCAATGCTCTTTTTACTTTTTTTTTACCTCTTACAAAGAGTAACAATTTTGGAATTATCTGATGAAAAATCTATGGAACCAATTTTACGGTCGATGTATTCTAAATTATAAGATTTTGAGGAAATGTATATCGTTAGAGTAAGTGAAAGTTGAAATAAGTTTTAAGAAACGAAAGAAAAAAAAATGTTTTATACAATCCGTTGCACAGAGCACTTTTAGACACTTACACAAGGCACTCTTTAAAAATAAAATTATTATTCTTTGACACCAAAAACTTTTCTCAATATTCTACGAAATTTTATTTATGATTAAAAATAGCACCATCCACTATGTCCAACACATATTTCATTTCATAAACACACCTGAAATAAAAAAAAACTCATCTGACAACTATAACGAGAGACTCCAAGACAAAACTAGAACTGTGGAATTAATATTTTTTACAAATTCTATTTTACAAATTACTTATGGAAACAGTTACCACTTAAACTGTAATAACAAACAGTTTAAATAAATATAGTAAACCACACAAAAGTGTTCGTACACTTGCAATTTCCTAAAAAATTTAGTTTTCTACTAATAAATATTAATATTTCAGAATTGACTTTTTATTATGATATCCGCAACTTGTTCTTAATGAAATGACGTAATTAATTTTTTAAATAATAGTATAACACTATTATTTTTAAAAATTAATAATCAAAAAGCTGCTAAAAATTAAGCCACAAAAGTCTTCGCACACTTTACAAAAATCTCAACATAGCCTTAAATACTGTATTTCTTTCTTAACCCACGGTCACTCGCGCCTGTTTTTGCTACCGTCGTTACTCGCGGGGTGTAGAGAACATCCCAAACTTTTAACACGTGTATTTAATTATGAAAGTAAAATTAAGTCATTATGATACATATTTATAAAGTTCAAGATGTTTTTTGTATTATACAAATAAAATTATTAAATTTATTGTATACAAATGAGACTAACATTAATTTAAACTAAACATACAAAACTTTCATTTTAAAACACATAATTTTATATTTTTTCATAAAACAGTATATATATATAAAACGTATATACCAGTAATAAATATACTTTATAATTAATGAGATAATGATAGTAGAAAGTATAGAAAAATAATATTTTAATCATTTTCCAAACATTCAGAGCAGACTTTATACAAATGCTCAACTTCTCGCGGGAGTTCTCAGCCCCCGAGATAAACTTTTGAAGGTCATTACATTCCAATAGTTCGAGAAAGAGGGATTGCATAAGGTCTGAAGGTCCAATGACCTAAAATGTGCAGCTACAGAAAAAATCGTGGTTCTGCTCATTCTTTTTAGAATCCTGGAAGGATTTTCTTGTTGCTGGGGTGTACAGAACACCCCACGCGAGTGATCGCGGGTTAATTTAGTACTTAATAGGATATATTTTAGTGTCCACAACAACTTTTAAACGTCTTGGTATAGATTTAATCAGTTTTTTTGTAATTTCTGCATTGATTTTCCACCATGCTTCTGTGATTATTGTTTTTACTTAACATTATGTGTTTATATGTCATGTTTTCTTTTTTTTAATCAAATTCTCCCCAATTATGTCCGCAGGGCTAAATAAAGTGATTGAGTAGGTGTTTTAGAATTTGAGGACAGTTATAGAGACACCAGCGGCCTACATTGAGAGAAGTGCGCGTCATTATCCTGTTTAAAAATGAAGTTGTCTCAAAATATTTTGGGCGGATTATTTAAAATGTCTCTTTATAATATTTAAATACAGCTCATGATTCACAATATTATCAAAAAATACCAAATTACCTAATCCTGTAGCCAATTTACACCCCCACGTAAAAACACTTCCACCTCTATGGTTCACTGATCCAACTAGATTCTTGGGATTAAGTTTTTCAGAAAATTCAGCATTGACAACAAATTGATTGGAATGATAAAAAATTCAACATTTCTGGTTCCGATGGGCGTATAACAGTTTGTAAATTAAGAAATGAGTAATTTAATCTCATGAATTTATGTGGAACAAGAAACTGCTGAAGCATGGAGGTGGAGGTGTTCTTGCGTGGGGGAGTAAATCGGCTTCAGGATCAGGTAATTTAGTATTTTTTGATAATATTGTGAATCATGAGCTGTATTTAAATATTTTAAAGAGACATTTTAAATAATCCACCCAAAATTTGGATATTGGAGAAAACTTCATTTTTTAACAGGATAATGACGTCAAGCACACTGCTTGCTCTTTATGTAGGCCGTTGGTATCTCTATAACTGTCCTCAAGTTCTGGAAACATCTCCTCAATCACTTTATTTAGCCCTATGGAACATATCTGGAGAGAATTTAATTAAAAAAAGAGAAAGCTTGACACACATATAAACACATAATGGTAAGTAAAAACAATAATCACAGAAGCATGGTGGAAAATCGATGCAGAAATTTCAAAACACTAATTAAATCTATATCAAGACATTTAAAAGCTATTTTGGACACTAAAAATATCTTATTAAGTACTAAATTAAGAAAGAAATACAATATTTAAAGCTATGTTGAGATTTTTGTTAAGTGTATGAAGACTTTTGTGTCGTAATTTTTAGTAGCTTTTTGATTATTAATTTTAAAATTAATTATTAAATGATTATTAATTATTAAAATTGATTATGTCATTCCATTAAGAACAAGTTGCGGATATCATAAAAAAACTATATGTCATAATTGTCAAACGATTTATATGGGAATATAAAATTAATCCTCTAATTAATTAAAATTATTTATAACATTACCTAAAGAAAATCTATTATAAAGAAATATTAGCTGAACGATAAGAGTAATGAAAATGACGGATTAGAAAATAATAAGCATTATAAATGTTGCATGCATAAAGTCAATATCTTCAATTCAGTTAGAATGAAGTTTAAAAATAAATTATGTTACGTACAAAAGTTCGTTCATCACATATAACGAACGTAAAAAAATATTCTATTTGAAAAGGAAAATTATCGTCTGCTCATAAATGAATAATTAATAGAAAAATCGAATTTTATTTTATGCTATTTCCAATTAAATTAAATCATTCAATTCTCTTACAATCGTGTAGTGGAAAAGAAGTATATCAAATAAAAGTTAATTATCATGCGAAATTTAAGATAATTAATCTTCGACAGTAAAGAAAAACGCCGCGCCATTGAATCATCATTTCACTTTTAGAACTTTGAAACGCTCTGAATGTTTCACATATTTTTTTATAGCTTGAAATACAATTTTATTTCTTTTATTAAAGTTACTGATTTTTTTTTTTTAATTTTGAAATGTGCGCATTGTGTATTATCAGTTCAATGTAATATCATCAGATAACTCTTTTCTATTTATTTTAATGAAATATTTTTATATGTTCAATTGTGTGATAAATTTGTCTGGAAACCATCAAATGATTCCTTTTTTATCAACATCATACTCAAGTTTCCATGAAATATTTTTTTAATTTTATTTTTTTGCAAATGTATGCTACTATAATTATTTGCTATATTAATCTTATTTTTAAATAATATTTTGTAACAAAATCATGTGTGTGCGTGTGTGTTTACGGTTGCATTATATTAACACAAATGAGGGTTTTTAAAAAATTTAAAAACTTTGGTATATTTTACTATGTTTAAAAATAAATTTAATGTATTGGAGGATATGATATGCACCATCATATTGATCTCAAATCTTCAATGCCTGACGCAGAAAAATCAGCTTTCACATATATATGAGAAGTTAAATTAACACACACACACACAATCCTTAAGAATTTTTAAAACTTTTTACCTTTTAAAGGAGGAGGTAATATTATGTAATATAAAGATTATTATCATATAGATAAAAATAATAATAAAAAATTATCCTTTCTGAAACTGAAAAAGGAAATTTAAAGATAAAAGTTTAAAAACTATTAAAATTATGTTTAAAGTGTCTTTCGGTGACTTGGCTGTTTATATATATAGATTATTTTTCTACTTGAGTTCATAAACAATTTTTTTATTTATTCATTCTTTTTTCTTATTTTAAGAAGTTTTCAAATTGCAGATCAACGTAAATTGTTTGTTTACTTCTCATTTCTTAATTGCTACTTTTTACATTTTAAACAGGGGATCTATACATTTATTTTACTTTTGGTTGAATAGTTTTTAAATATGTATGCAATAAATAGTTACAAACATTCAAAAAATTTTCTTTCTTAAACAGTCTATTAATAGATTTATTCTTTTTGTTTTGTTCTAAATTCTTACAGACAGGATCATTTTAAATAGTTGAAAAATATAATTACTCTATTTCTTATTTACTACTTTTTACTGCCACTGCTTTGAATTTTAAACGCAAAGCATTCTTCAAATTTTGTTACCTTTTCAAAAACACTGAAATTAAGAGTTAGCAAAAAGGTATAGTTTCCTCAAACAAGTTCTTGTATTTAAGGAAAAAGGTTGAGCTCTTAAAGCTGTTTCCTCATACAATTTGAAGTATTTTGTGAAACAACTATCATTTTTCTATAACTTTTTATAACAAATCTGTCGTGCATCAATAAACAGACAGATAACATATCCTGAAACCGAATTGCATTTATGGAGGTTGATTATATAGTTTATCATTTGAAATCGTGTGCAAGCGAAATGATTTATTGAAAAACTTAATTTATTCTTAATAAACTTATTCTTAATACCAACAAACATGCTTAGTTATTATTATTATTTAAAAATCTTTTGCTGAATGAATGAATGAAGTAATGAAATACAATTAAACGCAGAATCACAGAAATAATTAAAAGTTTTAACGATATCACACCTAGATCGGTTTTCACCCCTCTTAAGGCAACTGTTGAAAATGTATTATTTATTTATTTTTATTTTTATTGCATGTTACAAACTTTAAATTTCAGATTAGAATACATGTATAGAATTGTTTTAAGGACCACATTTTGACAAAAAAATATTTAAATACAATAATTCGGCAAAAAATTAACTTAGAATAACCTTTTTTCAAAATGTTCTTCTTTTGTAAAAAATGCTTCTATTATAATAATATTTTGCTTGTATATAGCTCAGAACTTTGTACAGAGGCTCAACTAGAATTTTTGAAATATATAACTTAGAAATGGGTTTATCCATGTTTTACGACAACAGAGGGGAGAAATTTTAAGAAAAAAACGCCGATAATTATTTCAATTGGTTGTAACTTTGAAAATAATGTGAATTTTTCAAAAATCATAGTTGAGTCTCTGTACAGAGGTGTGAGCTGTATACAGGAAAAATATTATTATAATAGAAGCATTTTTCACAAAAGGAGAATATTTTGAAAATGTGTCTTTGTATGTTAATTTTTTGTCAAAATATTGTACTTCAATAATTTTTTATTGTAATACTATTCTTAAAACAGATCTATATTCATTTTCTAATCTAAGTGACACTAAATATCATAAATATTATCTATTTATACGCTTTTGCAAAATCACGATTCCGAAAGTAGTCGGATACCTTAAAAGTTAGGAAAAGTTTTCAAAATCCCTGCAAAATTGCTTAAAGGAGAACAAACTAAATAGGCTCCGGTGTCCAATCCATACAGACGGACGTTCTAGTGTTAAACACATGAAAAAAACAGTTCAACCCCTTTTTCTTGAAAACTCTTCATTGAGATTAAAATGTTCCATTACTTGGGGAAGTTCAAAATATTTATATAAAATAGGTACTTAAGTTCTAAATCAGTGTAGTTTCTTATTATTCATGTTTTAGTAAATAAAAACAAAAAAAATTTAAAAAAAGTTACAATTTAAAATGGTAAAAATGTTATAAATTGATTTATAAAAACTGTTGCTAAGAAAAATAACTGTTTGACTTAAAAATAATTGTTGCTAAGAAAAATAACTGTTTGACTTAAAATAATTGTTGCTAAGAAAAATAACTGTTTGACTTAAAATAATTGTTGCTAAGAAAAATAACCGTTTGATTTTAAATAACTGATGCTAAGAAAAGCCGATGGAAATTATATACATTTATTTCAACTAAAATTGCACCAAAATTCAAAGCAAAGTACAGACACTAATAAATATCTTTATAATAATCGTTCGACTATTAAATAACCATACAAATAATTTCAACATTAAGTAGTAATTTCTATTAAATTATCAGACTAAATTTTTCAATTCTTTCAATAATAAGAACTGGAAATGAATATTAATTAAATGTTTAAATTAATAAAAACATTGGAATAAAACATTGCACATTGTGTAATATTCTTTTATCAAAATTCTTATCATAAAAGCTATTATTGTGCTAAGAAATCTATAGAGTAAATAACGTTTGATTCAATACTATCTGTTGAAAATTAGGCTTAGTGTGTAAGTTTCGCTAAAATACAAATATATCAATAGAATGTAAACCGAAATTTAATTATTTACACAATTCGAAAAGCACGTTGATTGATTATTTCATTTGAAAGAAAATATTCCGTGATTTAAAGCAATTACCATGTTTCTGCGCGAATTACCGCCTCATCAATTACCATATTGTCTCTTAATTAAAGTAAAACTCCAAAATGTGTTGGTTTCACGGTTTGATGGTTACAGTTATAGAAGCAAATATTTTAACTTCCAGTTCTATGTCTTTCTCAAAGACTCCTGAAACAAAGAATTTAATTTGAGATGAAAAAAATAATTATCGATCAAAGAAATAAAATTGTATAAATCGTTATATTTATTTTAAATTAGAATTTGTTTGGAGTTAGAATCAAGAGAACATCCGTCATTTTTAATTGGCTTGAGAAATATATTTTGTGGATGCTGGCTATGCAATTGATAAATAAATTATCTGAATGTGGTGATTTTTTAAAAAATTAAAATATTTTTGACTTTGTATATTTATACAGACGCATACACTTAGTTAGTTAGGTTAATTCTAGTTGTATACAAAAATGAGAAAAATTCACAGAGGCTTTTTAGTTTATACGCACCGTGTATGGTCGAGCTTTAATCTCCCGATAGATAACATTAGGGTAGCCTAGGTGTTAGAGGACCGGACCGGAAGGCCTGGGTTCGATGCCCGTACCGCCAAATACCCTCCGAGTACACGCGGAGCACGTGCTCGTTAAATCAGTGGGTCTGAAAGTCTTGTGGGCTGAATCACGAGTGCAGGAAACTGGAGAAAATTTCCCTCCAATTCAGTTTCATGCCTAAATTGTGGAGGTGGAGATAGGTGGTGTGGCCATCTATCGTTCCTTCGGGAATTTCTCCGAGCTAAATCGTTCTGTCACCTGTATGGTGCTCAAGACTAAAAGCCAAACGACAGGCGTACTTCTAACCCATTGTCACGATGAATTTCGTGGGCCTCGATCTGACTGTGTCAGACAGGTGGCATGAGCAACAATAATAGGTTTCCCGTTGGGGACCGGGTAAGAAAGAATAGACCTAATGTAGCTCATAGATGCCCTAAAAAACGACTGAAAAAAGTACTCAGTATCCGGGGATATAATCGGGGGTATCCTACCCCTTTAGGTTATATCAAGAAGCTGGTCCTCCAGGTTGGGGATTGTGAGTGAAGCTAACAACCCTACAGAGTAAAAAATTACTTGTTTCGAAATCTAAAATGGGGCCTTTCTGATAAACGAACAGGAGAAAAGATTACGGGCTTGACTTTGTCTATTCCCTCTATCGTTTTAGAGCTCTACAAAAGAGCTTATACAGCTGTCGTGACAAAAATCACATAGAGGGAACAGGTTTCTTGTTAAAGGTGAGTAAAAGATCTAATTTTGGATTTTAGGGCTATAACGCCAAGATTATGATAGCAAATCGAAAGAAAATATTTTCAGTTAGAACAACTATCACTACAAGAAGAGGAAGACCTAGATTTCGATGGATAGAAGCAATAGAGGAGAATTGTTTGGTCCTTAAAGCTCAGACTTGGAGGAATTTGGCTGCCAGTACAGGTGCTTAGAAACGTCTGACTTAGAAGGCCTTGGACCATCCTGGCTGTCATGCCTTGGATGACGATGATGTAATGATATTAGATACACCCTAAAGCAGGGATGGCGGACCAGTGGCACGCGTGCCATTGATGGCACGCGACGCAATATTTTTGGCACGCTATTGATCACGCGGGTGATGGATATTTACTCCATCCACATGAGTTAATTGAAGCTAAAACACATTAAAAACTAATACAGATGGCAGGACGATACCTTTTTACCTTCATGTCCCCTGATGGGTAGTTAAAAATAGTGTTTCTCGGTGTAAATCTATAAATTGTATTTTGATTTTCATAAATAAAATTTCTGATCTTTGAAAAAAAATTGCATCTCATCTGAATGAATTAAGCAAATTTGCAATAAAAAAAATAAGGTTTTATTTAGATTTTTTTAAGGTTTCATATATGGCTAGAGGTTCTGCCTACTGCCCACACAGAACAGAAAAATGACCTAGAAATTTTCGCTTTTCTCCACACTTAGAATCACGTGAGAATGTTGGGGGTCGGAAATATAAGCAAACTTTGTTTACAATATAGAGGTACAAGATTCTCGGGTTCGAAAATCTTTCATTACAGCTTTTCTGCTCGGAATATATAATATATGCTTCATATTATAAAGCTCCACAGTAAATAGCTTATCAAATTTGTGAAATAACTAATTTAAATTCTCGAAAATATAACTTTATTTCTAAGCTTTTATACTAAAATTGAATAAAATATAAAATGTGGATATATACCAATTTCAATATGTAAATTCTAAGTATTCTATATATATTCTTAGTAAGTATTCTAAGTTGTACAATTATTCCATTATTATTTAATTACACTTATACTTTGTATTTAATTGTTAATGAAATAGTTACTACATAAATGTCAATTTTTCATAAAAAGTTTATTGTAATATGATTCATTATTTCTGTCCCGAAAAGTAAGTTAAATGTTCTAAGTGAGCAGTGGCTATAACGTCTAACCACCACCCAGGAAAAAAGCCCTTGATCAGATATTTTTTTTTGTGACTAAATAATGTTTATAGAGGATGAGAACATTACATTTATCAAGTACTTTATCATAGAAAAGTGTATTTTAGCTTTGTGCCCGTTAAAAGGTTAAACCCAGAAAAGAAGCCATGCAGTGTCTAAATAAATTTTTAACAATCGAGTTAAAAATAATTCCATGCCTATTTAATTGTGATTACGAATTCGCTATAAAGCAATGTTTCGATAATCTAAATCCTCAGGATTTAACGAAATTTTTTTAAAGATCTTAACACATACAAATATATTCAATCAACTGACAGAAGAACAAGGGATTATAATCAAAAATACATTCACATAATCGAATTCCAACTGAAAAAAGCTTCCTTTTAAGAAAATTCATTGGAAATATTTATGATAAACCATCAGTAACGGAAATTAAGATACTTATTCACTTTCTAAATATAGAAGGATTTTGTTCGATGAATTAACTTATCCGCCAACAATAACAAAAAAATCCATATGACTTTCTTCATTACTAAGCCGATTAATAATACCGTTATGATTATTGTGTTATTCTTAGAAAGTTGACGATCAAAGTAAGCTCTTTGCTCGTTGATGATAATGACCAAATCTTTCTAAAGCTTCAAAAGAAAGAAAAAAAAAGTGAAAGAAAGAGAAAGAAATGGAGGAAATAATCGTTGACAATGATGCCGCGGGGGCCTTTTTCCTGCTCTCTGATCAATTAGGAACAATAAGGATAAAACATTTGTGTTGTAATGGATTTTGTATAGAGTGGTCCACTGAATTTGCTTTTAACAGTTTATATTTGAGCCAAGTTCTTGATATAGTTTTAAGATATTTTTAACAAGATTATATATTGTCTTGAAAGATTGGTCTATGGAACTTCAATGCACCAGTTCGCTTGATGCAGTTTTGGTATAAGTTAAAGGGAGTTAGAAATCTCTCTCTATATATATACTGACAATGTTAAATTGTCTGTTTTCGATGTACCTTTTCTAAAAACTGTTATTTGTACATGCTTGAAATTTTTTATACAATTACAGTACACCTTTCTCATTATAGTGAAATGAGCTTTTAGCTAATTTTGAATTTTTTAATAGTTTAGGAAATATTTTATCAAAAACATTGCGAAATTTAACCCCTTTTTCACATAAAAAATTTGTAAAAAATGAATTTTTGAGTTTTTTACAAAAGCCTTTTCAGTATATATTAGCCATCATTATAAATATGTCATAAAAAATTTACATACCTGTTGACAGTAGTTTCTCAGAAAAGTACATCGAACATCAAAATTTACATTTTGAGATAAATTGATTTTAATGTATACAGGAAGACTTCTAGTCGGCTAGGAAATAAAAAAATAAAAGGCCCAATTTACAAAAAAAGATACATGTTTTGGTTTATATCAGACGTTCAACTTTTAAGCAAAAACGAAGTACTTTGTTTACATTTTTCAAATGGGCGTGGCTCAGTTTCAACGATTATTTAAAAATAGGTTTTAAGAGCTTCTAATTACTCTAGAGGTTAAAATAAGGTATTCTTAGAAAGGTTAATATCTATACAATTTGAAAACGTAAAAATCTCAAATTGTCAAAAAAAAATAAGATTTCAGCTTCCCACACACAACACCTCTTACGATATTTTTAAAGAGATTATTTTCTTGGTTGGAACTTCAATGCGCCAGTTCGCTTAATGCAGTTTTGGTATAAAATTAATTGAAAAAATTACATTCCGTTGGTTCATATGAACTATCGAATTTTCTTTAGATGTGAACGTTTGCCTCCCTGCTTATGTTTTTTGACATATCCTTGCTTATAGTCGTATTTTCCTTTGTCATAGTAATATTTCAACAAAGAAGATTTTCTCAAAAGGGTTCTATTTCGTTGTTTTTACTGATTTTCGTAAGGATATGAATTCAACTGATATTCGGGAAACTGTTTAAAATGAGGATAAAATTAGTAATAATGCTGCAAATTCTGCAGGAAATGTAAACGTGGCATTTGGGAAGAATATTATCAACAATCAAAGAGCCTGGTCAATCGAAATTTTGGTCTGGTGATTTTCCTTACAAAATAAGCCGCGTGGAAGACTAAAAAAATCTGAAAAAATAGCTTTATGTCTGGTGCTGTATCTATGTTGCTTTGAATGGTAATGTATCTATTATACTAATGGTACATTGATAAAATGCATGAAAATTGGAAATTATGCGCCCGTCACTTGTTAATCGACATGGCCCAATACTTCTCCACAACAATACTCGGCCGCATATGTCGTACACAACAATTAAGATAGTACAAGTTCGCATCGTCTGAGCTCAGGTGCCTCCCTCTATGGAGGAAACTGGGCGTCAAAATTACCTGTGGCGATTGGTATCCGCCTATATGGTGCCACACTAAAAAGAGATACCAGCTTCCGGGGGATGTACTAGGTCTGCAATGGTAAAACACCAACCTTCAGCCCATTAGAAATAAAAAAAAACAATTAAGATAGTAAATGAATTAAAATATGAAATTTTGCAGTACCTGGCTTATTCACTGGATCTTTCACCAACCGACTTCATTTTTATTTATCAAGTAGAATTTTTTTTTTTGGACTGTACAGTATAAAAAAATGAAAACAGTCTGAAAACTTCCATATCAGGGTTTATTGATTCTAAAGATCAGAATTTCTTTAAGGCTATACATAAAAATCTCGTTAGGAAAGATGCATTGAAGCAAACGAAGACTATTTTGATTATATCAATAGCTTTGGAAAAAATTTATGCAATTTTACATATCCACTCAAAAATCCAACACTACATACGTTCTAACCTAATGTTACATACTGGTGAATATTTTTGCAAATACACATCGCGCGTTGTGTTTCGTTAGAATACAGGACATTCTAATCAGTTTGAAAATTGAAACTTCTACTGAACTTGACAAAAATAATCCAGATAAGCATTTGAACCAAAGTTAAAAAAAAAAACTAATCACGAAAGCGTCGAAAGGCTGTTAACGGTGGCCGTGAATCGAATTCGGCAAAACACCAGAAGTCACAAAGCTGCAAATGTGAATCAGAATCAGATGTGAAGATAAAATTGATTGGTGATCACGCATCCACGCGCTGATATAGGAATGTCCTCCCAAACATTTACAATTCTCTTGTGTGTAAATCTCCAAATATTAATGAAAAAATATATTTACCGCTGACAACTTAGTTGTTTTTAATATGACGATAACAAAGTATCAACTCAACTCAACATATCGTGATTCCCAAACTATGCCTTTCGCTGAAAGCCTGTTAATTATTTAATTTGTTTCAGTCCCATAACACGTTAAGTAGTGTTATTTACACTATCCGCGCGTCATTCATTTGCTTATAACTTTCATCATGTTATCATTTTTTAATAATAACCTTATTTGTTCATATATTATTGATATTAAACTCCTTATTTAAAATTAAACAAGTACCTTTAACTTTACATTTAAACATGTAAAATTAAAATATACATTGCCAGCCAATGCCGTGATTCTAAATTAGGAAAGCCCGAAGGTGCCATGAAAATTTTATATTATGAATTAAACTATTTTTTTAAATTACGAATAATTAAAAAATCGCAACATATATACGTATTACACTACAGTTCTGCACTAATAAATTAATTATACAGTAAAAATCATTTAACACGGAATTGAGGTGACTGGAATATTTGTTCGTGTTAAAAAAGATCGCAGAAAACCCCCATATATTCAACAAAATTAAATTGATTAGAGTCCATTTTACTTACATAAATGTGTATATATATGCATGTATTTAATAAAAATCAATCAAACAAAAACATTCACAAGAACTTAAGGTATCCGACTACGTTCGGAACCGTGATTTTGAAAAGCTTATAAATGGATAATATTTAGGATATTTAGTGTCACTTAGATTAGAAAATGTATGTAAAATTGTTTTAAGAATAGCATTACAATAAAAAAATTATTTAACTACAGTATTTTGACGAAAAATGAACATAGAATGACCCATTTTCAAAATATTCTCCTTTTGTGAAAAATGCTTCAATTATAATAATATTTTGCCTGCATATAGCTCAGACCTCTCTACAGAGGCTCAACTAGAATTTTTGAAACGCATAACTTGGAAGTCGGTTTATCCATGTTTTACGACAACAGAGGGGAGAAATTTTAAGAAAAGAACGCAGATAATTATTTCAAATGGTGGTAACTCTGAAAATAATGTGAATTTTTCAAAAATTATAGTTGAGCCTCTGTGCAGAGGTCTGAGCTATATACAGGCAAAATATTGTTATAATAGAAGCATTTTTCACAAAAGGAGAACATTTTGAAAAAAGGTTATTCTAAGTTAATTTTTAGCCGAAATATTGTATTTAAATAATTTTTTTTTGTCAAAATGTCCTTAAAACAATTTTATACATGGATTTTAATGTAAGTGATATTAAATATCATGAAAATTATCCATTTATGCGCTTTTTTAAAATCACGTTTCCAAACGTAGTCGGATACCTTAATAATCGTATATTAGAGGAAAAAGCAGTGCTGATACGGTAAGGATCAAAATTTGGACGCGTGACTATGGGATGGATTTTAACTACTGGAATAAATTAGAGAAGTTAGGATTATTAAGATAACATCGATTAAAGTTAAGCTATTCGGATTTCGTGCGCTTATTCACATTAGGGTTTGAGCTCTCGTTATACCACTCTAAGGTTTCCCTTTGCAGTTTGCTTGTCTTGGAATATTATCTTTGGTCATAATAAATTGGATTTATGGTTAGTCTGGGTCATCAATCTTTATCTCCAACAGATTTAGGTCGATTAGATGACGGTGAAGCTTTCCCAGGGGGAGGCTATTACAGACCCTTACAAAATTATAATTTCTAATGTACTATGGGATAAAAAATTTAAAGACATTACTTCAGTACAACATTTATACAAATATATAACAACGGTAATAAAAAATTTTTGTTTCTTAATATTCATAATTAACATTAAAGAAAAAATCAGGTCATCACAATAAGATGGCTGGAATTATAAACAGAAAGGGAAGCTCTTTTTTTATATAATAAGAAAAATCTTTGTATGGTTTATGTCATGAATGCACTCAAACTTGAACGTCCAAGTTGTGGACACTTTGTTAACGTACTTTAACATGCGACAGATATCAACGGCATAATCTCATTCGTTCACTGAAGCATACTCATGTCAGAGATCGTAACAGTTCTGATGCTTCGTCATAGATCACTGGCACTAGAGGAAGTTAAAGGAAAAGAACCGTGTCAGAAAGGAAAAAAAAACAGGTAGAAAAATATAAAAAATGTCGCAGAGAACTTCAGAGTTTCGATTTCACGGCATTCAATTTGTCAATGTCATCTTGACACATGTCACTGTCATAATGGCATTATTCATCAAGTTCAGCATTTAGATGGCTTCGATGCAATAAAAATACGATAAAAATTCTACGTTTTATGTACATATTGGTAGTTGAGATCTGCTTGACCGTTTAGGTTATATAAAACGTTAAATAGTTCATTTTTCCCATTATCCATCTTTCATTTTTATACACCTTTTTACAATGTAATGAATCAGACAAAATAAACAGCAGACGAATTTTACTTAGATGAAAGAATTCCACGATAGCCTTTACCTCAGATAGAGGACGCGCTAGACGGCGAAGAAACTGAGAACAAGGCTAGAGCTACTAGAAAAACTGGAGTTTAAACTTCTTGCAGAAGAACTGTGAAATAACAAAAAGTGGTTACGTTACGTATAGTTGGTATTCTATTTTTCAAACATTGCAACACATTATTATTTTTTAAGGCTACACAATACCCTTTTTCAAACATTTTTTTGGAGACAGTAACAGTAAAAATAATTTGTGTTTTTTTCAGATTATATTATTAAGTTGATTCTGTAAGTAAAAAGTCAATATGACCAGCCACTTATTTTATAATTTAAAAAATTCAGAACTTTTGAAGTTTTTCAAACTTTTAAAAATGATCACTTTTTAAATTTTTTTAGTTATTTTAAGTGATTCATGTTTCTTTGCTTATTGCGAACAAATGTTAGTATGGATTTAAAAATCTATTTCTTTGTTGATTTTTAATAATTATTTTTCTAGCTAAACTTGGAAAAAACAAGAAAATTTTTAAAATAGTAACTTAAGCATTTTTAAAAGAAAAACTAGAGATCTCAGCCCTAAATTCATACTATTTTTATAGAACATACGTTTGGGAGTATAACAAAAAATTTCAAGGCTCTATCCTGAACAGAAAAATGCCTTTAGGGATTAGAAAACACTTATACCTTTCAAACTTTAAAGTCGATGAAGAACGCATTTAAAGTTTGTGAAGGCATAAGACAAAACTTATAACGCCCATAAAGCTCTAATTTTTTAATATGTTGTTTTCCAATGTATGTTCTACATTAAAACACTATTTTAATTAAATATGACTGAAAATAGTTTTTTTTTTAATTCAAAATATATTTGAATATTGAAATATAACATGGAGAAAATATAATATTGATAGCATTTGTTACGACGGCAGTTTATTCAGCTTAATCTTACCTAATATTTTCACAAAATTTTTGAAATACAAAGTATTTATGTACAAAATAATAATAATACTAACTTCAGCTAAGAATAGTCAGGTTTGTTCATAAAATTTAATTTTTTTTTCAGTTTTAAATTCGATGACGCTTAGGAAGAATAGCTCTTGTTGTACGACTTTAAAATACTACAATATAGCACTACAATATGTTAGTATAATGTAGTTTGATACACATAAAGGAAATATTCAGTCTGCAATACTTGAACTAAAAATACTTGTATTCGGAAGTCTAATTGTAGTGCCAGCTGAGGACTGATTTTTAGATACATCATTTTCAGTAATATTCAATCTCTTCGAAATATTGTTATTCACAGCAACCTGAGAACGTTTTGAGCCATGTAATTTCTCAATAGGAAAAATTAATGATAACGAAAGAAGTTATATAAAATTGAAAGTATAAATAAAATTACATAAAAAGAATTTATATCTTAATTAATTAATTATGTAAACAAAAACCTAATCAAGCGAAAATGATTTTCGTAATGAAAATTGAAACAAATAAACATTTCACATTAAAAGAATTGATTGTGCTCAAAAATATTTTTAATTAACTAAATTTAAGAGGGAAAAATGCTTTAAATTGAAACCGAAACCAAAAGTATTTAACTCAGAAAACTCCAAATATCTTAAAAACTAATTTGTTAACAAATCTGAAATTTGGTGGCAAGATTCCATTGATGTAGATCACAAGAAAATACAAAAAGAAAAAAAAATTCAACAAATTTGAAATTAATAAGATACGAAGTATCTTGAAAATTTCTTTTTTAATATAATATCGATATATTTTTAATATATTTGCATTTTAAAGATTTTCAAAGTCTGGGATTTAAAAATTTAAGAAGGGGTTCCTTAAAAATAAAAAATTTTCCCAAAAAGGATATTTTATAATTCGGTATTAAAATTAAATCTTTTACACATTATTAAAAATACTTCAAAGTATAAAATGTTTAAAATTAATTCATAAATTTTAAAAATTATTAAGCATTGAAAATTTAAACAATCTTTTCTTGACATATTTAAAGATTTACGCAGGAAGCGCTTGTCCAAAATAAAGGGAAGCAATTACACGCTATAAAATTTTGTTAATAAATTACAACGGCCCCTTGTACATTACAACTCGAGGGTGTTTTTGTATAAATAGAAATTAATTTACTTCCCATATTTTGAATTTATTAAACATTTTTAAAAAATGGGTTTTAAACATTAAATATTTTACAAATATTTTGAAATACTAAAACATATTTTTTAATTACTTTTGGCTTAAGAAATATGAGCTTTATAATTTCTATAAATCTTTTATACATGAGAAGCTTTCTGCTAACTTGAAAATTAACTCTTACGCAATCAAATGGTACTTACGCATTTAAAACCCCTAGAAATTTCATATGCTTTATGATTTGTTAAAAATTAATTATTATTATTTTTAAAACATTTTTATATTTATCTATAAGCCCAATTTATTAATTAAAATTTGGTTAAAAAAGATTCAAATTCCCAAAATTTAATTTAAATTAGAAAAAAGGAAATTAAAACCTGGTTTGAAAATTTTTTAATAGTTTCAAAACAGTAAGAGAAATTTTCTAATAATCTCAAGAAAAAGCCTATTTAAAAATGAAAATTTCTTTTTTATTTTTTTTAAGTATCGTTAATAAATTTGTTTAAAGTTACAAGTGGTTTAAACAAAATAAGAAGAGGGGTGCCTTATAAATAAGTGTGTCCAATCTGATTTTTTTTAAATTCGCTTTAAAACTTAACTTTCTTCATCTACTAATACTACTTTTAAGTGTAAAATTCTAATTTCTATCTCATAAGCATTCAGTTGAAAATTCATTGGAAAATTGTTTAAATTACGCAATTTTTCTTTCTCTTGACATTTTAACGAGATTATAGCACCGAGGAAGCGCCTGCAAAAATAAATGGAAAGACAAGACATGAAAAAATTATTATTTTAAAAATATATACCCTCATCATTGTACACTCACACATTATCTCAGTGGATGTGTTTCCGTCCCCTTGTTCTAAATTCACCTTTTTTTTAGTGCCTCTCGGCTTACTTGTTTGTATTTATTTGCAACATCAATGAAAGTAAACATGGGTTTTAGATACATAATATTAGCCCTTTTAACTTGTTTTGAATATTTACATTCTATTTCATTAACGTTTTAATCCATCTTTGGAATAAGAAATCACGAACTTCATCAATTTCGTGGTGTTCTTTTCAAATATAGAGAATGCTTTCTCTGCGTGGTTGAATTTAACTCTTACTGCAATGAAAAGTACTTACGCATTAATAGCAGCCATAGATTCATCGCCAAAGGTTGTAGGCATTAATCGTTAAAGATTTTACCATTTACTGCAGTCTGTTTCATTTTGAACGTATAATCAACCTTGTGGCTATATTTTACAGTCTGTAATTCGCCAAAAATTGAATGAAATTCGCCAAATGTCAGTTTAAATTCGCCAAAGATTGAATGAAATTCGCCAAAGATCGTTAATGGCATAGGATTAATATGTGAGTGCTCTATGAAAAGTTGCGAAAGTTTCAAACGGTGAAGTAAGAAATTAATAAAATGAATACATAAAAATAATTCTTCAAGAAATAGAGCCTATTTATTTTTCACAAATAGAAAACCTAATTTTTTTCCTTATCTCTTTTCTTTGAATAGTTACTGTTTAAATACTTAATTATAAAAATGAAATAGCTTTGTATAAAAGCTCAACTTTAAATCCGTTTCTTCAAAGGAATTTGTTTAAAAAAAATTAGTGCAGAGATAAAATAAGGTATTTATTCTACAATAAACAATGACGTTTTGCTTAAATGCATATTTCGGTTATTTTTTTCCCTTAAAAACCAAAAGGTTAAAATATACTGCATTTCGAATTAAACATATTATTATTTGTTAAAAAAAATATTGTGGATCCTATTAATATCATCTATTATAATGTTTCAAAAATGTTTTAAAGTACACACAATAAAAAGAAATCAAGTCATTTTTGCGAACAAACGCAAAATTATTGCTTTGTATATTCATATCAATAAACAATTAAATTACTTTTTTCTTTATTATGCTTCCATACTACAGAAATACAATTCAAACAAACAAAAACGGAAGAATAACACACATTAATAAAGAAAACAGCCTTTTTGTGAATTGCCTCACAATAGAAAAACAGATTATTGGTAAAAAGATTCTCGTAATAATTTTTGCACATTTTTTTTTTGTAATATCCCGTGTTTAAATTACATATGCATGTCGATTGACATGCTGTTAAATTCTTCAAAATTTCATGTTTACACTGTAATATATTTCACATTACAAGTAGCACATATATTTCAGAGGAAGAAAGATTATTCCAAACAATTCATTTTGCCATTCCAGATTAACTAAGTCTTTAGGAACATGTGTATCGTAACAAAAATTTGTCAAGAGAAATAATATAATTTATTCTCATTATCATAGCTCCATTGTTAAAAACATAACGGAAAAGCTATTTTTAACACGCTTTTATAAGTTTCACTTGTATGTAACGGAATCTTTGAACTCGATTTTTACCCACTTTAAAAGGTCAGATTAATTCAAAATTTTGTACACTTGTCAAGGACCAATGACGAAATAATTTCATAATTCCCCTAGGTATGCCTCATGGAATCTCAGGGTTCCGTGGAACACAGTTTGGGGAACCATTGGTCTAGGTATTAGTGTGAGCTACGACTGTTGGAAGGAATCCAAAGAAATATTTCCGAAAAAAATCCAAATAAATCCCATTATTCCTCTTAGTTAGTATAGCCTGATATCCCACATCATTTACAATCAATTCCCTAATGAAAACCGAGCATAAATCCGGATTAAGCTGTTTAAGAGTCAATTTTTCCTGGGGGTATCTCAGTATACGTACCACTATCTTCCTGGTCAGATATTTTACTGCCATTAGTATTAAATCTTAATTGCATTATTACAGATGTTTATAATGTTCTCCTGTGCTCATTGTCTAATTTGACCTAGGACAAAATCTTATTTAATGACAAAAGTTTATAAATATAAATGCAAATGATTCAAAGTGGAACTAGTTTATGGTGCAAATTAATTAATTCACATAATTAATTAACTTCTAAAAATAATCTACTCATTACGGAACGATTTTTTTAATCACAATTCGGTAGGGAATGCTATTAAAAACCAGTGTTCGAAATTTTATTCGAATCTACTTATCAGTCCTCGAAATATTTAAAGAAAACTATTAAGGGGCTACATACTAGAAATCTTTATAGGAAATGATTCAATATTCGTTTTCTCTTTTCTTAACACTGTGTGATAAGTATAGATCGATACTTAAAGCACATTTACTTAAACACGGCCATTTAATGAGTAAAGTTCCTCTTATCTGATTTATTTTTTGAATTACTTGACAAAATTGTGTAAAATTTTGGATTTGTGCGGCTTTTAATAGATAACAAATACGTGATAATTTTTCTGGCCTGTAACAATTCACAATTCTCTTTAACTATATTTTAAAAAACTACGCATTTTACAAATTTTCAATATTTTCAATTTTTTCACTCTTATAAAATTTAAATTTTTTTTCTCTCTCTCTCTTTTTCGAAGTTAAATATCTATCATCATTAAGTGAATTCATTAATCTATTAACGTATATTAATATAGCGCTCTTTGATATTTTAAGATTTACATTTGCAAGGTGTATATGTACAACGGTAACAAATTTTCTGAACAGACAGAAGACACCTAGACGATGGATGGGAAATCACATGGGAATGCATGGTAGGAAACATTTTACTGGCGCAGTAGAGACGATACAAAACACAGGGAAGACAAAACAAGAATAAGAGGAGAAAACATGTGCATTACTCTTAGTGCAGCAAAAAAGGTGGGAAGTCTTTTGCTGGTGTAAGCAATAGATTGCTCTACTTAACCGAAGCATCAGATGACGGCGCATGCGCATACACGGTTTTGCTTCTGCTCTAGCATTGAAGCTTCATTTCGTCTGCCAACAAAATGATAGTAGGATGGAACCTTATACGAATGCTGAGCCCGCTGATATGCATCTGATATACAAGGCCGCTGATTGCAATGAAAGAGTCACACAGCGCGGTTGTACCTGAATGTTAAACCGTGAGGTAAATTCCCAGCTGCACCTATTTTACATGTTTTCACCAGAGATTGTCTGACAGCGGATCTTTCATCGTAGACAAACAGAAACATGAGCGAAGAATAAGAATGCCAAACAAAGAGGAGACTGTACTGAAACTGGTACATAACAATTCCGGTACCGGTGTAGGGGTTATCGGTAGTCATGTCAGGATTTACCATATAACCGACTGGTAGATTCTACATACTAACAACGTACACCCTATCACCCCTATATTCATTTTAATGTTCTTTTTTCTTAATTGTTTGCTGTACCAAGAATAATGAGTATTTTTTCTCCTCCTGTACATGATTTTGCAATATTTATGGATAAAAACTACTTTTAAGTAGCATGAAGAATTTTTTTCACATATTGTGTTTTCCTTTCTTTTTAATGGGTTTTATATTCTACCCACATTGTATTTACGTTTGGGCAGGGGCGTAACATACACCTCCACAACCCCCGCATTGCGGGAGGGGCAGGGACTCTAGGAGGCCTTAGCTTGACTGACACACTAAGTACGTATTACCCTAACGTTCTCCGTTACGCCAATGCGTTTGGTCAAAACTTTAAAAGCTTTTTCTCACATTTTAAAGCGCATAATTGAGAGTTCACATTTTCTATACACGATTGTTTTGGATGAAAAATACAATAATTTAATTATAATTAATAAAAATTAATTGATTAAAACTAATTATTTAAAGAATTATAGGTATACACAGTCACGTTGGCATCATTTTTAGCAATCAAATTTGGCGACAATGTTGGGGACTTGGGTCAAAGCTGTAAATGCTTTTTTCTCACATTTGAAAGCGCTCAATTGAGTTGAACTTTTCTATACACGATTTTTTTGGATGACAATACGGTAACTTAATTATAATAATTAAAAATTAATTTATTAAATCTAATTATTTAAAGAGAATCAAATTTTACTCATAATTCCAATTGCTCACAACGTGAATCGGTTGAATATCGAAACCAGCAAAATTAACCTATTCCCTCATAAAATCAAATTATTAAAACTAATTATTGAATAAATTCAATGTGACACAAAAAAAGTTCCCTTTTCCCCTTAAAATTTAAGGTTTAAAAATATTATGTTACGCCAAAGTGTGAAGTTTGAAAGGGAACTCATGTTTAAAAAACTCGCGCGTTTTTTACAGTGTTATTTGTTTGATACAGATTTAATGGATAGCTATTGGGTTATTTGATAAACAAAGGGTTATTATTGATGGTTGTACGATGTTTCTGTTTTATTGGACTGTAAATATAGGAGAATTGTTTTGTCTATCTTTTGAGGAGACATAACCCCAAGAAAGATAAATATTTTAAAAAATAAGTTCAATAAATAGAGTTTCTCTATCAATAATAAATAGTTAAAGAATTGCTGATTTCGTAAAGTCAACATATATTGAAAAGTTTCTGTATGAATTATCATTGCAGTTTGTGTTTCGTTGCGCAGAGATATGATTTACAAAGCAAATGTAATGTGTATATTGCTATTCAACGATTTAAATCAGGAGTGGGCATTAAGTCAATCGGCCAAGTGAATCACTTTTGGGGTGAATGCATGAAAACTAGCAATTATATACCGAAATATTCAAATTTGACTCACGGTATGCAGACTGCCTTCTGCTGACTATAACTATGAGCACTAACTTTAGATGAAAATGTTTTATTTTTTAATGTATTTTGAGTAGTTAGGTAACAAATGCATCATTTGATATTATTAGATTTGTGGCTGTTTGTAGTAGGGATGGCGATTCTTTCCGAAGAAGATCGATTTTTAAATCGATTCGAATCATAATCTGATGAATTGATTCATAAAATAATCGAGATCAATAAGATCGATTTAAAAAAAATTCGATTTTTTTCCAAGTCTGCATTTACAATGTAAATAAAAATCCCTTTTATGAAAAACAAGAAAGATACCGTAATAAATGATCTTTTATCAGTAAAATCAGAGAATTTTTTTGTTCAGGGAATTCGACAATCACAATTATTTTTAGTATCGTATCAAAGTATCAGGTATAAAAGAAGACATTTATTTTCTAAATGTATTTGTTAAATAATAATATTTAATATAAATTATACTTTTTTTAAAGTAAAATGTAAATATCGTAAAATATATTCATCGCAGCTGCTATTTATCAACGAACCCATAAAAAGAAAATAAAAGTTCTTTGGAAGTATTGTTTTATGTATACAGTATGATGCATGTATGCTAGCTGAAATAACCCGCATTGCTGAAAATCTGAATGTGTTTAATAAATACTATAGTAGGGGTCGGGAACCTATGGCACCGCGTGACACACGTGGAGCAATTTTCAGTGGTAACCTACAAAATTATGAGATCCAATTAAATCTCTGAAGAGAACATGATAAGTATCTCGGAAAGGAAGATTTTAAGATTCATTTTTGGAGGAATTCAGAAAAATGAAACATAGAGAAGATAAAATTTAGAGCTCTATCGATCACATAAAGAATCTGACATTGTTAATTTCATTAAAATACAACGAATTAAATGGGTAGGTCACTTTGTCAGAATGGACGAAGACCACACCACTAAAAAAGTCTTAAATTCCCAACGATTTGACACACGAAGAAAAGGCGGGCCATATCTTAGATGGATTGATGGCCTAGAAAAATATCTCCAAGTTTTGAGAACTATGAATTGGAGAACGCTAGCAGGTAGAAGACTGGCCTGGAAAAGGCTTCTTGAGAAGTCCAAGGCCCACCCTGGGCTGTCGTGCCACTGAGGAAGGAAGGAAGGAATTAAATTTCTTAAACCCCCCAAAATCCCGCCTTTTTTAATTTAGCAAAAAAGTTTTCCTTAATCGGGGGTTTTCCCGGGTTTTTTAAAAAATTTGTTTTGGGGGCCGTTATTTGCGAAAATTTAAAAAAATTAAAAAGGATTGTGTAAACAAAAATTTAAATTCTTTAAAGGGTTTTTTCCGGGAAATTTCAAAAATTTGGGGGGAGAATTGCAAAAGAAAAAAAAGCTTTGTTTGGTGGTGGGCACCTTTCCGGGGGGGGTGCTTTTCCTTAAAAAAAATTTTTAAAATGAAGAGGAAGCGTGGGCCCCCCTTCACGGGTTAGCATGAAAAGGACCTCAACCGTTTTTAAAAAAAAACCCCCGGGGGGGCAACTGGAGGAGGATCAGCGAGTCTGTAATAGCCTGCAAAAGGCTATTGAGAGTTTATGAAGAAGAGACTTGGGAAGCTCAGCACTCAATAACCCGTCCGTCAGGATAACTTAGCCACACCCGGATGTACAGAAGTCGATAAAAATAACGTCCAACAGAGGTTCTAGAACGATACCGAGTAAGACATTATATCCGATGCAGAAATTATTGCTGCTGTCACAGTTAATGAAAAAATGCCGAAAAATAATGAAGACGTTAACGTTGGGACACCCTATAATCCAAAAATATACATTTGAGGGGTAAAAAGGGTGTCGAAACCCCTTATATTTTTTTACAACAAGGTGAGTCGGTGATGAACTTATTGTTCCTTCACCGTCTTCGTGATGAAGCAACCAAACATAGAATGCAGTACGAAAGTCAACAGACAATATCTATTGTTAAAATACAAATTCAGGAGACAGAGAATTGAAGTTTCTGTAAAAAAAATATCTTTACCCAACTTCTTGGTAATAAATAAATTATTTTAATGATACTGTTTGGTTATTTTACGTTAATGGACTGTAACATGAAATTATTCTAGAAAATCCAAATGATTTAGTTTCAGATCAATTCATTTATTGATGCGACTTCCGACGTAAAGTCTTTCGAACGAACTGAAATCTTTTTACAACAAGCATTAGAGTTGAGACAAAACATTGCTGCGGCAGCCCTATGCATTGCCATTACTCGTTTACAAATTATCAAAGTTATTTTAAAATTAACATATCGCCAAACTGTGGCGCCAACATGCCAAAATAGATGTTTATAATGGCATTAACGAGTACGTTTTAAAAAAATTTAGAACAAACTTTTCACTATCGGTCTTTTTTTAGTAAGTACAACTATAGGCATAAGTATTATTTTTTAATAAAGATACTAAATAGTTAAATTTATGCATAGGGAAAACACTTCATTGAAGGGGAGGGGGTAATTTTTCAAAACTCAATTAGATAAAGATTTTCTTGTGTACAGTGATTCGTTCAAAGAGTATTCGGGAGTGCAGAATTTTCTTTCGCGAATGGTAGAAACATACCATGTACTTTAAAAGGCTGCAAAATAAAAAAACAAAATAATTACAAGTCAAAGCTTACATGTATGAACAATTACTACAGAAACAGACCATCAAAATTACCAAAAAAAGTTAAGATACAGGTAGTCAGGTATGTAGAGGTATCTACATAAGCCAATAACAGCATCCGGACAATGGTGATCACTTTTGTCTAGTGGTTATATTGCTCGGCTTCGAATCCATAGGGTCGCGGGTTCTGTCCGCCGGATATCCGCCACCACATCAAACAACGAGGAGACTGTGCTGAATCTGGTACAGAGTAATCCCAGAACCAGTACGCGAGCTATCGCCAGTCACGTCAGGATTTGAGGCCTGTATCACAGCCAGGGGTTGTAATTTTAAACACCTGCTTTAGTGTTCTTTTTCCTTAGTTTTTTGTTATATTTAGAATAATAAACATGTTTTCTCTTCTCATTAGTGTCCTGTCTTTCTTGTGTTTTGTGTCATCACTAGCAGGACGGGAAAGCGTTTCCGACCATGCATTGCTATATGATTTCTCATCGTCTACGTTTACTCAACATCGCCTATTGAAACTTTGTAACCACTGTACTTATACACCCTGCATGCAAACATACATAATTATGTATATTTTGCATAACACTAAAGAATCAAAATGAAAAACATTTTTTGATATGATGTAACGTTGTTCAAAAACAATTTATTGAAACATACTTATGTGATCCATCAGATCTAAATCTAAAGCATTTAAGGTATCCGACTACGTTCGGAACCGGATTTTTATAAAAAAGCAATAAATGGATAATTTTCATGAAAATTTTGTCATTGTTAGGGAAAACATGTATAAAATTGTTTTAAAACATTTTGACAAAAAAATTTTTTAAATACAAATATTTTGGCAAGAAATTTACTTAGAATAATCCTTTTTCAAAATGTTTTCCCTTTTTTGAAAAATGTTTATTATATAATAAAAATTACAAAAAAGCTCAACTAAAATTTTTGAAGAATTCACATTAATTTCAGAATTACCCCCAATTGAAAATATATATATATATATATATATATATATATAATTATTGGCAACCTTTTTTATAAAATTGTTTCCCCTTTTGTTGTGTAAGACATGGATAAACCCAACTTTTAAGTTATATATTTTTAAAAAATTTTAGTTGAGCCCCCTGTAAAAGAAAGGGTTTGGGGGTTATAAACAGGCAAAAAATTATTATAATAGAAGCATTTTTTTTACAAAAAGGGGAACATTTTGAAAAAAAAATTATTCTAAGTTAGTTTTTTGCCAAAATGTTGTATTTAAATAATTTTTTTTGCCAAAATGTCCTTCAAACCATTTTATACATATATTCTAATTCAAGTGATACTAAATATCATGAAAATTATCCATTTAGGCGCTTTTACAAAATCACGGTTCCGAACGTAGTCGGATACCTTAAATAGTTTTGACAACATTTGAAAATTATTGAAACTTTGAATTGTTAAATGAGAAAATTAAAAACAAATGCCGTTTGAATTTAATTGATCGATTTAAAAAAGCCATAAATACTGTTATTAAGTTTCAATTGTTGTATTGATGATGAAACACAACACAAACAAATTTAAGATAAATAATTTTGACATCATTTTGAATCGAAAATGTTTTTCTTCAACAGATAATCCGGAATTCAAAGAAAGAATTTTTCTTTTAAGGAAGCAAAGAAATAACTTTCGTGGGATTAGTTTTCACAATTTGAAGTAAGCAATTATAACCATCTTCTAAAGAGAATTTATTTCTGTAAAAACAGTTTTATTATTTGATGAGTTAGAGCTTATACACGAATAATTATTTTTTATTTCGCTTCAGGCTTCTATTACTGTTCGTTAAACAAGTATTTAGAGTAAAAAGTAAGAAAGAGTAAAATAAAACGCTTTTACTTAAAATTCTCTAAGAGAGTTTAAAACAGGAAATTATAAGGAAAAGAAACCAGATAGTTTCATCGAACACTAAAAAAAATAAAGAGTTTAATTAAGTTGTAAATGAAACACAGCCTTAAACCAAGTGTGCTGTTTTAAATTAACTTTTCGTTGAAATTTGATGATTGCTATAAAACCGTTTCTTAATGTTAGATTCTTGATACAAAAAAGGTTTGTATAAAAGAGGGATTACCTTGTTAGACATTTCCTTGTTAGATTTATAAATATTTAATATATTTTTTAGAAAAAAAAGTTTTAATTTCGAAGAAAGTTATACCTACAGTTTTAGGTTTATTTTACGTATTTTCAAAACAAAAACACCCAAGATGAAATAGTTCGAAAGATTTACAAAAAGCTAGAGATAATTTAAAATTTGGTAATAAATTATAGTTTTAGAATTTATTATTAAATTGCTCCAGAAATCAAAATGAATGATATTTATTTAAGTGGAGCAATATAAGAATTCTAAACTGCTTTTTTAATTATTTTTATTTCGTTTAGGTGCTTTATGAAGAAAATATAAAGTGCTGAGCAAAACATTTTACAGTTTTTTTTATCATCTTATATACAAATTCGAATGTTTGTATATTTACTTGTGTTTACACTCACCACACAGATATAGCTCAGGAAAAAAGACGCAACACACACATGAACACTATGGACTGTAATGGCTTTAATTACATAAACTTTTTGCTAAAAAAAAAAAAACAAGTACATCTCTGTCTACTGCTCGGCTCATAATATAACATGGATAGGGGCGTTAAAAGTTTGGAACATATATAAATCCACAACGTAAACAGTATCGTTTCAAACTGCCGTATATGCCGTAAGCATATTTCCACCGAAAAAAAACAAACTCAAATTCACTTTTAGCACTTTTTCTGGTCTGGAGATCGAACTGACTAATCCATCAAGCGAATATCCTCCCTTCCCAAATATTTTCCGAGATAATAACTTATTTTGTTTCATACTGTAAAATATATTTAGTAATGTTTAAATTTCTTTTCTTTATTTTGAGCTAATTTTTAATTGACTATTTCAATTACACGGTAGTTATAGATATTGCTTAGGTTGAAAATTCACTTTCATATTATTATATCGTCTGCTTTAATTCAGTAATTCACGGAACTCTAATTTATCTGTTTGTTTAATTCATTTACAAATATATAATCGTTTGTTGGTAAAGTTATGTTGGCATCATTTGTAATTATTCTAAATATGTTTTTTTCAGTTGGAGGAAAGAATTGTAATGCTTAGTACCGAAGTTGGTTAAATTTAATATGTATTTAATTTTTTGTATATTTTCGAGATATTTTTTATCTGGAGATTATAAAAATAAAAGGCATTCGAGAAATAAACTTTGACTATTATTAGTCGCGCAATTATTTTGTCTTTCTTTAAAAGCTTACACACTCAACTCTTTTTTTACACTGTAGATACGTTCCTTTGAAAACCATTGCAAAAAAAAAAAGACGTGTAAAAAAATTAGATGCTATGCATGGTAAATCTGGGGATATGTTAAACAATTGTAAAAAGTCGTGTAAGTTGAAAAATCTTTAAATGCTTTCCTAAGAAACCGTGAAAAAAAGTAATAATAAAATCCATGTTAGATATTTAAAAACAAAAACAATTTCTTTTTATTACAAAAAGTAAATAAATAAATAAAACTTGTTTACAGTGTAAGTTCAGTCTATAGGTACATTCAACATATAAAAATTCAGATTAAAAAACTATTAACTAACACCTATTCATCGCTACTTGATAGCAAGCGTGCACGTTTATTGTTAACTGGATCAAAATGCTATTATCAGTAGATGTGTCATGCACAGACTAGCATAACCGTTGGTTTGGATTCAAATAAACTATACTTTAAAAAAAACTAAAAAACACGCTTTTATGGTTAATTGAACTAAAATGTAAAAACTTATTCTTAATATAAGAATAAAATGATTAACGAGAAAATTAATGTCATTGAGGTAAAAGCGTGGGGGCTTTGTACTGTAATTATAACGATTGGTATCGAGCACCCCACGCTTTCACCACAATGACATTAATTTTCTCGTTAATCATTTTATTCTTATATTAGAATATTCTACTTTTAGTTCAATTAACCAAAAAGTGTTTATTTAAACTATAATTTATTTTTCATTTTTTAGTTCGATCTACAATAAAAGCGTGTTTTTTTTTTTAGTTTTTTAAACTTTCGTTTATTTATTGATGAATTAATTTTAAATGCGTCATTTTTTTAGAATCTGGAATATCCATTGACATCCTATCAATGCATCGATACGGCCTGGTTTACAAAATTTAGAATCAGCCAACTGAAGGAAATTTGGAAGAGCCAAGTTTGAAATATTTCCTGCGGAAAAAGAAGGAAAATCAAAGATATTTTTCACTAAAAAGAGCTCAATAATTCTCTCTGAAACTTGCATTGGAATTAGACACAAAAGTAACGTTTTGAATCGAAGAGTTTGTGACAAATTATTTTTAATCCAGTGACCTCTGAATCAATTCTCAGCTGTTTTGGTAAAATGAAGCAATGAATGATGTTTCATTCCACAGATCCGACAAGAGAATTTTATATCTGAGTTAAGCAATTAGAACATAATTTTTTTCCACGTGTTCGAGTTTTTTATTATTATTATTTCCATTTTTAGAAAAAGTGGGCAATTGCTTATATTATGGTAAGAAATTGCTGATGCACACTCCCCTTGTTCACATAAAGAACACTTTTTTGTTTGTTTGGTGTATCTGTATTGACCATGAACCTTTTAGTCTCAAGGTTGTACCTTAATCTTTTAGTCACCAAATCTGGAATTAGTCACCGAATCTAGAAATGGTATATGGAATTACTCGCCAAATCTGGAAATGGTCTGTGGAATTAGTCGCCAAATCTGGAAATCAGGACAATAGAAAAAATTATGAAATTATTATATTCGGTTCTTGACAAGTGTACAAAATTTCGAATTAATCTGACCTTTTAAAGCGGGTAAAAACCAGAGTTCAAAGATCCCGTTACATACAAGTAAAACTTAAAAAAGCTAATAAATGAAGAATTTCGTTCGTTATTAGCAGCCTCGGTTGGGTTTCTTTGTTGGCACTCTGTTATTAGTGGCTGATTTTTGATTTCTCAAGTTGCTTGTGTAATATACTGGATATCCTGCTACAAAACTTATGAATAGGTATAAGTTTTAATGCATGCTGTACGTCAGGATCATGAGTAGGAAAATGGTGTTCCATACTTATAGCAAATTTCAAGCCCTAGCGAATTAAATCAACTTTCAATAGCTGAACTTCACCTTCAACCTCAACATTATCGACTGCTTTATTATCATAAGCTGTCATAAATTCGATCAAACCAATCTCATCTTAAGGCACGAATCACCCAATTTTTTAAAAAAATCGGGTTTTTTGGAAACAAAAATTTGGTTTAAAAGAAAAAAAAATTTTTAATTTGGAAAAAATGTTGTTCAAAAAATTAAAAAAGGGGGGCCAAATTTTTGGGGAAAAACTTTTTTGGGGGTTTCGTTTTTGTTTGAAATACCCTTTGGGAGAATTTAATTTTGGCGCATTTTCAAAGGGGTTACATGTTTTTAAAAGGGGTTTTTTCCCCAAGGGGTAAAATTAGAAAGGGGGAAAGGTCCCTTGTTTGCTTTCCACAACTTTAAAAATTTTTTGGGGCCGAATTGGCCCAAAAAAATTTTTAGGCGTTTTTCTTGTGTAAAGAAGAAGAAGAATAGAGTTTCTTGGGAAAAAATTTGCTTTTAAAACCCGATGGCATTTACTATTTTTCTTTTGATTTTATTATATTAAAACAAAAAATTTTAAAATTCAAGGATTTTTAAATTTTTTAATTCGTTGTTTTATCAAAATTTAAAGGAAAAGTAAAAAAGAGTTGGGTGTATTTCGTCACTTTTACAAAACCCCTATATTTTGTAATGTTTGACAAAATTTAAATTACTGCTCTGAGAAAAATTTAGCATTAAAACTTACGACTTAGCCTCCTTCCAGATACAAGGAGAAAAATCGGGGATTAAGTTGTTTGACTAACAGCTAAAAAGTTGTAACCATGATTTATTTTTTCCTTTTGACCCAATTTTACACAATGCTTTTTTCCCCATATAATTCCAATTTATATTACCTCTCATTCTGTCATGAACTCTTCCAATATTTGAACATTACACTTACATTAAAAAAAAGATTTTTGAAGGAATCTAAAATTAGATAAAAGTGAATACCTGTTTCTATTTTTTTTTTTTTTAAGTAACATTTATTTACATGTACAGTTAAAATTTGAGTAACTCACAAACACACATCTGCAATGTTAAAAAGGCTATTGCTATATTCCCACAATATATCGTATTCAAGCGAAATAGTAGGATCATACGACTTTTACCACACATGAACATATTCAATTAAAATGATGTACAAGCACCCAATGTTTTCCATATAGCTCTGATATGGTAAGAATTCTTTCTTTATTTTAATTTTGTTTTAAAATTCAAAACAGTTATTTAAAACTATTCTAATATTATAATATTTAGTTTTCTTTCGCCAATCCCCTTCAAATTTATAACAAATATAGAAAATAAAAATAAATAAAAAATAATATAAAAGTCTGCCTTATTTTCTATATAGCACATCATTTTGTGTTTCAAATTTAAGACGGCTTTTAGAAACCTTTCATATATTATAATACATCGCTGACTATCCTCCACATAAAATTGCATTAAAAATTGAACAAAAACTGGATATTTAACTAATTATTGAGTTAACTGACTATGTTCAGAACCATGATTTTGAAAAAGCATATAAATAGATAATTTTTTGATATTGAGTTTAGTTGAATTAGAATATATATATAAAATTATGTTAAGAATATTATTACGAGAAAAAAAAGATTATTTAAATGCAATATTTTGGCAAAAAATATTACGGCCCCCCAAAGCATGTTTTTTTGGCGATTGATTATAATCCTGTGTATATATTGCGTAAAATTTAATTAAGTATTTGTTATATACAATTAGTTTTATTAATTAATGCTAATTATTTATTCAATAATTAAATTTTTAATGTTTTTTGTTCCCGAAATTCGACAAAATCAAAACAATATATTGGGCGGCGTATTGGAGCATATGCGAATGGTGGACTTTCGACCCTGGACCTCGCCTTTGAAAAATTCCTGTGTGCGCCACTGATGAAAAATGATATATTTTCAAAGCATTTTTTTGAAAAATTGCTTTTATAGTAATTATATTTTGCCTATATATAGCTCGGATTTCAATACCGGGGATGACCTAAAGACTTTGAAAAATTCACATGATTTTCAGAGTTATGACGAATTGAAATAATAATGGGTGTTTCATTGTTAAAATTTCTCTCTTCTAATTTAATGAAATATGAATAAATTTTCTATATATTACATACTTCAATAATCTTATTGCAACCCCGGTATAGAAATAATAGATGTATATATATAGGGAAAATATTATAAAATTATGGAAACATTTTTCTTAAAAAGAGAATGTTTTGAAAATATGTGTCATTCTTCATTCATTTTTTACTAAAATATTGCATGTAAATAATTTTTTCTTGCAACAAAATTCTTAAAATAATTTTACATGCATATTCTAATTTAACTGACACTAAATATCAATAAATTATTCATTTATACGCTCTTTCAAAATCACGGTTCCGAACGCAGAATTTTCTGCAGAGCGTCATTGATAGTCATATCCTTTTCCGTGTAAACATTAATAACGTAACTCGTAAAAACTCTTCCGGTTTTAGGATACACCGTTTGCTGTACATTCCCACGTGTTTTCAAAATAATATAATCGATAATCAATGTATTTGAACAAACAATATTAGCGCGTGCACTATTTTCTAATTCTTATTTTATGTTCCAAAAATTTAAATTACCACGCAAAACAACAATAAAAAACAAACACAAACTTAAGATTTATATCCTTACTCATCCTTACGGCATCCACGACAACCGTCACAACCCATCATCGCCTTCTTAATAGAAAACGAAACCTATACTTAAATCCACGCCGACGAGAGACATCTGTGTTACCAGAATCAAAACAGCAACAAAGCAGTAACAGAAAGACAAAAGAAAGAAAGAAACAGTCCCCTCGAGGCATTCAAATTACTTTCGAACACTACGGGAAACTCGACTTCCCAGGGCCACTTTGTTCTAACTGTCAGGAGTTCCTTCACACTTGAACAATGAACCCGAAGCAGAAAAGAAAAAAAAATCTCCACCAAGACTAGATTTTGCAAAAAAAAAAAAAGAAAGAAAACACACACACCATTCTTCCACCACGAGGAAAAAGATCGACAGGAAAGTCACGTGGTTCGTTGGTTGGGGACCTATATATACAGATGGGTAACTATGCAGAAATCATTCCAATCATCTTCTTCACTCCGTACAGTTTCAGAGGATTTACTTACCTTCATCAACCAACTGAGAGTTTTTGGATCTTGTAGTTAGTTCATCATGAAGGCTGCTTTTGCATTGGTAAGTTTGGGAATGAGTTAGTAAAGGTTTTTTTAAGACTTTTTTTCATTTATATTTCAATATTAGTTTCACTTAAACAGAAATATATATATAAGATACTTAAAAGAAGGAATTTCTCAAAGAGTAAAAATTGATTTTTTATATTAACAAATTATATAGTGACTGAAATTTTAACTTCTCAATGCACTACAAACCTCAAAAGCTCTATTAGAAACAAACCTCAGAAGCTTTGTAATCGAAATCTTATCCTTACCAAATCTTATCCTTTCTTCCTCTTCAATGGCTCGACAACCCTGGGTGGGCCCTGGCCTTCTCCAGAAGTTTTAATCTTATCCTTTGCAACTAAATATTTTATAAAGAGTATTTAATAGATGTTAATTACGAATATTATTGCTTTTCACTAATTTTAATTAAAGATAATGTGAAAGTTTTTTTATATACTTAACACATTTATTTGTATATTATTAAATTAATGTTTCTATTCAAAACAATTATTCTTTATAGTAAAGTTAATTTTTCTTGTGTTAAATACTTAATAACATTAAAAATAATACAGTTAATTTTTCAATGAATCATTAAAAATATTAATTTGAGGGGTAAGAAATAAGGAAGAATTAAAGATAAAAAGTTTGTAATTATAAAGTATATCTATCAAACCATGACTAATTAAAAATATCTTTAAAGTGCCAAATGTTTTTATTACTTTAAGTATCAAAATTATTCTATTCATTATACTTTTGCACTTATTAAATATGGTTTTATTGAGCGGTTCAAAATTTGTAATTTCAAAGAAAAAGGAGACTTTAAACTATAGAAAAGTGAGCAGTTCACTCCAAGTTTAAATCCTTTTCAAATTCTTGAAATTTTTTTCCTTAACGGTTTTTAATGACATTTTTATGAATATATATATATATATATTTACATATATAAAAATGGAATTAAAAACCAAATTATCGAAATGTTTTTTAAATACTTTTTAAAATATAGCTACTTATATAAAAATAAATATACATTTCTTAAAGCTGCATAGTGTAAAAATATAAGGTCTTAAGAATAAAGAATACGAAGAATTTTCTCTCTTATAAAGATAAATTTCCAAATATTATTCTGGTAAAAATATTTCTGAGATAGAAATAATTCTCATGATAATATAAATTCAGTAATTTAAAGGAATTAATAGCTTACAGAATAGTTTACCATGGTAGAGTAATTAGTTTATAATAATATTTTAAGCGTTAGTTTTTAAATCTATTAGACTGAAATGCTCTGAATCATTTAAAGAAAAAAATTTCTTAATATGAGCTTTCTGACTGAAGAATTGTACGTCTACTAAAAGGAATACTTTCTAATCAAACATTCACCTGTTATAAATAGATTCTATGTTATTTAAAGTGTCATTGAAAGACTGTATTGCGTCAAAAATAATCTATCAAAATACTACAGTCACTCTCAAATTTCATACTTGTACTGCATGAAAATTATTAATGAACAAAATGAAATTTCTCTTCTGATATCCAAGCAGTTTTCATGGCCTGTTAATGATAAATTGTTTACATACATATTGATAGCGATATTGATAGACATATAAAAATATTTTAATAAAATATCACAAAGCATTAAAGAAATACAGCTTTTTAAATAAGAAATTAGGTTGTTAAATGTGTAAGAAATTCATTGAACTCAATTCAGATTTTAAATACCCCTAATTATTCTCCGCTTTTTTTTCTGAAGTTTATCATATAATGAAAACATTGTACTCTACTTTAAAACATAATTTTAAAATTGATGTCATTTAACAGACATAAACATTGATGAACATTTATTTTTGAAACTTTGATAGTTAAAAATTCTGAATACCGAATGTTCAATTTATATATAGAGGCATCAAATGTATATCAATTGGCTTACAGTTAATTCTATATACATTTAGTTTTGAGGGGGGTATATTGCTTTTCTAGTGACACCCGATTGAAGGTGTCAGATCGAGGCCCAGGAAATTTATCTGTGGGAAAAGGCTAGTTTACATCTTGAGCCCCATGCATATGACAGAACGTTTTGGCTCCATTTCACCCCAATTTTGAGGGAGAATACTCTGGGGTTGATCAGGGGGCCTTCCATCACTTTAACCTTTCCAAAACCTCTCGAGAGGTCTTAAGACTCGACGAATATTTAGAATGTCCCATACTGCACAGGCACTATAAATTTTCAAACATCCATGCCTTCTCCGAGATTCAGACCCAGGCCTTACGGCACAGCCTTCAGCGTCACTAAGCATTATACCCTCTGGGCGACTGAATAGAATCTACAACTGTCTTATTCATTCCTTTCAATAACTTAAATTTTTCTCCCCCTACAGTGCGCAATGGCCCTGTTGGCCACACTATCCCACGCCCGAGTGGCTGAGAAAGTCAGTGAAGATGACGACTTTGTTGTGTACCGGATCCCAGTCCGGGATCTGGACCTTCAATCCCAGGCAAGCCGAATGTATGAAGGTGGACTAGAATATGGTGGAAGCCATGGTCGATCCTCCAGCAAGAGTTCCAGCTCCAGCAAAAGCCAGAGCAGCTCAACCGGATCTGGCAAGGGCAAAGGGTATGGTGAAGGATCATCATCTCATGGACACGGAACTGGACATGGTGGATCCAGCAGTGGACACGGATATGGTGGAGGCAGCAGCGGGCATGGATCCGGATATGGAGGTGGCAGCTCTGGACATGGATCCGGATATGGTGGTGGCAGCAGTGGACATGGATCCGGATATGGCGGTGGCAGCAGCGGACATGGATCCGGATATGGAGGCAGTGGACACGGTGGCGGATATGGTGGAAGCGGATATGGTCATGGAGGAAGTGCACAAGGAGGTTATGCACAAGGAGGAGAAGGCTACGGACAAGGAGGTATTGATTCATTTACTTATAAATAAAATTTTTGGTACTACAATTTATAGATTTTAAGGCAAAATTTTCGTTTGATAAGCTTATTTGTGATAATTACCATGACACTGAAGGAAAACACCAACGTTTTGGATATTGTCAATTCCTACTGGATTTTTTTTCTGGTATTGAAACAAAAGGTGAATGTGTACAGATTTAAACTTTCTTACCTCTTTAAAAGACCAATAAGAAAATTTTTAATATCAATAAAAAAAAATTCAAAAGGAATACATGAAAAATAGAAATAATTTTGCTTAACTAATCGTCAGTTAAAATAACTTCGGAAGTCTTTAAAAGTTAAAAGCCTTATTTCTCTTTAAACCTCCGGGATACAAATAGTGGCTAGATCTTGACCCTTTCTCATTTAAATTTATCAGGGCAAGCTAGCTACGCCCCAGGTGGATTCGACGCCCACCACAGCTCTCAGAACTATGACGAGGATGAAGGTGATCATCCAAAGATCGTCACCACCACCAAAACTTTTACCACCAACAGCGCTCAAGACACAGGTCTTGCTGGTTCCCAGTACAGACAAATTCCAGACAGTGTCGGAGATCTTCATTTCCGACTTGCTGATTACTTGAAGAACACTCCTGGACATGAGGGTAGTCACAAGTACAGTCCAAAGATCTTCGAAGGTAGGACACGCTTATTATCGCCTTCTAAAAACCTTCATTTCCTCAAATGTCCTTGGTGTCTGGTCACAAACTTATCCTTTACAAATTCTTCACATCCCTGAATGATATTTTTTTTTACCACAGACATAAATAACGTACTAATTTAATCACCCTTAATTAACTAACTTCCGGTTTAAATTATCGAAATCTAACAAAACTGACATAAATTTCTAACAAGAAAAGAATTGAGCATCTTAATTCACTATGGTGAAAATATCCTTCATAAGGCTGTTCCAAAATGTTGAAAGTATGTGACTCTGTCTTTGGTATTGCTTTCCTGGACTGGAGAATAACATGACACAGAGTACTGGAGCATAGCCGTAAAAACGCGTTTAAATCATATTTTTAAAAATGAAAAAACACATAATTGTACACAGTGTATTGATATACTTCAAAACCTTTGCCTAAATCCTTAACCTCGACTACTATTTTGATCTGCAGGTGGTTGGTTCCTCTCTCCAAAACACTTCCTAAACAAGTCATTAACAATATTATTTTGTCTTCCAGGTTATGGCGACTACTCTGAAGCTGCCCCAGCTTACAGATCAGGCCAAAACTTCAACGTCAATGCCTTCACCCGATCTCTGAACCAAAACATGGGGGCTTTTAAGGCACCATCCTACAGAAGCAGTCGAATTATTCCCCAGGCTTCAGTCATCTACCCAACTGCCTACGCCTTGAGAAACGCAGGATTTGGCTTGGGTGTTTTCTAAGTTGAGAAAGAAGTCACTATACGAACTTTTTTTAATTCTCATGATCCAACCAAATCAGTGGTTGGGCTCAGAATTCATCGATGCTGCGTTAATTGATAAATTCCATTCAGACGATCGAATGGATGTTTGCGGTTGAAGATTTCTGAAATTGATTTCATGTCCTGATTGGGGCTCTGGTCAATTTTCCGCTTCAATACGTTTCCATATAACATAGCCAGCATCTGATAAGATGGCTAATTAGATTTTCCGGGATACAATAATTCGAAACTATGTTAATGTAAAAACAAGTGGATCCGTCAAGCAAAACGAATTAGTACTTATTTAACACTAATTGTAAAAAAAATTACCTTAATTTATTTGTTACTGAGAAATTGGATTTCATTCTCAAAAAAACCTCAACAAAGTTTAACAGACCTTAACTAAATACTATATATACCATAGATCGTAATTTTATTTAAACTACTAACCCTACAATCGTAAGAATGCATATCATAGATCGTAATTTAATATTGAAACTATACTAACCCTACTATCGTGTAGCGATACATACTCTATAGATCGTAATTTAACATATATTTAAACTACTAACCCTACTATCATAACTATGCATACCCTAGATCGTAAATTTAACTATCCATACTAACCATAGATTTACTAACCATAGATCAAAAACTTCATATTTAAGTTCAGCAGATTTGCCTTTCATTGGTTAGATAGATAATAACAAAAAAAAATCTTTTTGTTATAATCCATCTAATATACTTGGCGAAAATGATAACGTATGTGAAAGTTAACTAAAACAGTACAGAGAGGTTTTTCAGCGCATTTACAATATTACAATTAATACAATCTTAATAAATTATAAGATATTGATATTCCATTTATCCATAATGGACGATCCCAAATTGAAATATTCTGTGGAATTCAACAGTTTTTAGGCATAAGCCATTTTGAATTTTAAATTAAATATATTTAAGCCTAAAAAGGCCTCAATGCATCTAAGATAATAGTATAAATTGGTATAAAAATATAAATTTAAGAAACAATGGAAAATTTTATGTTAAACATAAGAAATTCGATTTTGGATCCCGAGTTGATCTGTGATAACTTTTAAAAAATTCAAAAATGATTTTGACTGCTGTTTCTTTTGAGATTCAAGTCTTTCATTTTGCATCTGAATTGAGAGTTTTATTTAGTCTTCACTTTTTTTTAGTTATGTTCTTCTTTTATCACGGAGAAAGCTTTATTTCATCTTTTTTTTTCTTTTTATTCTTTTAAATGTATCTATAAATATCTCATCTCAGTGTTTTCATTTTCATTTGTTGTAAAAGATAAGGATAATAAAGAGATTATCTTAAAAACTGTTTTTGATTATTTTATTTTGTGTTTAAGTTACTTGCATTGAAAACTATCATCAACAAAATTAAAATAGAATTTAAAAATTACGATACAGAAACAGTGATATCGATGTAGTACATAAACACAAAGTAAAGTCTTAGAAATCGTTTGTATGAAAAAAATAATTTCTGGTAAAATAAATATGTATTGCCCAAACGATTCTTTTTTATAGAGATAACTATTAATGTTAAAATTAAAAAGAATAAAAAAATAATTTATATAATTTTTCTATTTAATAAATAAAATCTTAAGTTAAAAATAACAATTGAAAATCATTAGCGAACAATTTTATATATTTTAAATGAATATTCTTATCTTAAATAAAGATTACACTTCTACATTTCAAAATTTTAACTCGTTTTAGAATCTAATGGGCTTTGTATTTAAAGAAACAGTAATGTTTGAAAAAAAAATTTAAAATTTAATCAAAAATTTGAATTATAAAGATTTTTAGCAATATCTTATTCTTTACTTGGAAAAGTATTCGATCAGTATATTTCGAATCATATCATTTTAATTAGATTTAAAAAATTCTATTACGTATATCATTTTATAGGACGATACATTGTGAAAACAATTCATTTAAATAAATAATTTCAAAAAGAAACTTTTTTGTTGCGAAACCAATAATAAATAATTTTATTTGAAATCCCCAATAAAAATTAATTTACAAAACATTTAAAAGGGTTATTGTTTAAAATTTTCAATCTTATTTTTTTTTTTTCGATCTCATTTGTGGCTGAGAATTCTATGATTTAAATTCTCGGACATTTTTTAAAAAATGCTTAATTATAAAAAAATATATCAGTTAAAATCAACAGTTAAAAATTCTCTATTGAGAATAAATAAAAAATAATTTCTAGAAAAAAAATTATAAGGCATTTTGTGTGTAAAAACGAAAAATTATATTAATAGTTTTTTTTAAATCAATTGTTTTCATTCATTGAAGTAAAAATACCTTTTTAAGCCTATCACATCGTTTAATGATACTATTTTTTTTTATATGCGTTTGAGATGTTAAAAGTTCTTGTCTAAATTTATATATACTTTACTTTGATACTGTTTTAAAAATTATGAAGAGTAAAAACGAAAGAGAGAATATTATTCATTGTTACTTTTATAAAGTGTACTAGAGTATAATATATTACACTAATATATATTATACTTACTATAATATATTATACTTAGATATATTTTACTATGCTATATTATACTAATATATATTTTACTATACTATATTATACTAATATATATATTATACTAATATGTATTGTACTCTCTCTATGCTATAATATATTGAATACTATATATATATTATACTTTTCTATAAAACATTATTTCGTTGGAGTTTAATCTGTTAATTATTTGAAATTATTCAAAATATAAATGACATTTTGACATTAATTTTTTTTTAATCTTTCAACGACGATTTTTATATTTTGCAATTCATCCGTGCGAAGAAGGGATATTTCTGCTAGTCATGTATATATTTTAAATAAATATATATAAAGAGAGAAAGCAAGAGTAACATTGAGTTTTTTTATTTTATTCCACTTTTAAAGAAAAGCAAGCTTAATTTATTTTTTTACTTTGTTACATTTATGATCAAAACATTTCTCGCTGAGTATAAACGATGAATCATCTTTTTTAACTTTCACTCATCTTCATGGTTCGATGAACACTCAACATCACGGATTAACTGCTCCACTAAATTTTCTCTTTTGTTGAGAAAAAAAAATAACTTCATGAATCATAAGAAGCGTGGAGAAAAGTAATGATACGTTTAATTTTTGTAAAAGAAAGATAAGGATTGTAAAGAAGGAAGATAGAAAACGTTTTAGCTCAAGATAATCTTGCCTGCTATTTTAAAATGCATTTAAACGTGACTGGTCTCGGATAAAATGCTTCATTTCCACCACTGATGCTACTGAATCTGTTTCTATCCGTTCTACAGAATCGATAACAGATCGGTGATGCTACGAACCACAATTATCTCTTAAAATATCCCATAAAGCCGTTAGAAACGTAAATGAGATGAAGCTTAGATTATACAAACGTAGTGTCCAAATTTATGAAAAATTGCAAATTATGCTTACTTTTACCAAAAAACATTCAATCAAGGCAGTGCTTCTCAGACTTTCAATATTTGCGACCCTATTTTCAATTATAATTTTCCTCAAAACCCCCTCCATACAATAACAATGTATTGAATTCAATAATGATATACTTTGATGTTTAATCTACAGCACGGCTTTACAGTAGAAGTCATTTATCTGAATCAATTGGGACCGGACAACGTTTGGATACACAATTGTTTGGATAACCAAAAACCGAATGCGATCCATGCAGGATATGAAACCAGACACTATACGAATATTTAAAATCATCCCATGCGGGAAACCTGCTTGAAGAAAAAGCAAAATAGGTGCAAAACGTCGCAATTTTACCTTTATTGTGGAACATAATCACTTATTTTCGTTGTACCATTGTACACCTTTGTTTTTTAGCTGTAAGGTCTCTGATTCTCTTAAGCAGCAGTAGTTGAGTAGGACAGCACTCTGATTGTTGTTCGTACCACTCCATAGCTATCTCTAACGCAGAAAACACGTCAGCAATTGATGGACCCTTGCTACTTTCGTTGTTGCCCTCGTTTTTATCCGTTTCATCGTCGACAGGGTCGGATTCACAATTTCGTCATCATTTAGCATTTAAAATCCACAGTATTCTGCATCGCATGCCATCCAGGTTTCTACATCTTCTTCATCACATGTTTGAAAACCTGGAATCGATTGGTCAAAGTTGGTAATCTCCACTTTCTCCCTTCGCGAGGCGGTTCAGTATTTCCAGTGTTGTCTCTATTTTCAAGACGTTACTCTTCCGTTTGGAATTCGAAGTCATAGCAGTTCACAACTCAACAAAAGAGCACGTATACATCCCCTCACTTGGAAGCAAACTGACCTAAAATCCCGCACAGATGTTTACCAAATCACCAATAGAAATTTACCAAATATTCCTGAGCTTGGGTTTTCCGTCACTTTTGACCTCACGCGAAACAACTGTTGAGCATTGCACTGTTCGGAAAAGTATTCAGTGCATGTAGTTGACAAAAAACTGGCCGGATATTCGATCCTCTGGAGTATAAACGTTCAGATAAACGACGTTTCTACTGCAATTATAAACCGTACACATTATCAAGATAAGTATTAAATTTTGTACATAATATTATTTGACAAACTCATGGAGTCTCTGGTCATTATTAAACTTGTTCTTAACTTAATATTGTTAGATTAATTATCAAGTAAGTTGTGCAGTAGTGATACATTTATAAGTGTATTATATATGTGTAAATGCGTGTTTAATTTTTTTATTATTTCAGAATTTATTTCGTTTTGCTTCCTTTCAGGAAATTAATAATTTTTTTTGTTTTCGACTTTTCGATATGCTTGCGCTCCACCTAGGCTTATCACGCCTCCCTAAGGGGGCGCGCCCCACAGTTTGAGAAGCACTGAATTAAGGTACTAATTATGCCACCAAGAAATTATACAAATATTCAGAGTCAAATTTTCAAATGCACTTATGCGTGTCTACGGAGCTGTAACTGTAGATCGAATATTACTGCTCGAAGAGTTGTTGATCATTTAGGTGCTGGCACAGGGACGTCTTAACGCATAGGCCAACTGGGCCCTGGCCCAGGGCTTCACCGTTCAGTGGAAGCCTCGTATCGTTCTCAACTCTGCCTTAATAAGATCATGATCTGGATAATTTTAATAGTTAAATATTATTCCCGTACATATTTTCGAAAAACAGGAATTTCTAACTGCATGTCAACTGGCAAAAATGGTAAGACTGTATTACTATGTGATGACCGTTGTCCATGTCTAAGCCTAGGCCTAATACCATAAACAATCATTTAACTCTTTTAGACGAAATGCGGCCATCTGTCGAGCCGGTTTGTGCCTAGGTGTTTGAGATTGTGAGTCGTGCACATTTATTTGTTTCGAATTACCGTTTGAATGAGTATTTGACATTTTCATGCTAAATACTGTTTACTTTTGAAGATCTCATACAGGGCCTACTTTTGCATAGGGGTTCAGGGCCTCAAAATTCTTAAGATTTCTTTGGGCCCAGGGCCTCAAAAAGTCTTAAGGTCCTTGTGTACTGATATTCCTCCACGACATTTATTGTGTTTCTCCTAAAAGTTTCAATTTGTTTTTTTTTTTACATATCGCGTAATATGAGTAGTAGAGAATGTAAGTGCGCGACCAAATGAAACGGAGAATTGTAGGTAGATTGGAAGCAGGCCAATCACAAGCGGAGGGGGCAATAAAGCTACTTGTAACACCCTGTGTCATCTATAATTAGTGGAAACACACACACACAGTTTCGGGACGATGTCTCTTTTTCTCTAATCAAAAAAGTTATCACTATGATGCTGGAGGTGTAATGGCTTGGGTATATATGTGGGGTTTTGGCACAGTTCTAGGGGTATTTGAATTGATGAGACTAGTTTTTACTAAAACTAACGTTTAATGTTGGACAATTGATACAGTTCTACTCACTACGACAGACGTTTACATCGATGATTGTAGATTGACATTGAGATCAAATCTTCTTGCACTCAGTAATGATGCAACTGGTTTTCAAGTAGTTCACGATGGTTGTTGGAATTTGAGTGACGAGAGTGACCTGCTCGTTACTCTCTCACGAACAACGGATGTCTGGACCCTACTTGGCCACAGTTCCGCTCGCTCCCTTCTCAGCAGAGGATCTTCAACATGCGCGTCAACTCCCTGGTGGCTACGTCGCCAGTGCCCTCTAGAGAATGTCTATTTGGAAATTCTCCCATGTATATTATATTGGACTCGACTGCACATCCCTGAATGTGTTTGACAAAGTCTCTCTGGCAGTTATGAGGAGTAGGGAGGAGATCTTAGAGACCTATATTCGATTTTTCAAGCGCGCAGTTAATCCTATGTATTTGTTAATGGACGACAATGCTCTCCTTCATGGAGCTCAGCTACTCGTCGAATATTTAGAAAAGATATTCACCACATGTAATAGCCAGGTAGATTTCCTGACCTTACCCTATTTTTGCATGTATGGGATGTCCTTGGCAGAACTATTGCATATCTCCACCGAGAACTATCCTTGAGCTAAAAACTGCCTTTCTGCATGATGAGATCAACGGTTACAAGGTTCTAAAATTTCTTCCACTCCAACTCCCAATTTCTCGCCAAATTTCTCAGGACTTTTTCCCGCCGAGACTAGCAAGAGCCCTTCCCCCAGACTGTGATGTCATCCATCTGCCTTAAACTACCAGCCAATAGGATCATCGCCTCTACTGACTCAACTGACTCAGTGAAATCTGTCTTTCCATTCAAGACTTCCACTCATCAGTGCAAAAATACTATTTCAGATAGGGGATGGAGGATCTATTGCAGATCCATATCCCTGCGAGGTGAAGAAACGTGAAACTGTTACATGGAATCGTCAACTGCCTCTTATCCAGTATGCTGACACCATATGCTACTTATTTGGCTGTGAGAAAAGAGAATATACCCTCTACTACACTCATTTTCAGTTCAACATCACAATATGAATTTTGTACATCCCTGCACTGAGAGCCTTACTGATAAACATGTGTACATTAAGGAACTTCTGAATCTCATATCTCTCTTTCCCTGATGTAAATACATTGGTACGTCTTTTGTGTAAAGAATACTTGAAATAGTGTAAATAATGTGTAATACGTTAACATTACGATGTGTTATACGTTACAATACCTTACGGAAGCAACGCCGTTCCTTACATTATAATGGCGATTAAATGGAAATTTGGCGAAATCTTGGCAATTAGCCAAATTGGCGACCATTTGGCGATTTCGAAACTATGGATTATTCTGGAAATTAGTGGAAATTTACTACATCACGATCTATGACGTGAGAGGATCTTTCTCGAAAATATCCGTGAGGCCTATAAATCAGGAATCACTCGCCTAAACGTAGTCTTGTTTTGATCGTTGCAGAGTCACTATTGTTTTGACAGTGAAGAGTCGACCAACAATTAGTGATTACTTCGATTGTTGAATAGGACAAGCAAGACCTTGCGAATAATCTTTAAACATATCTGTATTTTAGGCACAGATAGTTGTGTCGGAGCGCCGTAGAAGGTGTGAAGGCCTTCCTGAGAATTATTAAGCGAATTTGAGTACTGTATCCAGTATTTCAAGGATTATTTTTCGACAATACATTTCCATCGCTCCTGAAGAACTGTCTTGCTCTTTACGACTGATTGCATAAAATCCTCAAGCTCCGATCTACGTAGCAATATATTCATACCAAAATTTCATTAAAATCTGTTTTAAGGAAATTCGACATAGAGATCAAATTCTCTTAATTTCACTCAAAAAAATTTTTTTCCTTAATCTCCTCAAACATTGATAACAATATTTGAAAATTGTAGTTCATATAATTTTAATAGCATCTTGAGACTATTTCTATCTTAAGATGAAAAATATTTGTTATCCCCAAACGATTTTTTTTTTAAGCCTCTTTTTGGAAAAAAATAATTATAAGTTGTACCTATCGTTGACAAATATCGTGGCCTAATTATCAACGGGTAACCCCACCGGTCTAACTGATTTGATATAGGGGTCCGGCGCTTTTGGGTGTTTCCTTAATCGCCCCAAGCAGCGGTGAAGAAAAAACTTTCCCCTTTTTTGTTTTGTCTCCCCATTCCCCAGTCGCGCCCCCAAATTTATTCCTTGTCGTATAATCAATTTTTTTTTTTATTTCAAAAAAACTAGATTTCGAAGAAAGACGTGGGGGCAATTTTTTAACATAAAATAAATACAAAAAAAGTAATATTAATGAATTACACTTCCAGATAAAATTATTTACATATTTTAAGCATTCATTACACAAAATTTGAACAATGTGTTACTTTTTCTGGAGAGAGATCAGTTTGGGGAAGGGTTTTCAAAAATAAACCCAAAAGTTTAGGGAGTTATAAAAAAAAAAATTTTTTTATCAGCTTTTTAAGATCTGCAGATTTAAAAATTTATAAAATAATATATATATATATATATATTTTTTGTACAAGATATGAAAAAAGCTTTTTGTTTAATTTGCAATTCACGATTGTAATATTATCTTGGGAACATGCCCATGGCCTTTCTGTTCATATTAGCATCTCAGATGGAGTTGCGTTGAAAAATTAACCGCGTTTGGCAATATGCATGACATAGCCTGGGATACGCTTTAAAGCCGACGCATGTATGATATTATTCCCAATTCCAAAGGGAGCACCCCCTCACTTAATTTACTTTTTTAAGGTGACCAACCATCCTCCCCTTTTGGGGGGACGTCCCTCCAAAGGTTTTATCCTTCTTGAAAAGTGTCCCCTTTTCAATATTTTGAACTGATCTCTTAATTTCTGTATTCGCGATGAACCAAACATGCCAAAATGCGAAAATGGTCGGAAAAAATATCACAGAAAACAGTTTTAAATTATTTTTTTACTTTGTACAAAAAAAATTTGGGCAGATATGAAAATTACGTTGATTTTTATAAAAAAATCCTGATTTTAAAAATTAATGACAAGTCTGTTTGAAGTAGAAAAAAACTAAATTATATTTAAATTCTAATAAAAACAACATGCTAGGGATTTAAAATGGGTGAAATCCTTAACCTTTTAAAGAAATGAACACATTCCATGTGAAAATGTAATTATTCTTGGTTTACGTTGTTTTAACTAAGGCAGTTGAAAGTGTTTTTCAGTTGGTAAGGGTTTTTGAAGGTCAAGTGAGAAAAAAAAAATTTGAATGTTAAATTTTTTGGCTACAGTTTGTAAAATTAAATGAAAGGATTTTTTTTGCTTGAACTTTCCGATATATTAGAAAATGATATGTTGACAAAAAATTCCTTAATAAAAAATACTTTTTAAAAGATAAAAATTTAAAAAGAATGTAAGCGTTTTTGGCATTTTGTTTAAATTTAAATAAAACGTTTCATATATTTAAGTTGTCATTTTTTCTTACATTTTGTGTCCTCCCTTTCATTGTAAAAAAAATGGTCACCTTACTATTATACACTGGCAAATTAATCAAAATCTACTTCTTTAGCTTACCCCCAGGTATCAAAGGTACGCATACCCCACTTTGGTGATCACTGATCTACGTCTCTGTTCTGTAAGCGATCAAAGTAATCGATTAACAAAACTAATATGTCTGTAAAAAGAATCACATTTTACAACACTTTAAAATATGATAAAAGGTGTCTTTTGCTGTCCTTGCAAAAAGAAACGTTGTGTGCAGTAAAACATTTGCTTAGAATACATGCCCAATGTGTTACAAAAACCAAAAAGTATGCTTATATTTAGTATTGTAAACTATGTTTACATTTTACTAGTTTTACAAATCAAAATAAAGTTCTTTTACTCACGAAAGTGTCAAACATGTTTATGAGATCAGAATTGATATACTGCGATCGGCTAATTATAAAACGTTTTCGCATATCAACATTAAACTTAAAACGATGTGTATATGGATTTGTATAAGTTGAAGGTTAGTTTTATTTTAGTAACAGTAGTGAGGAAAAATGTCAAGGGAAACAAAAGAGAGAGAGAGAGAGAGAGAAATTAAAGCAAACATACAAAATCAAAAATTTAAAAATTCAGAGCCCTAGATTTATCCAAAAAGTAAAACTCCAATAGATATTTTCAATATTTGTTTAATGATAAACAGATGGATAAATGAAGCCGGATATCTAATCTCATCTCGGGGGAGTGGAAAATTTAAAGTCGCACTTTCCTACATGGGCTTTCGGCGACGGACCTCGTAATTTTGAACCATGGTCAAGTGACGCAATAATAATCTCATCTCGAAAAAAAGATGACTAAAAAAGATACTGAACTGTCCCTTTTTTTAATATATTTCCCGAACACCTTACTATAAATAAAAGACCCAGTTCCATTTTGCTCACAACTTTTTAAAAACCCCCGGGGCTGGTTTTTTCAAACCCCACGACTCGTTTCTATATCCCGGGTTAAATTTGCCGCCCACAAAAAAGGAAATGTCGCCCTTCTCAAAAACAAAAATTATAAATTATATATATATTAAAAATCTTAATGTCCCAAAAAAAAAAAATAATTTAAAAAATTTGGACATAATTACTCGCTATGATTCACTTTAGCTAAAATACATGGTGTGTGTGTGTGTGTGGGAAACCCCGTATCTAAATTCTTTTAGGACATCTTTTTTTAAAGGGGGGGGAATTTTTCATATTTGATGTTTTGTTTAAAGAGGCCCCGTATTTGATACGGATATAGCTCGCGTTTTATTCTAACGAGTAAAATGTAAGAAAAGAAATAGCCCGTTTCTTCAGGCCAATTTCTTCGAAAAAGAGTCTACTGATGGTGGGGATCATAAGCCCTTTTAATTTAATTTATGGTAACTATACTCATGACTAAAATAAAACATCTCCTGTGGCTCTCTATCTACTTAATACCCTTGTCCCCTTTAGAAAAACTGGCATCAGATGTCGTATGGGGGAAAGGAACGTCCGTTGTGATGTCCGTCCATGGAAAGGAATATTCGTTCTCTTGGATGGGGAGAAAGTTACTAATGAAAGTTATGTAAACATATCAACTTTCATAATTTAACATATACTCCCGCCTGGAACCCTTCAAGTTTCAATGTAAAAGAAAACTGACTAAACATACAGAGCACAAAATACGGAAATTAGATACGTTAAATGTAATACCAAATTCACATCTAATTATATTTCAGGAAATATCCAATGAGATGTTTCAGAAAATATATCACATTTTTTGTAACATAAGAAAATATTTTTCAAATTTGATCCAAATGCCGCCCTTAAAATTTGTCGCCTCGGGCAGGGGTCCGGTTTGTCCGGCCCTAGAGCCGCCCCTGATTAAGTTTACTGCCTTGATCAATGGTTTATCATGGTCTTGTTCCTTTTTAAATCAAGAGGTGTGTATGTGTAAGGGCTACAAAAATGTTTCTCAATACAATCGGTCACTTAATACCAGGACATGAATATCAATAATTTATAAACAGTTTATAATCATACAACATCATGACATACCGAAGAAAAAGGTAAGTAATGTCTAGAATAAGATATATTTTTTAAAAAAAACTTAAGAAAAATAACTGCTTGTTTCCTTCTCTACATTTATGGAATCCGGTGCAGTCTTCTATTCTTTTGAATTCACTTCAGGGTGTAATTTTTAACTACAATACAAAAGGTCGTTCTCACTTTATGGAAACGATTTTGTAATTTATTTTCTCGTTTGTATTTTGAGATAAAACTTTGGCAACTTCAGAATAATAGCCTGCTAAAGTTTTCTTTCGATTGGAATGTAAAATAAAAGGTTTATTTTCAAAATGGCTCCTGAAATTGATAGATGGCTCGAAGATTGCCTATCTGCGTTTTCCGAGGAGAAATATTCGTATCCACAAATTTTAAATCGTGTAAAAAATCTCTGTTATTGCATTTCAGTAAAATGTATTTAAAACATAGTGACTGTAGTAAAAGAAGATAAAATTTCTAGTGCTCAACTCTGACGGGAATGACTCTATGAAATGGCTTCGTCAGTGTACATGAAAGTGCTCAAAGGGATTGGTGATAGTTTCAGAATTTTCTAACAACGGCAAATTAAAAATCAAAAAAGTCTCAAGTAAAGCCAAAATTAATTCACTCTACTAACAGCAAAATATTTTAGAACCAATTTTTGAAGAAAAAATTCCAGTCTTATATGGAAACGACAATGATAATTTGAGTTTCCTATGTACAAAGCTTCTAATCACACGTCTAAGTCAACTACCGCTTATTTAGCATAGAAAAGTAACAGAAACAGGAGTAAAAAGTGTATCCCATTTGATGAAATACCTGTAAAATCACCTGACGCTTCTCTAATTGACTTTTTGGATTCGGTTTATATAAAAAGAGCCTTAGATCTAAGGATTCCATCTAAGCGGATTTTGAAAAACGGTTGATGAGGAAGGAGTAAAATTGGCATGAAAATACTAACATAAAGTTTATTTTCTTGCAAAATTCGAGCTAGATCTGTTGTCAAAACCATGGCTATCAGATAGAAGCAAATCTCCACAAAAAATACGGCAATTATAAAACTAAAAAATATCTATCAAAATCGTTTCCATAAAGTGCAAACCTTCTGTAGTAAGTTGTTTATCTATTCCTTGTAATTTTGTCACATTATTAGTTTTACTTGTTCAATCTTTATTATTTGTTAAAAAAAATTCAAAGCAACATTTTCTTGCGGTATTTGAGAACTTTGTTTCCCGTATAAGAAAAAAATTAATAAAAATTACTGCCCCAAACAATGGTGATTCATATCACAGCTCTTTGCGTACCGTACCCTGTAACACTTTTCATTTTCGGAAGTAAAAAACGATTTAAACTATCCGATTCAAAACATGTATATAATGATAATGTTTATAAATTTCAAAATTGTGTTCAATTGCAAAGATGCAAACTAATTTTCAACTAAAATGTCGCCAGTGTGTCTCACTGAGTAAATAGATCGAGTGGTCTGAAAGTTAAACACGATTTGTTTTATTCCCTATCAAATCAGCTTCAGTCGTGCGTAGAGAGCTAATAGTTAGACTAATAATGTTTGGCAATTTAATGTAAAACAAGCAATAACACCATTTGGAAGTGAAAAAAATGTTTAGCAATTAATCCAATCATTGACCCATATTGAGGGATAAAGATCAAAAATTGTGAGATTCCATGAAATTAGATGTTACAAGAAAAATACCCTTAGACGCGTTCATTATAGATAATTAAATCATTATATTTATCAGTAATTTGGGACATACACTATAATTACATAATTAGTTTAATCTAGATCAATTTGCCATGTAATAGAATCTTTTTCTAACCTAATGCAAGGATGCATTTTTAAAGAACATTTCAGCTATAACACAACACGAAAGAATGAACAACTACACAGTAATAGTAAAAAGAGATGAAAAAAGAACGAATTCTAAAAAAACCTTAATGAAGTTAATAATGATGTTTACTGTATTAGGAAAATGTTAGTTTAGTGAAACTATTTATTAGGGATAGTTAAAATACAGAACTAAATTTTATTAAAGTAATATTAATATGAGAAACTTCCTCTCAATATGATATAAAAATATATACGATAAAAGAAGTTAGAGATATAATTTGTATTAATAATAAACGATAATGATTAGCTCATAAGGAAAATTATATCATTAGCGTAACAACATTAAGGGGGGAAAGGAGTTCCGTATGTGTCTAAAATAAACTAGATAATATTAAGTGGAAAATTTTAATTATACCCCCTAATAGTTCAACTAACAAATAATGTAATAACCTAATAGTAACTAACAAAAATATGATCTAAAAACAAGTAATATAAAAAAATTTTAGGTAAATTCCTACTTAAATTAATAATACATTAAATTATAATTAATTAATTTTAATTAATTATAATTAAATTATAGTATTTTTACCCAAAACAATAGTGTATAGGAAATTGTGCAGCTCAAACGAGAGCTATAAAATGTGAGAAAAAAACCTCTTCAGGTTTTGACACAAGTCTCAAAAATGATGCCAACGTGGCTGTATTTGTAATCCTTTGAATAATTAGTTTTAATCAATTAATTTTTATAATTAAAAATTAAATTACTGTATTGTCATCCAAAATAATTATGTATATAAAATTTCAGCTCAAAATTGAGCGCTTTAAAATGTATTTTATTAACCATTGAAAATTCCACCAAGATAAATAAATAATTAAATATATAGAGAGTGTGAGCTAATAGAGTTGTGACATCTCTCGCGTTCTTCTTCTAACATAACTCCTAAGTTCTTTGACGGCCACGATTAATGGCAAAACTTTTCCAACCCAATACCAAGAAGAGAAACGGAACGAATATGCAAATGAGATATACTTTAAAAGGATAGAAGGTTTGGTGAGATGGACGGCAAACCTAGAGATAACTTAGTGTGGAATCTTTCCCGGAACAAGTGTTAGACGTCCTACAGTTCTGGAAAAAGGGATGCGCTCATCGCAATTGAATATAATAAGGATTAAAAAAGCCGGTCTTCTCACCTACTATTAACATAATAGGAATTTCTTCAACCTGGGGGAAAGGTGACTCTATAAAGGTAATATTTTGTATAGGAAGTTAGATTAGCATTAAATTTTTATAATTAAGATAAGTGATCTAGTTGTGCGATCTGACTTGAATATAAAGTTTAATTGGTGGCTTATTCTCACTTTAAAAAAAGTTGTTATTTAGAATTAAGTAATTTAAGTTATTCTTAATAAAAGTTGTGTTAAGAATCCAAAATGTCTCATCTTTTAGATAATCCCACACCTCTAGCTTACGCGGATCACGTAAGACATGGCTATCGCAGGATGGCTATGTCTCAGAGTGTGTGTGTGTGTGTAGGATTTGAATAAGAAATGCGTATGTAGAATATTCTAAAAATAAATTCCAAGTTAAAATTTACTATTAGTAATGAAATTTACTTTAAATTTATATGAATTGAAATTTTTTGCAAGTTTTTGTGATGAAATTAATTTCAAAATCTGCGACATAGCCATCCTGTGATGACTATGTCGTTCCGGATCCGCGTAAGCTAGAGGTGTGGGATTATCAAAATGATGAGACATGTTGGTTCTTAATACAACTTTTATTAAGAATAACTTATATTACTTAAATTCTAATTAACAACTTTAATTAAAGTGAGAGTCAACACCCAATTAAACCTTGTATTTAAGTCAGACCCACGAAACCCTAGTCCTTTATCTTAATTATAATGAATAAACCGATTCGTCTAACTTCCTATATAATATATTACCTTTTTTAGATCTCCTTCCTACAGTGATTGAGAGATATCTATAATGTCCTTTATATACGACGATTCCAACTTCTTTACAATGGACTTCTATTCCTTAAAAAGCTATCGGACTGCTAACTCTTGATCTGAAGATTCCACACTAAGCTATCCTCTAAACTTGCCGCGCTATATTCTTATCATCAAAGCTTCTATCCTTTTAAAGTATATCTCATTTACATGTTACATTCATTTGTCTTCTTGGTATTGGGTTGGAAAGGTTTTGCCATTAATCGTGGCCGTCAAAGAACATAGGAGTTATGTCAAGAGAAGGACGCGAGAGACGTCACAAATCTTTCATCTGTGTAATGTTAGCTTAAGAAAGAGAGTTATAAATTAGTGCGTTACACTTGTCGCTTGAACGTGGTTTAAAATTGTGAGGTTCACTGCTAATAGTCTATGTTGGTTTCACAAGATCAGTGCTTCTCAACCTTTTTATCGCTGCGGACCTGTCAACGTTTGATAATTTTACCACGGCTCGCTGAAGAAAGAGGGGAGGGACTGTTGATTGCTTATATTTTAGATCGTTTTGATAAAAAATGAATATGAAGGGATTTAACATGGAATGTAAAGTGATTTCCATGGAAAGTCTCACAAACGCTGCGACATAGCCATCCTGTGATGACCATGTCGTGCCGGTTCCGCGTAAGCTAGAGGTGTGGGATTATCAAAATGATGAGACATAGTAGTTCTTAATACAACTTTTATTAAGAATAACTTATATTACTTAATTCTAATTTTGACAACTATATTTAAAGTGAGATCAACACCCAATTAAACCGTGTATTTAAGTCAATCGCAACTAGATCCTTTATCTCCCAAATTTTATACTAATACGATTCATCTAATTACTTATATCAAATATTACCTTTTGCAGATCTCCTTCCTTTACCTAAAGAGATAGCTATAAATTCACTTTGTATAAGAAGATTCCAACTTCTTTATATTAGGGTTCTATTCCTTCTAAAGCTATCGGACTGCTAACTCTTGATCTGCAAGATTCCACACTGCTATCTTCAAACTTGCCGTGTTATTGATCAGAATGATTCCACACTACTATCTCTAAGCTTGCCACGCTATATCTTATCATCAAAGCTTCTATCCTTTTATAGTATTCTCATTTACATTTTTATCTTTGTTTATCTTCTTGGTATTGGGGTTTGGGAAAAATTTTGCCATTAATCGTGGCCGTCAAAGATCATAGGAGTTATGTTGCAGAAAGACGCGGGACGTCAAAACCCCCTCCAAGAAGAAAAGGGATTTACTTAAGGGTTCTCAGCCTTAATAAATTCGTGTCAAAATTTTTATTTCTAAATTTCTTTTTTCTGAGTTTTTTTAAATTTTAATCTTAAATCCTCTTTTTTAACTTTATAATTTCCAAATTTATCTTGATTTTAAATTTTCATTGAATTTTAACTTAAATTTTAATATTCAATTTTAAATTTAAACTCGTGACAAAATTTTACCCCAAAAACTGGGCCCAAACAAAAAAATTACTTTTTTAATTTAGCATTTTTCCTTTTAACATTCAATTTTTTAAAAATATTTATACACTTAAATTTTCTAAAACAAATATTCGGGGTCCCGGGGGCCAATCTTTAAATCTAACTCGCATATGGAACGGGAACTTCGCTCCTTTCTTGTTGAAGCTATAAATTTCTATTTTTCAGGATTTTCGGGGGTACTAAATGAAAATTTTTTTAGCCTATTTCCAAAAAATATAACCTTTCAAATTATTTGTATATCAAAATAAATTTTCATCTCCACCCCCCACATCTGGTTAAAAAACTCCCCAATAGCCGCGCACCCTTTTTATTATTTTTCCCTTAGCCGCGTTTCCTGAAGTTATAATCTAACAATAAAAAACAACATATTATATACACATATTATAAAATTTAAAAAAACATTTTCAAAAAAAACTATTATAACAAAAAACCCAAAAAGGAATTTTCCTCTCACAAGTCATACATCGAACCAAATGGGGATTAAAACTGTTTCTTCAGAAAAAATTTTTAAAAAGTAAAAAGTTAAAAATTAAATAAAAATTTGTAGTTTTAAGCTTATAATTTTTGCACCGCCCGAGATTTCCCTTTTTTGGGTAATTTTCCACCACTTGTTGGAAGATCTTTAAAAAAAAACAATACAACCTGTTTTTTAATGTTTTCTCCCCCCATCGTCAACGATGAGGTCCCTTCTCTTCTTTCCTCGGTTGTACTTTTCGTTGGGGGGGTTTTAATTTCCCCTTGTCGCCCTTTTCCCTTTGATTTCCCCAAATTGTTTCCTTGGGGGTCGGGGTTCTTCTGTTCTCCGTCGGGGCCCTTTGGGGTTTATATTTTGATTTATCTGGAACTTCTGTCTTCTCTTCTTTTTTTTCCTGTTTTTGGAAATAGTACTGGATGACATTTGTCTTTATTAATATTTTTTTTCCCCTTTTCTTTCCACTTTTTTTTTTGGCCCCTTTCCCTGCCCACTGATTTTTTAATACCTCTATTATTTTTTAACCAGTGAATTTTGAATTTTCAACGATTTCTGATCAAAATCTAATACGATTCTTGGCATTATAAATGTCCCTAGAATACATGGGTATTCTAAATTTTTTCAACACAGAAATGCCAACCTTTCGAATTGTTGACCCAATATTTAATTCTACAATCCCCTTTTTTGGCATTTCCCCCTTTTTTGTTTATTACCTGGGCTCGCTTTTTTTAATTTTTTATAGAAAAATATTTTCTATATATTTTTTTCCGATATAAATGTTTATCGCTCCGGTGCCCCATAGAGTTTTTAAAATGTGTTATTTAATAAAATGGAACGTGGGGAAGTTCTACGGGTGATATACATATCGGAGAAAGTCTAATTTCTCTTTGTCGACACCCCTTAAAGTTGATCTTTAAACCTTTTACAATTTAATCGCCCCCTTTCGTCCTATGGGCCTCGTTGAAATTTTCACTGAACCCTTATTTCTACGGCCCCTCTTTTAAAATTATCATTTTCACCAAAATGAGTAACCCCTTTGCTGAATCTTTGATCATTATTCTGAAACCTATTCCTCTCAACCCCTTATTATTTTGAGCTATTCTCGTAAAACTCTTTCTATGTTTTTGGTCTCGTCTTATTTCAAAATTTCCCCCGTTTCTACCATTCTTCAAAATTAGGCATCCTATCGCATTTGACCTCGTCTTTCTATATTATCGTTCTGTAACCCTTTGTAATTTCGAATACCTCTTCAAATTTTAGCTAAGATTTCCCAAAATTTTTACGTGTTTTTTTGGATTGCGCACCCCATAGTCTTGTATCTGTGGTTCGAGTCAACTAAAATATGATCCACTAATTTGAAGGGCATTCCTTTTAAAATTCTCTTTTTTTATAAACTATAAAAGAAATCAGTAGGATCCTGATTTCTTCCCCGCTGGGGTGGGGAATTGGCCCTTTTTTTTCCTTTTTTTTGACCGCGGGGAAAAACCCCCAAATTTGTTTTTACTGCGCAAAAAACCGTGGCTGTATTTTGCCAACAACAACCAAAAATCAATACCAATCTTGGCCCTTCCCTGGATGACTTTTTAAGTAAGCACATGACAGATTACTTGGGGTTTAAAAATAACTGTATGTTTTTATCAAAACATTTTAAACCTGCAATGTTTTGCCCCAAAAAAATACTTTCAGGTGAACCTCTTCCACCTACTTCCAAAGGGAAATTTAACGTTCGGGGGGCCATTGCGACATAGCCATCCCCGGGTGACCATGCTCCGGTTCCCGTGTAGAGGTTTGGGGGTTTTCAAAAGTGAGAATATAGTTCTTTAAAAAACTTTATTAAAATAACATTTACAATTTAATTTTGACAACTATATTTAAAAATGGGGTCAACACCCCAATTCCGGTATTTAAATAGTCCCAAACAGATCCACTCAATTAATTACTAATACGTTCTCTAATTACTTATTAAATATTCCTTTTCGTCTCCTTCCTTTTCCTAAAAGAGAGGCTAAATTCACTTTTAAAAAAGATTCCAACTCTTTTATATTGGCTTCTATTCCTTCTAAAGCTAGGTGCAACTCTTTATCGCAAAAATTCCACACTGCTATCTTCAAAAAACCCCTGTTTGTCGAATGTTCCCCACTACTTCTAAGCTTTCGCTATATTTATCATAAAACTTCTATCCATAGTATATCTTTTCATTATCTTTGTTTATCTTCTTGGTATTGGGTTGGAAAAGTTTTGCCATTTAAATTTGGGCCCAAAAATTTGGAGTTATTTGCGAAAGCCGAGAACGTCCAAAGGAGAAATACATCACAATAAAAACAATGCCTTTGGCTGACCGTCCGTTTTTTTAAAAAAATAACCCCTCCATGAAAAATAGCCATTGTGTCTAAAAACTTACTAGGTTCTCATTTTCAGAGCCGTTTGGGTTGAAAAAAAATGGAAAAAACAATCACACAATATTGTCAAATACTTCTTTGGGTCAAAAAGATCTCTCTCCCGTAAAATACTCGTGGATAAAAAATTATAGTATGTAGGGTTTGGGTATTTCACTGCCCCCCCCTCCCCTTACTACTTAAAGTGGGCAATCCCCCCTGAATACCCCCCCAATGTGCCCCACAAAAAAACTAAGGGAAAACCAAAGGGCCCTATCCCCTATATTTTCGCAATTTTCGTCCCAATTTTGGCCCCAATCCGGGAAAGGGTTTCCGTAAACAAAACGCGTGCTCTGACGTTAGCCCCCTTTCACTTTAAAAAAATTCTGCCGTTTTTTTTGTTCCCGGGAAAAAGAACTAAAAATTTTTCTTTCATTTCCTTTTTTTTGTTGTGGGTTAAACGAAAAACACCATTCTTTTAAAAAATTGCCGTTAAAAAAATTTTAAACCCTTAAAATATTATACGGCTATCTGAAAGGGGGGCCCCAAGCCCCCATCTTGTTTTTTGACGTAGGGGGCCCAAAAAAACACCAGGGGGAAATTTTAAATTTTTTTGAACAACATTTTGATGCAGCAAAAAGCAAAGCGTTGCTTGGGAACTGAGTAAAAAGCAGAATTGGACGAAATTTTTTGAAACGTGTACTTGTATACGGCCACGGACAAAAAAAAGGGCTAGGAGAAAAAACGTCCCCCTTTTTTTTGGGAATATATCTTTATTTAAGTGTTTCATTCTTCATTTTGTTTAATAAATCATTTACATCATACTAAGGTTGATAGACATTTTTCCATAAGTATCACTACAGATTCGCCATGACGAGGAGTTGATCGGACGAGGCTCAAAATTCTCACACTGGCCTCACATGGTATGGAAGTTTGGAGAGTAGATACCAGCTCATCTGGAACCTCCTCACTCGGCCATGGCTCAGAATTATAAGATTCATCACTAAATCCCCACGTGTTGCTTCAGAATGTGATATGAATAAAAAATCAATCAAATCTAGTAAAGCACGTCTCAAGTCACATGAACGTGCGTGTTCTTCCGACTCGGGATATCTCTGATTTAATAAAAAGATTGGAGAGAGTTAAGCGAATAATTGTTCAAAGACGAATAACACACAAATAATTTGAAGTCAGATAATAATTTGTGAGGTTTCAGGGTGACCTAACAATTTTTTTATTATTAGTTCAAACACTAACATTGTTATTCTCTAGAATAAAACGCTCAGTTTCTCTGAAACTTTAAGGTATCCGTCTAAGTTCGGAAACATGATTTTGCAAAAGCGTATAAATGGATAATATTTATGATATTTAGTGTCCCTTAGATTAGAAAATGTATATAAAGTTGTCTTAAGAATAGTATTACAATAAAAAATTATTTAAGTACACTATTTTGACAAAAAATGAACATAGAATGACCCATTTTCAAAATATTCTCCTTTGGTGAAAAATGCTTCTATTATAATAATATTTTGCCTGTCTATAGCTCAGACCTCTGTACAGAGGCTCCTAGAATTTTTGAAATACATAACTTAGAAGTGGATTTATCCATGTTTTACGACAACAGAGGGGAGAAATTTTAAGAAAAAAACACCGATAATTATTTCAGTGGGTGGTAACTCTGAAAATAATGCGAATTTTTCAAAAATCATAGTTGAGCCTCTGTAGAGGTCTAGAAGGCTATATAAGGCAAAAATATTTTTATTATAGAAGCTTTTTTCCCCAAAAGGAAAACATTTGAAAAAGGTTATTCTAAGTTCATTTGCCGAAATAATCTATTTAAATAATTTTTAAAATGTTCTTAAAACAATTTTATATTTACTTATTAATCAAAAAGTGCCCTAAATATCACGAAAATTATCCACTTATGCGCCTTCTTAAAATCACGGTTCCGAACGTAGTCGGATACCTTAATAATTTCTTTCCCTTTTAATGAATTTCCAAAATAAAATTCTTTCCCTGCACACATACACCATATCTACCGATATATTAGTGTTTAATTTAATTTTATCTTATACGGTATATAATTACCACATCTGTTCACGTGAAAACAAATTCGTTGATATGTTGCTTGCAAGATATGTTTTCCAAGATAAACATTAGAGAGTTTCTTAATAAAGCTTTTAAAACCATACTTCCTATTCAGGAGGTCATTGGATAGACTGGGTAAACTGTTTTGTGCAATACGGCGAGTTCTGAAATTGGCGTGTGGTGTATATAGTAAATCCGTGAGAGCTTAAAACCTAATGCTTTGGCGAGAACTAAAATGTTCCTAATCTCCTTGACAGATCAAATACTCCCTTTCGTTTTATTCAAGTCTAGCTACTTATTTCCTCATACGGGTTAGGTTGCCGCTCCCATCGTTTATACGTTATATTCTCTTTTTTCTTCTGTTTGTCTATCTATTAATGTTTTTTATTATTATTTCCATCTTTTCCAGTTACGGATGTAATAATAGTTATACGTGGGAGTATTCAAGAGACCTCTTTTGATTGATTATTTAAATTATTTTTCTGTTAGATTAATACTTTCCTTTAAGTCATAAATTTTATTTGCTTTTTCAAGCGTGAAAGCTTCTGGTATTCAGCAAAAAGCCTCTATTTTTAGAATTTAGTTTCGCTCTTAAAATTAAGTTTTAAAGAAAACGACGTGTTCTAATTCTGGACAAGCAGAGGTCGCATAAAGGACGACTTTGTTATACGATCAAAATTAATTTAGTGAGATTAATTAATACATAAAATGCTTTAAAAATTTTTGAGGGTTTGGACACACACTCACACTGGTGTTCAAATTAAGAGAATTTTTAGATTTTGTCGATCACCTCTGAAACTACTGGACAGTGTTTAATAAACTTTGGTATGTATATAGGTCTGATATAATGCAAAAGAAAAAATAATAATAATAACCATTCAGTAGTTAAAATACACACGTATGATTGTGGGTAACACTCATCGAAGTCGGAAGTTATGAAACAGCATTTAACAACAAATACAAATCACCAATAACAAAAAAAAAATTGGTTAATAGGTTGTTTGTGCATATTTAATTGTTAAAATAGGGAAAATAAACATTGAAAAACTTTTACTTAATGAAAAACTGCAACATATGTGAAAAAGTATAAAAATCTGTCAAAAGATAAAAGAGATTTAATATTCTAGAATAGTGTTTTCTAAGTGGGATTAAAAATGTAATAATGTAGGGTTGGATATGTGCACTGTCGCATCCCTCTCTCCCTGTTGCGTCGAGTGGAGCAATCTACACTGACGTCACACCCCGCCAATAGTACCCGACAAGGCTCTGCACGGGAAATCACTGAGACGGACGCCTAGAGACGCTAAACACTAGATGTAGGAGAAAGACGTTCTCCTTTGGTGTATAATATATCTTTAACTATTTCATCCTCCATTGTTTAATAAACCATTTATATCAGTGGTTCCCAAAGTGGTCTATATAGACCCAGGGGTTGATGACGACCTGCAAGGCGTCTACGTCAATGGAAAAATAATTTGGGGGTCCTTGAGGTGTAAATGGGGGTCTGCGATAGTGGCTCTTATTAAACCAGATTATGACTTTAATTTTAAATGGAAATTCAATCAAGTGAAACCACATATTTAAATGTTTAACAGATTTAATTACTAAATTTAATTAGGTTAATTTGCAGTTACCAGGCAACAGCATGTGACGGCTCACGCGTCCTTTCTGTAACATAAACTCTGGGTTCTTTGACGGCCAAGATTAATGGCAAATCTTTTCCAACCCAAATCCAAGAAGTGAAACGAAAGTATAGATACAAAATAAGATAGCCTTTAAAAGGACAGAAGTTTTTAATGCCAAGCGGGATGGCAATTTAGAGAAGTTCAGTTTGGAAAAGGCAGAGGTGTAATTTGACAGCCTACAAGAATCACGGATATCTAGCCATTACTGAGTGCATACTATTGCACACGAGCTCAACAACCTATCTGAAGGTGTTTGAACCGTTACTTGGAATTCAAGGTAGGAATATTATTTTCAATTCGAAATATTATTAGGATTGAGTAGGCGGATAATGTATAATTATTTTGAATAAGTGATCAATTGCACGATCTGTTTAGCTACGGCTACGTGTTCTGGTTTATTCTCACTTAATATAAGTTTGTTCAATATATATAATTTAAGTTAAACTCTTAATAAAGTCATATTAAGAATTCTAAAATGTCTCTTCATTTCGAGAATCCCACACTTCTAACTTAAGCTGACCCATAAAGATCGACCATATCACAAGCATACATTTTATTAAAACAAGGACCACATTTCAGCCTTTCTTGCCAGAATTAAGCTAAATATATAATTTTGGACGTCGCAAATTTTCCCAGTTTCTCAATTGTCGCAGACAATCTGCCAGGAAAAGACGTTTGCAACCTACGTTCACAACATTTAAATGCCCTTTTTTAGATTTTGAAACTACATTTGAGAATGTTTTGACTACGTAATGCCACAGTAGGCCATGAATTCATATGATCACTTTGAAAAAAAAAATGTCAGATTATAAGAATTACACACTAGGTATAGGCACAAACGAAGATCTTATAGTAGAGTTTAGAAACGGAAATCAACAATTTTGGCTTTAAAAAGATATATACCTGTTATTTATTTCCTATTATGGAATATCTTAAGGAAGTTTTTAATTGTTTTTCCCATTGAGAAGGAGTTTCAGCGTGCTTGTCAATCTCCAAAACAAAAAAAGAAGTGGAGTTAGAAAAGACTGGACACTGTTAACCGGGGAGATATTTAGTGTTAAACCTGACGATTGATGCTAAATGTTGAAAATTTGTTATTGCATCCCCAGATTCATCCCTCCCACTAAAATCATTTGTTGCTAAATTGGCAATCATATGCTTCGTTTCATATAATGTCGTCCAATAGGTTGCGATAATACATAAGTACCTAAATTTCCTATAAGAATTATTCTAGTTTTCCTTATGAATAAAGAATTAATTTTCTTAAAAGGAATTCAAATTACAAAGAAAACTAATTTTATATTCATAAATGAAATAAAATTTAAATTAATGGAAAAAGAACCAAAATTTCTAAAATAATTTTTGAATTAATTTAGATCTAAGAAATTGAAAATACATTCGAACCTCTATATTGCGAACTGTTTCTTGGAACCAAGAACATTTCGCGATTTTTTTCGTAAAACCAACCTCTCAATAGCGAAGTACATTTTCTATATAACGAACTTTTTCCCTTGTGAATCAATTTTTCCCCCTCTCTACTTTAAAAGTATTTCTGGACATTTCAGGTTATTTTCTCTTTTAATGCATTTTATGGTGAATCTTGAGCTGTTTTTATTAGGTGCCTAACGAGAGCAATAGAATTTTGGGAGTTTTATCAAACAAATGCAACCCTTAATCCCCATTGTTCAGTTCACTATAAACATCTTCGATAAATAAATAACTTTATAAAATAATGCGTGTTTAAAATTACTTGTAGGCTTTAAATTGGAGGGGAAGATGTCCTTAAGATTCATTAATTTTAATATAAAGTTATTTTCTTAATGTTGAAAATACAGTGTGTTCCTCAACATTCTTTTTCCTTGTTTTCCTTGCAGTTTTTTTCTTTTTTTCCTTCTTTTTTTGATGGGTAAGATAATAAAATAAATATATATTAATTTACAAAAAGGTGTGAATTATTACTTTTTTTAAATACATTGTGTTTATGAATTTAAAACTTGTTTTAAGTGGTTCATAAAGTACATTAGAAGATGAACCTCTATATAACGAATTTTTTTTCGGGATTTAGCAATTTCATTAAATAGAGGTCCGACTGTATTTTAAGATGAAATTATTTTTTCTTTTATATTTTTCAGAAATATCTCTCCGTCTTCTTAAAAACTTAGGAAACTCAACATAAATTTCTATTTACGTAAGCATTCAAAATACACTTGAAAATATTTGCCTTTATATTTATATCCAAAAACATCACACATTTTTAAGCTACTAGTTTTCAAATACTTATACATTTTTGTAATATCAAAAAGACATTTAGGTCACTCCTGCAATTTTCAGCCCTATTTCTCAAACTTTACAGACAAAAAAAGAAAGTTCTTAAACGTCGGTTTTGACGACAGTTGTTATTTCTCCGGTCTGAAGTATCCCTTTACTTTTTCCATGGAACTAATCCTGTTTTGACGTCAGAATAATCGGGAGAATCCGGAAGAAGTCCAGTCAGGAAAAAACTACTGCAACCGTTTTTCCCGTCTTTTTTATTTCGGGATCCGGAGGTCTAAGTCAAGCACTTGCGCAGAAATTCATAGAGCAGATTATTTAGGTTTATTTAGAGTTGATTTCTTTTTGTATTTGTTGGTTTTTTTACCAGTTAAATACCATCCTTCTCAGAAGAATTTTCGCATTCAGAATCCAAATTCAAGAGTGGTAAGTATTACTTGTGACTTCTCGAGTTTGAAGTGTTTCTGAAATATTATTTGGTCTTTAATACTGAAAATGTTTCTAGTCTTGTTGAACTGATATTTTTAAGGTAGAGGAAGGGGATATGGAATATTTTTCTCATTAATTGCATTGGTAATTCATATATTTTGAACTATTTAATTAATTTAGTAAGATTAAAAGTGGATTTTGAATCAAAATTGCTGTTTTGAATAATAATTTTCTGACAGTATGAACAATATCCTTTTCAAAATTTCTGAAAAAACTGTACATATTTTTACCGTTAAACTTTTATACTAAGTATTGAAATATACATATAAGCTAAAGATTCTGCGAAATTATAATTTAGAATTATAAAATATTTAAGTATTTTTTTGTTGTTTATTTGAAAAATTATATATATATATATATATATATATATATATATATATATATATATATATATATATACAAAAAACTTAAAATCATTCACTCTACCTATGTTTTCTATATGTATCCAAATTGTAAACATGTTTACTATACATCTAGTTTGAATTTATTTTCAATTTGTATTGAAATGATGTATAATATATTCTACATCATTTAAGTTTTTAATTGTATGTTCTCTAGATTTCTTTTTAGTTATTTCAGAAAAATTTAATAACTTCTATAAATATTATTTTATTTGAATTTGATAAAATTTGTTGAACTATTTGAATTATTTTGTTAATACATTTATTTTTACTCTTCTTTTTTTTTATTTGTTTTTATCATTTATTCCACAAATGTTTTAAACTATTTTAGAATTATTTTTAAGTATAAAAACATCTCCACTTACAGAAATTGGCAAATTTTATCATAATCCTAAATTTTTAATCTACTTACTGTAATTTGATCTAAGTGTTATTATAAATAAAAATAATTTGCTAAATTTAAAGATATTCATTAATCTTTTCTACATTTAGTAGTAAAAGCATTTACTTTATAAAAGTAATAAAAAATAATTAATCCAATGGCCAGGTGATGAAGAATATGGTCGTTATAAAAAACTGTCCATGTTCTTTGCCAGTTATTTTTTGTAAATGATATGTATTGTGTTTGTGTAAACTGACTTAAACTAATAGTTAATTGTTTCACTAAAGGAGACTTCATCAAAACCAACCCGAAATTTACCACTTTTTACTTAACTTCAACATCCAAGGCTCTACATATTTAAAAATATTTCGATTCCCATCGTGAAGTTATATAAGTAATTAACAAATGTAAGCTAAATGCATAAGTATAATACAATCTAGTTTAAAAAAATTACATAATTATTCTTCAAATTTTCAAAAGTATTATATACTAATAAAAAAAACTTAATCACTCTGTAACTTTTTTTAGTAATATCGGCTAATTACATTTGTTGCATTATTTTTTAAAATCACTCTCTTAATATTAAAACTATTTAGTGCCAATTACAATACCAATTGATACCTTATTAGAAATTCTAAGCATAAATTTAAATGAAAAGTCCTTACACATCTGAAAGAACTGTTTATTCTAATGTGGTTTGAAAGTTTTTAAAAACTTCTTGCAGTTTGTTAGAGATTATAAAATTAATTTGATTCGAGAATTGGAATTTTATTAGCAACACTGTTTACAGAATAAAACCTATTAAACAAAACAATATAATCAATCAAATTTTCATAATAGTAATTTTGATTTTTTTAAAAAAACTTTGTGTATATAAATGTAATTTAGCTTATAATCGAAATTTTTTATTTTCTATTTAACTTTGCGGGAGTTATCAGTCAAACGGTAATTATTATTTATTAAATAAATTTTAAGAGTTATAGTTAACAATCTGTATTAACTACAGATAGGTATTTTTTTATCTGTTTAATCAGTTAATATAAATTGAATTCTAATTTAATTTCACTCATAGACATTATTTGCTTTTTAATTAGTCCCTAAAAGACTGTTTCAGTCTTTCGTGGCTAAAAATTTATTTGCCAACCTAGAACATATTTATTCTTTGTTTTTTGAAACGAAGAATTTTACTACTTCAATGTTGTTTAATGTTAGATTTTTTAAAAATAACATTACATGTTTGTTTGTTTTCATTCAACTGTAAGATTAATTTTGAATTTAGAAATTGCCTAATTTTAACATCAACTGTCGTCAAAATAGTCCCAAAAATAAAAATACAAATTATAGATTGCATTATTGTAATATTTAATTTCATTTTCATATGCAACTCTGAAATGTTCAAAAAAGATTATGTTTGGAAAGAAAAACATTATATTTACCAAAAATTGAAATTTCCATTACAAATAATTAGAAAGACTTTTAGTTTTTCCTAAAATCGTTTTAAATTTATTTGTTCTTTTAATTAGTAAAAAAAATTAAATTTCCAATTTCAATCTCTTAAAATAATTATTTTACATTCTAAGTAATCATTTCCATTTTGAAAAAAAAAAAAAAAAATTCAAATTCTGAGATCGTCAGATTTTATAAATTTATACTTTAATATTATATTTTTATACTAAATGTAAATTTATACATTTATATTATTTATATCAAAATTAAAATGAGCGGCAACAGTTTGGGCTCTTTTTCCTTCTCAATTTCTTTTTAATTTGTTTATTTCAGAGCGTTTGGAAAGGGGAAAAAACTTTCAATTTTTGGGGATTAAATATGGCAATCGCCTTTTGTTGGCGCTATTTTTCCAAATTTCCGCCAAAAGGGGTTTAGGGGGTGCTCAGTTATCCGAGGCTTTATCTTTAGCATGCGGGAGCAATTTCTATGTTCCTAGAAATATAAGAGATCCTTCGCTAGGTAAGTTAAAAATGCAAATGCTATATTGCGAATGAGAGATTTATAAAGTCATTTATTTTTAAAGATTTCATTATTCGATTCAAAAATTTTATAAAAATAAATTGAAAATAATTTTTAAAACCAATCATTTTTTATTCGAATGCCGAATGAATGATATGAATGGGGGTAAAAATAAACAAATGGTTGTAAAAGGTGAATCTGTTACAGAACATTCTCAACGGTTATATACACTTGTTTTATTTCATTCAATACAATTTTTAATCAGAGAGAATATTAGACAATTATGTAATATATCATAGCTCAAAGAAGCACTACTCAAAAGTAATGGAACATAGAACAAGTCTTTGAAGCATAATACTGTGAAATTCATTCGTTTAAATTTCATACACAGAACAAAAATTTTTTCCTTTCAAAGAAAACTATCTTTCCTAGGATTTAAGATTACGATTCTGATTATTTGAATATCATCTAAATCAAAGATATAAAATTAAAAAAAAAGTAGTAAAATTTTAAATATAAAAACGATGATTGATTGATTGTAATTAATCGATTTTGATGATTGAAAATGGCCTATCAACACTTTTTTTTTAATCTTCATTCACTTTAAATTTCAATATCGTCTGCAGGATTTTCATTTAATTTAAGAGTTCACATGAATCATCGAATTCTTCATAAATTCTCCTTTTTTTGCTATAAATATAAGAATTTTTATTCGAATAAAATTTTAAAAACTCTGCAAGATAATTTGTTTTTTACTTTAATTTATTTATTTATTTTTCATTATAATGTTAAATATTATAAGCAATCTTACACTTAGTTGATTTAAAGTTACACAGCAGCTAATATTTATTCTAAATTGTAGCGTATAGTTTATTTTTAACAATAAAAATAGACATATGGCAACAGCTTTTAAAAGCAGACGATTATTTACTTTATCTCTTTAAAGAATTTAATGATTTTCTTTTTAATTTCCACATAGTTAAATGTCTTTATAACTAAGTATTTAATTATGGATTTATAAAATATTAATGAACAATTTGAATATTTTTGACAAACAATAATTTAATAAAAATTTTAAACTTTTTTTTAAAAAATTTTCTTTTCTTATTCCAATTTAAATTTGCTATTATCACGCTTAATTGATTACATTAAGCTGTTATGTATTTAAAGTTGTTCATTATTAGAATATTGATTTATTTTAAACACCTTGAAAAAGGTTCTGCTCTGTTTACCTTTTCAGTTTTACGACATGATCATTGTAATATTTATTTTTGATGTTTCAAAAACTATTTTTTTTATAAAAAACAAAATTAATATTAAATATTTTCATTAGAACTTAAGGAAAATTTAAAAATTTGTAATTATCAAACGGTTACCATCGGGGTTTTTTTTTTAATTCTCTTCTTAGAAATCTGTTCAAATATTGATTTTTCAAATCGTTTTTCATTGTCACAGAAACAAAAATATACAGTAAATTCCATTATTTTATAATAACCGTCTTTATTCAAAGGAAAAACTGTGAATATACTTTTTTTGTGTGTGTGAGAATTTAGATCTTATAAATTAATTTTTTGTAATATTAATATGAAAAATAAATTAACTCAAGATTTAGTTTTTTTATTTATTGAAAAGCAATCGAAAGACATCTAACCCTTATATCATTAATTGCATTTTACTTATAATTAGTTTTTAACAACTTTTCTTTTTTTTTATAAATGTCTTAAAAAAAGAAATGTTGATTTTGAATTGTACTGAGAAAAATGTATTCATGTTTGTGCGGTAAATTTAAAAAAAAATAATTTAATAAGTTATTTTCAATGTTAAGGGGAAATGAAATAATCATAATAAGCAATTAAGACATTAAAAAATTCATATTTTTGTGTTATTACATGTTAAATTAATTTAACTTCATGTTGAAAACATATTTAACTTATCTTTCAGTATTATAATAGTAACTATTATTTATTTCCTATAAGGTATGCTAAAAAGCACCGTGGCCATGTCTTTCTTTGGACGTCATAGGCGACAACACAGAGGCATAGTAGAGGAATGTTGCCACAAATCCTGTTCCATGCAAGAGTTGCTCAGTTATTGTGGAAACTGAAATGGTCACATAATGGTCTATAAATATCCTTTCTTTTTTTCCAAATTCTAATAAAGTATTTATTTGCCATAACAATTTGTGTCATTTATTTTGACAATAACAGTTTATATACCTTGTAGTAAAAATTTAGGGTACTAACGTAGTATACCTTTGACTAATTTCGCCAAACGAAAAATATCGCCAGTTCAAAAAATGTCGCCGAATGCTGTCCTTGTAATAATAACTGTGTTCGAACGTGAGCGGGACCGATTTCCACTATTGGTTGTATATTGCTTCATTTAGGCAAAGTTGTTTTATTTGACAATCAATGTTGGTCGACGGTATAATGCATAAGTACCAAATTTAGTTTTCACATTCATAAAACGTAATAGAACATAACTAATGATAGAAAGTTAAAACACATATGTACATATGCAGATTATATGTATTTGATTAATATAAAAAATAATTTCGCATGTTTTTAAAAAACTAATAGTTATTAGCAAATTAGTCTCTTCAGCTATCTATTAAAAAGGATATTTAAGTAAAATATTTTTTTAATGTATTATTAAAATGAACAAAATTCATGTGACGTCATAATCACATGTCATGTTTTTCAGTCAATCAGTTTATTCGTCTGTCTGTCGCCACCTTTTAGTCTTCACAGAAACTTTGTTTAAAATACATATATTTATTAACTATAGTAAAAAACATAAGTAAACAAAAATTTTAATTTTTGAAAAATTAAAATTTTTTAAATTTGGGGGGGTTTTTTTTCAAAAAAACGTAGACATCATACCAATTATAAAAATTAAAAAGGAAAAAAACAGGGTTATAATATTTCGATAAATTTTTTCCATATTTTAAATTTTTCCCAATGTTATTTTTGGTCTTAAGCATTTCTATTCCCCCCTCCCCGTTTAATCTCATGTTGCGGCCCGTGTGAAATAGCTAACATATGTGTACGGTCGGCGTGAAGTAGCTAACATATGTGTGCGGCCCGCGTGAAATGGCAGACATATGTATGCGGCCCAGCAGAAAAAGAGGTTGAGTAAACATGCTTTATAGTTCCAAGGATTCCGTGAATCGACAAAGTTTGAAGACCATTAACTGATTGCAACTAAGTAATTTCCCTAATATTATAAAAATAAATCTCACAATTTGGAAAAACAGGACGTAAAGTTTCAAAGAAATAATATTTTAAATAAGTATTCATTTAACACAAGAGATAAAACCATCATTAAACGAATAAGCGATAAAATACAGTAAAAATACGCCATGAATAACAATACTTCGCGAAGAGATGTTTTTGTAAATTTGGGTCCAGGTAATATATGTATATTACGTAAAAATGAAAGCAATACCAAAATCTACTGATCATAAAAGAAAACGTGTTCAGGGAAATAAATGTAACAATGGATGAATAAGGAAAGAGAAGCTAGTATTTGTATAGATAAAAATAGTCTAATTTAAACAGAGATGATTGATGGTTTTGATATTACCTCATCCTTGTCAGCACGCCGTAGTTTGGTCAGTTTAATGAAGATTCCGTGCAAGTACAACGGGGTCTTGTAGCAGAAAAACAACAGTAATTGCTTTTATGTGACTTGAAATAAATTTGGAGAAGAATGAAAATGTATGAGCTATTTTTCACCCCTGGAACGAGTCGTGAAATTTTGAAAGTTTGTTTCATGATGACTCAATTTTTTTATTCGGTTTCAGTGAAATCGGGGATAGGAGGTCAAAGAAATAAAATTGTGGGAATGGATTGAAAGTGGTTTCCTTTTCATTTTTGAAGAATAGAACCCCAAATTGAGACTTTTACTGACAGAAAAATGTTGTAAAGATTGATATACGTTGTCGTAAGACGTATAACTGTTTATAACGTTTTGAATCTAAATATTGAGAAAATATATTTAACAATCAGTGGCCGTACACAGAGCTCTCTTATGGGAGAGGGAGAGGGGTTACAAAAATACGTTGATGAAAGTGCCCAGGGGTAAACATGTCACAAAAAATTTACTATGGGGAAAAAATTTTAAAAATTTTTTTAAACCCGTGAGGGAAGGTTGAACCCCCCGCCTTTTCTTGTTTCCCAAATGCTAACAATTGTGTAGTTTTTTATTTCAAAGCAAGAACTTTTTACCAAGCATGTTAAAGCTGACAGAACGAGATTGGAATCATATTTCGTAAAAATTAATTTTAGGAAAATATACCAAAAAAATTTTATTGGGCGTTGAACCTTAAAAATTAAAAATTGGAAATTGGGTTAGGGTTAGAAACTTGGTTTAAGTGGCCACACTAACAAACTGGGGCTATGAAACTTAAATTTAAGTAACCGAAGTGAAATCAAATAGCTTGTAAAAACTTCACTTCACCTCTATTTTAATAATTCTGGTTACTCAGTTGAGAGTTTGCAACCTCATTCACCAAAATAGACCCTGTAACTGCTCTTATTGTCCCAGCTCAGTTAAATCTAACCGAGCTTTCAGCTCTGTAAAAATTTTCTAACCTGAACCATGGTTAGAAAAGGAACCCCCCCCAAAATGAAACGATCTTATGATTCCCCCCGAAAAAAACTCGATTGTCTTTCCCTTCCCACCACAGTTTCCGGGTTTAAAGGTTTGGGAGGAGAAACAATTATTTTTTAATTTAGGTTAGGTTATAAAAAGACAACATAAATCAAAAAAACAAAAACAATGAGCAACTAACAGAAAAGGTTTTTCACAGTGACCACAGTCCTCACCCCGGCCTGTAGAAAAAACCCCTAAAAAAGGGGTGGCCCGCTGCTTCGGGGCAATGGTTTTCACTAGCGTTGTTAGTCCTGAGTGGACCCTGTTAATTTTTGGGGACCCAAAAATTCAATAAAAATTTATTTTAAAAAATTTAAAACCTTCTTTTAAATTGAAAATAATTATAAAATCCCGGTATTGGACTTATTAAAGACTTATTTGGAAGTGTCGAAATATTACATCTGTTGAGGCCCTGTATCATTGGTGCGACTGATACGGCCGATCAGTTACAACTATTATACCGATATAGAAGCTACAGTTTTATAATAAAATATCCTACATTCTAAGTAATGAAGAGGTCAAAATACTCTTTTTCTAATTTGAATCCCCTTACATTAAACAAGATGAACATTTGAAATGATCAAATGATTAAAAACAAATTATAAAAGTAGTTCATTGTTTATTCTTCAAATTTGATTAAAAAAGTAGAAATTTACAGCAGCAATTTAAGTGATTTCATAGTCTACGGTTTACAAAATAGATGAATGAGGTCTGACTCTTTGGTTTGATTAACTCATACTTATATTTCCAGGGTTCGAAAGCCAAAAACACTCGTAAGAAATAAAAAAGGAATTAAGCATTTTTTAAAAAATTTAAACAATTAATTTCAAAAGTGCAACGAAAATAAATCTTTCTTTAAAGTAAAGGAAAAGAAAAAATGAAAATGGGAAGAAAATAAAAGCGAAAATTAATTTATTATGAGTTGGAAAATTCATCCTAAATCCAAATTAAATCCGAAAATATGAAGTATAACCATATATCTCCTCCGTAATATGGCATTGATTTCAACATTACACTCTCCCATCCTCTCCTGTTTGATTTTAAGAAAGACTATCTTTTTATATGAAACTAGAAAAGCAGTTCATTTCCATTCTTAGCATATTTGCACGAACATTTTGTGAAGATGAACATAGTTTTATCGGTAGAATATGAAATGATACAAAATAAATAAAGTCATCTTAACCACAACAACAACAAAAATACGAGGAAACTTTACAAATAAATAGGAAAAGGTTATTCTAGTCTTTCAGAAAAAGTTATTTCTATCAACTATTAAATATAGCTTTTATAAAAATCTCAACGAGTCAAAATATTTGTATAATTTAAAAAGTATAAAAACTTATTTGTCATAATTATCACTGGCGTTGCTAATTCTGGGGGCCCCGTATCCGAAATTTCCCTTTTGGGGGCCCCTTTTTTTAAAATTGGGAAACCCCGGTTTGTTGCACTGTAGTTACATGTTTGGGCCCCGGCTTGGGGGAGTATCGGTCTGGGGTGGTACGGGCCGGGAGCTACGCCCCTGATAATTATTGAGTTTTCATCTATTTTATTCCTTGCATAGTTCTAAAGTTGAATCTAAATAACAGGTTATTTCAGCTTTTCAAACAGAAATTTCTTAAGAAAGTGGCACACAAATAAGGCGTATAATTTTCTATAGCTTGAGATAAATTTTTTTGGTGAATTTCTTATCTTATTTGTCACTTACTGTTAAAAAAAAAACTTTACTCCCGCTAAAAGTTTAGTAGAAATCATTTGATTATTTTTGTTATTAGTTATGTTTTCGAATGAATGATGTGTATAATTAGAATGAGATGTTATAGTTTTATAAAATGTTCTATTTACTTTCTTCTCTCCTATCTACTCTGTAGCGTGGCGCCATCTACTGCTGATAGATTAACATAAATGACAAACGTCAATTGTGTAACTGAGACCCCTTTGATGAATTTTTTTCAAAAATTCTTTTAAAGCTGTCAAACTACAGAATTTTATTTCAATTATTAAAATCTAAAGCTTAGTAAAAATATTTTACCCAGAAAGGTTGCCTGCCAAGATTTTTCAAATTTGAAGTGTTTACAGAAATAATTTATTACCGTAATTATTTATTAACGTGTTTAAACTAATTATAAATAAAATTATACAAATTACAACCTTAATAAATTTGAATTTATTGAAGAAAATTGTTGAATCAATACATTGGAATTTGAAATCTTTGTTAACAGCATTATTTCAAATAAATTTCGACTTATTTAATTTTTTTTATGTGATATCTAGCAAAAAGCTTGAATTATTATATTTTAAAATATTCATACAATGAGCAATAATTTGGTGAGATTTTATTTTAAGTTGGTCGGTATCTTTCACTTTAATATTATTTGATTTTCAACAGAACATCATCAATATCTTTGTAGTCATTGTTTTTAAAAATCATAAATATCAACACTAAATTGTATTTTGCACTGGTAGTGTTACTGGAGTCATGATGAATGCCATCATTTACGTCCCAAAACCACAAAAACTACAGTCCAAATTTTTTTAGTATTCGGCATAGATATACTTCAATCGAAGACTTTTCAATTTCTGTTAATTTTAGGGGGGAATTTTTCGAGGGGTGAAAAAAAAAATTTTCAAAAAAGTATAATTTTTTAAATTAAATTAAATATTTTGAATTTTTCACATTATTTACGGATTATGGTTTTCAAAAGTACAAAATGTTTGAAATATAATTATAAAATTTAAAAATTATAAGCATAGAAAATAAAAATAATTTTTTAAAAATATTTGGTAATTTTGTTTTGGGACTATTTTTTTAAAATAGTAATCTTTGATGTTTATAACTTTATAGAATTATAACTTAAACTCTACTTATAATTTAAGAAAAATATATCTTTTGTATTTCAAAATATTTGAAAAATATTGAAATTTAAAATAAAATTTAAAATTAATTTTTTTTTTTTTTTTTTTAAAATATAATTTATTATTCTATTTATATCAAAATACACACAGTGTAATAAGGATACACATTTAACTTTATAAATCAACTTATAGCCTTCCGTAATTAAAGCTACAATTTTAAAAAATGGCATGCGCAACGTAAAACTTAATATTTCTTATAGAAATGTTTCTTTTCATATGCTTATAATTTTTAAAATTATGATTATATTTTAAACATTTTACACTTTTCTGAAGCCCCATTCCTTTATAAATAAAGTGTACACGATTCGAACTATTTAATTTTAATTTCAAAGAGTTATATATATATTTGAAAATATTGTTTATATTTTCAGCCCTCTAGAGAGAAAGTTAAAACCCCTTTACCCTTTAGAAATTACTTTTTCAGAACAAATATTGAAATACCCAACTGGAAAACTAAGGTGCTGTTTTTAATTGAAAATCGTTGACTGAAACATTTTTGTTGACAAATGGAACAAAAAACTGGACAAGAATTTTTATCTCTAATAATAAGCTCAAATACAGGAAATCTTGTGGCCCCTGTAGATTACAAATAAACCAATAGTCCGTTTGTATTTTCAAAGTGAGGCATTGTAAGCAATAAATGAATTTCTCCAGTTCATGAGAATGTTGAGAAACTCGTCAGCAAGGAAGAAAATGAATTGAAGATGATTTAAAGATGCTCATAGTGACATTGTGACATTTATGTTGAAAAACTGTTAATTGTTCCAATATTTTTACTGATATTCAAATTACTTTGGTGGTAGACAGCGATGATGTGTTTGAAGTAAAAATTTTTTGAAAATTATTTACAATCAAATTTATAAAAAGGAGATAAATGCAGTTAAAATTTGAAGAAATTATACTGGATAAATTAAACAGAAAATATATACTTCTCATATATAATTAATATGTACTTGAAGAGCAAAATTAAAAATTAATTGTTTGGATGCAGAACAATATGCTTTGAGATGTCGAAGAATCAATAAAATCTCAGATCCCAGACGTAGTGGTTGATTTAAAAACCATAGGTCAGTGCTTCTCAAACTTCCAATATTAACGATCCAAAATTCAATCATATAATTTTCATCGCGCCCTTCTCCATATAATAATAATGTATTAAATTCAATAATGCTATTCTCTCTTTGACGCTAAGACTACAATATGACTTTAACATCTTAAGTATCTCCGGCGTATTTATACGTCTCACTCAGCCAAAGTGTTATTTCCTCTGAACGTATATATACGTCTTTCCAAAGTGCGATCTTTTCTGTGTACTGCTATTCATAAAATTATTCCGAAGGTTTCGGAATGCAATGGAGACCATAGAGAGTGTTTGCGGAAAGGATTTACTGGCTAGAGGATTTGCTTTTTTATTATTTTTTCCCTCCCCCAATACATCACTTACTCACGCATACTTGGAAAACGGTGGCATTGGGGAGCGAATTGCGTGACTTTTAATCGGCAATCAATGGATTAATTACAAACCGTATAAATTATCAAAATAAGTGTTAATTTTTGTACATAATTTTGTATATGAAAAGATCATGGGGGCACTGGTAATTATTAAACTTGTTCTTAACTTTTTATTGTTACATTAATTATAAAATACATTGTGCAGTGCTGATACATTTATAAGTGCATTATATGAGTGTAAATGTCTTTTACTTGTTATTATTTTAGAATGTATTTTGTTTGTTTATTTCATTAAATTAGTAATTTTCTTAAATAATATTTTTGGTTTTCGACTTTTCAATTTGTTTACGCCCCGCTTGAAGAGTTGTTTCACCCTTAGGTGAGCGCGCCCCACAGTTTGAAAAACTCTCCCTTAGACCCTTTAGTCGTAATAAGGATCTCTAGAAATAATTTATCAGTGTAGTTCCACCATCAAATGAAAAAACGCGTAGAGGTAGGCACTGATTTGATACTATTTAGCTAAATTTTTGTGAGAACTATCGGAGCTGTTCCACTAGATAACAAATCTCTACGTTTAGTTAGATAAAATAATTTTGTGACGAGAGAACTGTGTATAATTTTTTCCCTACCGATTTACACGATTAGAAGCTTAGTTTTATCGCCTTAGCCAATCAACACGTTTGTTCTTTAATACAAAACAAAACAATCTTTTTTTTTTATCAAAATACCTTGAAAGCTTGGATATATAATAGTGTTTAAGCGTATTCAAATCTATGATTAGCTTAAATTTATAAATTCGTCTCAATTATTCCAGAAAAGGTAAGATTCGATATTTTTAACTTTGCAGTGTGGTACTTTTTATTGTTATGTAGTTTAATAGTGAATAATATGCATTATTCCATATTCATATATTCCATTCCATTCTTCTTCAGTTATAAACCATTAATCGTCTTGTATTAATCTATTTCTATTTTTGTAACTCGAAAATTTTTTATGATGATTTTTAAGATGCATGTTCTACGAAAATTCCTTCATGACAACCAACTTCACAAATTTTTTAAAGATATTGATACAGATGACTTATAAAAAAGTTCCTTTAACCCTTTATCTACCGCATTATGGTTTGCTGTAGTTTTTTCATGCAATATTTCTTTTTGAATCACTACATTGAAAATTAAGTGATATACATAAACAAAATACTCAACTTTGGGAAATTTAATCCGTTAGAGCTAATTAATTAATTAGAGATAATAAACTGTAAAATTAATTATATTATACACTGTCCTCTTAAAATAAATAGTCAAATCGTTTTCTAAGGTCTTCATTAACATACAAAAAATTAAGACACTTTACCTTTTGACATTAACTATTTTTTCGGAACAAAAATGACAATCTTCACAATCCGCTGAAAACGCTAGGAACAGGAAAACGCAATTTCTGCTATAAAACTATTCGCCTTCCCCGTTAAAATACTTATCATAGAACCCGTGCTGCCATGTATCTTGGAAAAGTGGATTCAAAAGAAAATTCCTGCTAAGTATCGTCAAAATATTCGAAAGAATGGTTAGTCTATGTCATTTTAAAGTGAGCGGTACTTATAGAGTACCGTCGGTAGATAAAGGGTTAAAGCTTTCCTTCGCTGTTTTCGATTTTATTAAACAAATATATTCTATATCGAGCATATAAATCGGTTTTTATTGCCTTTTAGTCAGCGATTCTCAAACTGGCATCTGCTTTTACTAAAACACTTGTAGTTTTTGTTCTAGTGAATGGAAAAAAAATCTTTGTATTTTTTTTAACTAATAAGATAGCCTATAAAATAAAATCATAAGAAATTGTCCATTTTTTAAAAAAATCATGATTTTGGGGGTAGTCAGATACCTTGAATAAAAGAATGAATACTTTTAGATAAGTTGAACCCAAATCGCGCCAAGTGAATACTTTTGGCAAAGACACCTAAAATATGCATTAAAAAAAGCTATCCTAAAATCCGACGTATAACGCGCTCCACACGTATATTGGGCACCTATACTTCCAAGCTGGAATATTTAGTTTTTAGGAATATTCGCCCTATATAACGCGCGCACCTCCTTTTTTACAAAGAAACCTGAAATGTATGTGTGCAATGCTCTTGTGTTTCGAAGTCATTTATTCGAGGTATTATCCCAGGCCGCTGAAAAAAATAGTCCACTTTTAGAATTAAAACCTTTTAAGTTTGTATGAAGTGTCTTTTCTTCCAAATAAGCATTATTTCGATCTATGTAGAAGTCTTAATTTTTTTTTTCAATGCTCATTTTTTTATTTTTAAAGCTCCCACTTTTAGACTTGGCGTATAATGCGCTACCCTGAATTTCGATCAAATTTTTTGTGTTAAAAGTGCGCGTTATACTCCGGATTTTACGGTATGTAATAAAAGCTATGCTAGTAAATCTTTTTGTTAAAGTAAAGTTGTTATTTTTATTGAATTATAAAACCTTTTCTAATATATACGCACGTAATTACTCGATAAAAATGGAGACATTTGCGGAATTATAGGTTGTAAGTGAAATAGGTATTTGTAGATTCAGAAAGTAAAATAGGTTGATATAATTTGCAAAGATCCTTGGCATGAAGTTATCTTTGGTGATAAATAGCTAGCATGTGGAATATGCGTAAGTATCCTGCTATTAAACTTAAGGTATTCAACTACGTTCGGCACCATGATTTTGCAAAAGCGTATAAATGGATAATATTTATGATATTTAGTGTCACTTAGATTAGAAAACGCACATAAAATTGTTTTAAGAATATTATATTACGATAAAAAATCATTTAAGTATAATATTTTGACAAAAAAAAATGAACATAGAATGACCAGTTTTCAAAACTTTCCCCTTTTATGAAAAATGTTTCTATAATAATAATATTTTGCCTGTATATAGCTCAGACCTCTGTACAGAGACTGAACTAGAATTTTTTAAAGAAACACCTTAGAAGCCGGTTACATCATATTTTTATACAACAGAGAAGAGAGAGAAATTTTTAAAAGAAAAAAACACCGATAATTATTTCAATTGGTAGTAACTCTGAAAATAATGTGAATTTTTCAAAACTCCTAGTTCAGATTCTCTGGAGAAGTCTTTACTTTACATAAGCACACACACAAAATATTATTATTATAAGAAGCATTTTTATAAGGAGAACGTTTTTGAAAAAATTATTCTAAGAGATTAATTTTTGCCAAAATGTTGTATTTAAATGAGTTTTGTCATGTTCTTAAAACCATTTTATACTTGTATTCTAACCTAAGTGACACTAAATATCACGAAAATTATTCATTTCTGCACTTTTTTAAAATCACGGCTCCGAAAGTAGTCGGATACCTTAACATAAAAAACATTAGAGGTATCACAATAAATTTCCTATTAAAAAATGCAGATATTTCGCATTGAGATTCATAATATTCCTTGAATCATATTTGACATTTTTTTTTCAGAAAATGAAAACTGTAGCAGTTTTTCTTCTAGTCATAGCAGTGGCTTTGACTGTTGTTCAAGCAGGAGGTAAGTTTCCTTAAAAGTAATTCCAAAAGGTATTAAAGAAACATTATTAATCATAATTAAATCACGAGATTTTTCACAGATTCAATTTTCTTATTAGATATATGTTTCCGACATGTTTGATTTCTTTTTTTTTTAAGTTTCATATTCTGAACAATTCATGGTACCAGACGATTTAGGGATGTCTTAAGACGGGCGGAGCCCAGGACTTAATGGGGGCCTCGTCTCATTCTCGATTCAGCCTTAATAAGATCATAATTCGAATAATTTCAGCGGTCAAATGTTTTTTTTCTGGTTGTATTCTCCGAAACCCTTGGGAATTTTGGACGATATGTCAACTGGCTGCAAGTAATGACCGCCATCCATGTATAGGCCTTCAATTACCACCATACACCATCATTACTCATTCAGTCAAAAGGCAGTAGTCGGTTGAGCTAGCTTGTGCGATTGTAAGCTGTGCACATTTATTTGTTTCGGATTTATGTTTGTACGAGTATTTGACAATGTATGCTATATACTGTGTCTACTTTTAAAGATCTCTGGTAGAGCCTATTTTTGCATAGTGTGACGGCTCACGCGTTCTTTCTCTAACATAACCTCTGTGTTCTTTGACGGCCAAGATTAATGGCAAATCTTTTCCAACCCAAATCCAAGAAGTGAAACGAACATAGATGCAAATAAGATAGCCTTTAAAAGGACAGAAGTTTTTAGTAAGCGCGATGGCAATTTAGAGAAGTTCAGTTTGAAAAAATTAGAAGTGTAATTTGACGGCCTACCCAAAATCACGGACATCTAGCCAAAACTACAAGGTACATACCATTGGTTGTACTCGAGCCTAACTGAATATCAGAAGTTGATTGAACCGTTGATTGGAAATTCCAAGGTAGGAAAGATTATTTTCGAATTCAATGTGTAGAGTTGAAGTGGCGGATAATATAATTATTTAGATAAAGTGGTGATCCAATTGCGCGATCTGTGTTAACTACGGCTACGTGTTTTGGTTTATTCTCACTTAATATAAGTTTGTTCGATATATAAGTAACTTAAGTTAAACTTATTAAGAGTTTAACTTAAGTTTAACTTAAGTTTAGAATTCTTAATATGACTTTTATTAAAAGTCATATTAAGAATTCTAAAATGTCTCTTCATTTCGAGAATCCCACACCTCTAACTTACGCTGAAACCACGATATGGTCGACAAAGATCGGCCATATCACAATAGGGGCCCTGGGGCTCATTGGTTTTATCTATTTTTGATGTATTATGAAAAGGACGTTACTGATAAGAAAAGACCGCGACTTGTTTTAAAATTTGGTGGTAAAAGGTTACCAGCGGGAATATTCCGTTCGGCGTCGGTTGTCTCAATTTGATGACTTTATCGCTTGCGTCGGCGAGACGAAAAAGTACCAAAAGTACCGAAAATTTTATAAAAGACTCTAAAGAACGAGGTAAAAACTACTTTTAACTACTTCAAATTTACGTTAAAATTTTTTTAAAAAAATTAATAATATGAATACACATTAAATTATTAAATCTCTAGAACACAACGACAGATCAATGAAATTAAAATCACATAAAAATATTGCAACACCGATAGTCAACCAGATGGAAATCGAATTATATTTAATTATGTCGTTTATGGTGATAGAAAAACATTTTAATACTTTAATTTTATCCCTATCTCTATATCCTTCTCTATATCCCTAACTCTATCTCTATATCCCTATTTTTAATTATCCTATCCTCAATAGTAAATCACCTACTCATTTTTGATTTTATCAGTATTTAATGATCACAGATATTTTACTCCGTTTAGAAATAATAATTAAAAGCAGTGGCATATACATGGAAGGATTCGGTTGTTATCACCCTCATAAACCAACATAATTTTAATTTTTCCCGTAGACATTACTCTCTAGCGCCTTCCTCTACGTATTTTTTGGGGAGTAAATTTCCCCATCAAACACTATGTATAAACTACTGATCAAAAATATTTTTATATAAGATACAAGAAATATTAAAATAAAAATAAATCCGATCTATATAGACCATTGGTCGGCAACTTGTGGCACGCTGAACAATTCTCAATGGCACTCTGCACAACTCAAAAAATTCGTCAATTTTTGAGCGGGAGGAAGTTGATAAATTTGTAATGAACCTTATTTGACAAACCTCTTCAGAATTATGGACATATAAAGAATTACGAAAAAAAATCTGAAAGTTAACTCTGCAGATATTTTGTAATGCATTGAATGTCGTTGTTAAAGAGATTTAAAGAGACTCTCTGCTTTCCGCTTTTGTTTGTACATAACTAAGTAAAAAATTTTTCCTCATATGAAAAATATTTCGAGTTCGCAAACAAATTGTTTAACAACTGAATGCTCAGAATCGTGTCAAATTGACAGTCACTTATAATACCCCTGATTTTGTATAAAAAAAGGGGTTCAACCATTAGGTTCAAAAAAATTTTATTTAACTATAATGAAGGAAATACCTATTTTATTTATCTATGTCTTTTTTTAATAAATATTTTTAAAAAATATATACTGGACCTCTATAAAACGAATTTAAATAAAAAAAAAGGTTCTTTTTTAGGGAAAAACGTTATATAGGTTTCATCTTTTATTATATTCATAAACCACATAAAACAATTTTTAAAATTAAAAACCCCAATATTTATTAAAAAAATTAATTATTTACCCCTTTTTTTTAAATTAATATTTATGTATTTTGTATCAGAAACTGTAAGAAAAACAAGAAAAAAATGTCGAGGAAAAACTGCATTTTCAACTTTAAAAAAATCATTTTAAGGCATTTTCTAATTTAAACCAAGTAGTTTTAAACGTACATTATTTTATAACAGAGTTTTTTTAAACCATTACAACATGCATCCAAATTTAATTACTATAAAATCTGTTATTTTTTTTTGAGTTTTTTTTGTGAAAAAATCTTTGTTTTTATAATATATAGCACATCTTTGCAATACCAAAACGCCCCCTTTTTGACCACCAAAATGTGTTAAAAGGAGAATAACGAAATGTCCCGAAATACTTCAAAAATAGGGGGAAAAAAATTAATTAAGAAAAATTGTTTATAGAAAAATTCGCGATACAGAGGTTCGATATATGGAAGTTCGACTGTATTATGTAAAATTTCAATTTTTATATTTTTGCTGAAGAATATGGTTGTATTTTATGTTGTTCCTTTTTATGCTAAGAAATATCTTTAAATGTACAAAATCAATGTATAATAAATCTGTAAATCTATGTTATTGACCTCTATTTTCTATACATGCATGTATTATCGCGGGAATCATTTTGTTTAAAAAATGTGCTACTATGTGGCAGGCTGAATCCCTTTTGTAGATTGTCTTGGCACACCACAGGTAAAATTGTTGCCGACTCCTGATATAGACGATATTTTTTCTTTTACAACAGTTGGATATATATAGTTATAGCCTTTAAAATATCTCTGAGTTTCGATTTGATCGTAGGGGAAGTCTTACCTTCAAAATCAGATTCCTATAGATAGTTTTTAATACTATGACACGATCTGGCTGAATTTAAAATCACTTAAATTTATTACATTCATAAAACACACGTACACACACACCAGTGGTAAACATTTACATTAATACGCAATTGTAAAAGACTTTATTTTTTAATTTCAGGTGATATGCTTAGACTTCTCTGCATTGTAACTTAGATTAATTTTGCGCAGCTCCTGCATTCGCACCCACATATTGGTGCTAACAGTCAATGAGAGAAAGCCACAGAAAATAGTTTCAGTCACAGACACAGTTAAGAGCCTCAGTTACACTTCTCTTTTTGCAGAATCACGTCATTTACGAAGAACAATTTCCTAGAATTCGAATTATCATTTCTCTGTTTTGGAGTTTATTGGTCTTTAGGAAAACGACATGTCATTAGAACTCATGACCTGATAATGACTTAAGAATATTACAGTTTAAAATAACTCAACAATTTTTTGTTTAAGAGATAAAACACACACAAGCTGCTAACCAGCGCCAGATTTTATAAAATATACCAACTGAGTTGAAAGACATATTACAATGCGTAAAAAGGTTTCTTACGTATTATACCGTCGACCAATTTCTCTAAGCGAAAAGACAGCGCCATTTTAAAACAGTCGCCAAATGTTGTCAGCGTTATTATTACTGTGTTCGAACGAGGGCGAGAACGGTTTCCACTTTTGGCTGTGTATCGCGTCATTTGCCGACGTCTTTTGATTTGACGAAATTGGCTGACGGTATAGCACTTCTTTTGGTAAGTACTATAAAAAGATATATAATCATACTTAATCATACATTCATTCAGATTTGCATCGTGGCTATCTGTAAAAATTTGTGTGGAGAAAAAATAGTAAATTTACCTTGAAAAATTGTATCCACAACGAAAGAACGAAGCCAAAAAACCAGCTGCTAATAACAAAACTTCGGTTTCAAAAAACAAAAAGGGCCCTTAGAAAATGTACTGCGCATGGTCAATAACTAATATTCGATAATTATTAAAATAATAAAAATGTACTGCCCATGCGCGAAAATGCGCAGTTGGAATTTCTCAGCTTTTCTGGGAAAACTGATCAATTAAAAAAACTTTCTACGCATGCGTGAAATTGCGCCAATCCGACTTATCCTTCACAGACAAAAAATCAAAAGGGTTACCAGATTTGGCGCATTTATCGATTTGACGAGAAAAAATTTGGTGGACCATAGCCGATACGACAATTCAGCCATAAACACATACAATAATATATTAAACACTTTCTTTATTTGTATTTTTTCACAACTGAAAAGTTGTTTTTCTTTTCACAGAATACTGTCCCAGAATGCCTCACATTAAATGTTTCAGGCAGGTGAACCAGTGTTGCAGAGATGCAGACTGTTTTAACAACCAGATATGCTGTTACGAACCATGCGGTAACATCTGCCGTTCACCAGTACCTTTTGAGACCAATGGACGCAGGATATACCATGCATTTAATACATCCGATGCTAGCGGTGTTGTTCTGTATGAAATGCTTGATCCATAATTTTAACTCCTACCTGAATTGTAACATGTAGAACTGTGCTATGTAGAATATTATCCTTGTTCTCTTTGCTAAAAATATTTCACAAATTTACTTTCTGTATGAATGAAACAAGTATTTAAAATAAAGAATTGCTGTACCGTTAGTATCTTGTACAACAACACAATGGAATAACAATTACCAAATTTTATATAAATATTTTACTTATAATTTTACTTGTGTATATGTTGCGGTAAAAGTTAAAAACCCTGTTATTATTAATAATAACCACGTTGTTCCATATTGTAAAATATTTAGTTCTATTAAAATTTCTTTTTTTTTTAATTTTGAACTAAATTTTTCATTGACTATTTCAATTACACAGAAATTTCTGATAAGAGAATAATAGAACTTTCTCCAAGGTCCCTCGTAAATGTATAAACCGTTACCGTTTAGTTAAAAATATTGCTTAGTTTGAAAAAATTTCTCCTTCTCTCATATTATTATCGTCTGATTTATCTGATTACTTAATTTATTTGCTGATATGTAATCGTCTGCTGTTAAAGTTATGCTGTTTAAATTGGCATCTTTCGTTATGATTCTAAAAATGTTTTTTTTAGTCAGAGGAAAAAGAACTGTAATGTATAATTGACGCTGATTGAGCTTTATATCACTTATTTTTGTGTGTTTTCAAGATATTGTGCTTACATCTGAAGATATTTTGAGTTATTATAAGGGATAAAAGACGTCCATGGAATATATAAACTTTGGCTATATTCTTAAGGTGACAAATCGTCCTCCTAGTGAGAACAGTCCTTTAATAGGTTCGGTCCTTCCTTGAAAAGTGTCCTCCTTTTCAATATTTTAAAACTAATCTGTTAATTTCTGTATTCAGATATGCCAGGCCGAACTGTCACACTTAATGTGCCGGAACAGTATGAATTAATGGAGATATTTAATTATTTTGTACATAATTAGCTATTTTCCACAAAATGATTCAAAAGATCGACGGGAACATATTTTTGCAACAGAAGTTTATCTTATTTTGAATGACTTTGTCCTTCAATAAAAATCACTATATTTGAAGGAAAATTAATTTCTTTAATAATAAAAAGAAAATTGTCAAACTTAGAAGAATTAAATACAGGCCCAACGGAAAAGTTTACCAACGAAGTGCAGAATTTTACCAAACATGTTTCCAATATGTCGAAGAATGGTCTGAAACAAATATCACAGGAAAAAACAGTGTTCACTGGCGTTTTTTGACTTCATCGCAAATAAATTGGGGAGATATAAAAAAATGTGTTGAGTTTTTATCGAAAGAAATGCCTGATATTAAAATCGAAGACGTCTGTTTGAAGGAATTACAAGACTGATTGTATTTATTTAAATTTTGATAAATTAGAACAATGGGAAATTCGCATGGAGAAATTGATAAAAGTTGGAAGGAAATATTTAACTACTTCAAAAAAGAACACATTCCATGCGAAAATTTGTTTATTTTTGTTGAATTTACTTTGTGGAATTTACTCCCTGGAACTGATGTAGCAGCTGCAGGAGGTTTTTTTTAATTGGTAATAATTTTTGGACAAGTGAGAAATCCAGTTTGAGTGTTGATACTTGAGCTGTAGTACTTACCGTAAAGTTCAATATGAAGGATATTTCTTGTTCCTAAATTCCTATACGTTAAAAAATGATATATTGACCCAAAAAAAAAAAAAGAAAAATTGATGATAGTGTATTTTGTGTAATGTAATTAGTGTATCTTTGAATTAATAAAAAGTTTCTTATATTTACGTTATAATTTTTTCGTAAATTTTCTATGTTCCTTTTCGCTGTAAAAAAATGGTCACCTTACTAACACAGAGAAAATATGTATCTATTTACATAACAACAAAATAAAATTACGGTCGGGCCTCCATATTACGAACCTTTATTTAATGAATTTTCCTATTTTACGAACTTTTTCCTGGAACCCAGACCATTTTACTATTATGTTTATAAAATAAACTCCAAATAGCGAAGTGCATTTTCTATTTAATGAACTTTTTCTCTTATGATTCGAATATTTTGTTCTCCCTGTTTTAAAAATATTGCTGGAAATTTCAAATTATTCTCTCTTTTAACACATTCTATGGTGATCAATAGCCTTGAACTAGTTTTACTAGGTGCCTAAATTGCCGTAAAAACTCAAATAAAAGTAACGGATTTTATCAGTAATTAAATTTAAAGATGTATGTGGTATATATACTTAAAATCACAGGTTAGAAAATAATATACGTTTAAAATTACTTTTAGGCTTAAAATTAGAAAATGTCATTAAAATTCATTAATTTTGATACAAGGTTATTTTTTAAAGTTGAAACTGCAATGTATTTCTGGACAATGTTTTTTTTCTCTTGTTTTCCTTTACGATTTCTTTTTGATGGGTTGGATACATAAAATAAATAGATATTAGTAAACAAAATAGTGCGAGTAATAATTTTTAAAAAATATGTAGTGTTTATGAATTTAAAATTGGTTTTTTGTGACCTCAAGTACATTAAAAGATGAATCTCTTTTTGACGAATTTTCCACTTAACGAACTTTATTTCGAGATTTAGCGACTTAGGTTAAATGAAGGTCCGACAGTAATTTACTAGTAGAATCAATAGTAACCTAAGTCAATGTAACACAAACTTTACCTCCTAACTTTTTTATAAACTAATTATAAAATTAAAAAGATCTTTTAACATTTTCATTTTCTAAATTAAAAAATTATAATAATAGATATACCATCACATATCTAGTAAAATTAACAAATAAATTACCAATCATCATAAGTATAGTCTTTAAGATCGTTTGAAGAATTTATGTCGAAGAACAGGTGTTCTGTATAAATCAACCTTTGTGTACAGTGGATCCTAGAACGAATTTCAACAGCTGCTTTCAGAACAGTGGAATTTTTTTTTTCTTTTCAACTATGTAATCTACAATAAATCGTTTGTAATGAGCATTCCTCATCTTTTATGTCAAGTTTCAATCACGCATTTCTTTTCGCAGACGATAGATATACTTACAAAACGATTTTTGTAATAAAGTAAATAATAATTAAAAAGATTGGGATATAAAATAAATTTAGAACATGGCGTACATTTGTAAAATGAATCGTATTTTACTCACAATCAGTAATATTTTAGAATTTCAAAAGATGAAATTGGTATTATTGCCAATGGCTCAAAAAGAATTAATTTATGGGTTTAATGGATTGATTAAGTTTTTAACACACCTCATATTAACATACCTAATTAACTTCTAAAAATTTTTCAATGATGCGATTTACTATCAGTTTTCAACTGTGTACAAGTGCTACATTTGAACAAAACTGTTAATCGTTAATTACTTTTCATTTTTTTTAAAATTTGCCAACAATAGTTTTCCCACAGGTTTCCTGGAAATCATTTCATAATTTTTGTATCCTCAGAATTATACTTAGTTTGAGGAAATTTCCGGGAAGGAAGAAATGAGCGCAAAATCTAAAATCCTACTATACTCTGTTTCACCTCAAGCTGGCAGCTTTGGGAAAGGTACGGAATGTAACAATCCGCTTGAAAAAGTAGTTCCAACTAGTTTTGGAATTTAAATTAAAGCAAATGCACAGAAAATTGTTAAAAAGTATCATGTATTATAGAAATTGTGGGTTTAAAGATATATTTTAAGTTAATCACATCTTAAAAGTATTTCTTCTTTAATTGCTGTGAACGAATACAGTTGAAAACAACAACTTGACTTTTGGCTGACAACAACATTTGGCTGAAAAAACCGGTTTTCAAGAATACATTCTTCCAAAGTATTCGCGCCAAATCAAAGCCATTTGCTTTGCGACTTGATAGTTAATTAATCAATATTTTTAAACATATTAAAATGCAAACCCTTAAATATCTCGATTAAATAAAAGGCTTATACTATTATCAAAAACCTCATACACACAATTTTAAAGAACAAATTTTTCAAGAGCATTTTTTTTTTCTTCTCGCCAAATATGGAGAATTTTATTTGTTATAGTCACACTCTTCTCCTAGAGTAACCCCGTAGCGGCTGTAAATTGGTCATCGTACCCTTCCCAGCGCTGCCAACTTAAGGTGAAACGGAATATAGTGATGTTATGAAGCTAAGCAAAAAACAATTTGAGTAAACTTCTGGCTAAAAATAACCCTCAGGGGGCTCACCTTCTTTGGGTGAGTACGGATGTCACAATCCCGAGGTGCCCTAGTGATCTTTTCCTTTTCCCAAGGGGTTTACTATCTTTGGTAAACACAGGTGTCACGACCCCGGGGTACCCTAGTGATCCTTCTGTATTTTCGACCCTCTTTCTTGTCATTCCATTCATCTTTTCTTTCTTTTCCCGTCTAGACCACAAATGAAAATTTTTTAAAATGTACAAAGTTGGATTTCTATATTTCTTTAAATTAATCAGAAAATATATTATTCATTGTTACTAATACGGTTTCGTTTTCATTTTGTAATGCATTGATTTCGTTTCTTTTTGATATTTAATTTTATTTTGTCTATTTTTGATGTTCGTATTGTTTTGTACTAACGACGTTGGTTTGCCAATCCACGTGTTTTCCGTGTGCAGCGTCCCGTAAGGAGGAAAATGGTGTTCTGGGGATACCTTTGCGTTCCCTTTGGCCCACGATTCGCTGTAGATGGGAGACAGGAGTGAGCCCGCTACTGTCAATCGGTTGGTGAGGCCTCTCTTCGGTGTCCCCGGAGATATATTGCTGAAGGATTAGCGGGTTTACCCGTTGGATCCTCAGCCCTGATGCTGTAACACTATATTCTGAGTGTACTCCAGGTAAGCGCTGTGCCTGGTTTTTGCCAATTGACAGGCACACTGCCTCCCTTGTTGGATGCCTTGGTGGGTGGATGCACGTCAGCATGAAGTTGTTTTCATGCCTATGGATCCAAGTCAGCTGTGCCCGGGCAAAGGCCTTGCTTTACCCAAATTTCACACCATTGATCAGATTGCTAGTACTGTACGTTTTTTCATGTTATCGTTACCCGATAATGAAATGTCAAAAAAAATCCCCTTTTAAAATTTTTAAGCCCTCCAAGCTATAGACTAGCCAAAATCTGTTTAAAAAATGCGATCCAGTGATTACACTTGTGTAGACAAAATCAGATATTCAATCGAAAAATCCTATCTATCTACAAAAGGTTTCTTGATTCTACACTTACAGTTACTCCTCACAGATCTCTAAACTCCAGCCGAGGTGTCATATCTGAACCTGACCTGTTAACCACCCTTGAAGCAGAAATCCTTGAAGGATTCTCTGATCAGGGTGTAATTCGGAATCAGGAAAATTAATTAAAAGATACAACAGTTATTCCCTGCAAACACTTAATTTTAACTTTCAATAGCCCGAATCTTCCTACTACAATAAAAGCTGGAAACCTTAACTGCAAAATACGTCCATGTATTCCGAGTCCTCTGCGCTGTTTCAGGTGCTAGAGGTTCGGACATTCTAAAACTTCCTGACTAGAGCACCTGACGTGCTCTAGGTGAGCGTCCGTTGGGCATTCTTCCACGGATTGTACTCTAGAGCCGAAATGTGTTGATTGCTCCCAGTCGAATCCATCAGACTCAACATTATGCTCAAAATGGAAAACGGAAAAAGAAATCCAAGCTATTAAAACAAATACAAATATATCGTATGTAGAAGCACGAAAATTAATAGTTCCACAATTATTCCAAACTTCGATACATTTAGAAGTAATTTTTTTTTATGCTCATCTCTTTCGTTATTTTTAAAGCTATCGTTTTTATTCCCGGCGTATAACGTGCACCCTTAAGTTTCAATCTTATTTTTGGTGTTTAAGTGAACGCTATACGCGCCGGATTTTACGGTACTTATTTTGTGAAAAAAACGATGCCAAATATCTCCTAAAAACTAATGTTAAATTGCAATTCTTAATTTTTTTGTGTTTTTTTATACAAAATATAAAATATGTATAGTTTAAGTTTAAAAATTACATGAAATATAAGATTACGCATGTATAATTACTAAAGACACTGAGCTTTAAATTGAGTCTAATAAATGCATAATACATTATGAAAATCGTATGTTATTGATTTTTTGAAGATTGTAAGCATGCGACCCCCAACGTATAATAAAATATACCACGTGGCTATTAATATCATACGAGTTTGACACCCACGATGTAAAGCATATAAAATGTTCGCTTGTCCAAAGATTCAGGAAGAGACTCACATTGTTAACTTAGTTGGATTACTGCAAAGCTTAAATTTTGGGATGCTGCCACATGATTACTGCAATTCCTTCACGTTTATAAAATAAAATAACTTTGATTCAGCAAACTAATACGGTTACGTTAAGAGCTTCCTGCGAGGAAGCTTAATCTCTGTCCAAATCTTATCTTTGGATTCAAAAGAGAGCATGGAAACTTTGGAAGAGAAATGTTAAGCGTTGAACGAAATTTTTTTTTAAAAAAGCGATCCACTCGAAGACGAAGGTCTTACGTTATTCAACTAGCAAGATTTCTAACTCTAGCATGATAGTGAAGCAGCAACTGTAGTTATTTGACCCAAAAGGAAATAAATCATCAAACAATATATAACTACCAGCTAGGGATGGCGATTCTTTCCGAAAAAAATCGATTCGAATCGTAACCTCATGAATCGATTCACAAAGAAATCGAAGTCTAAAAGATCGATTTTTTTTTCAACTCTGCATTTACAATGTAAATATAAATCCATTTTATGAAAAACACCATAATAAACGATCTCATATCAGTAAAATGAGGCAACTTTTTAGTTCAGGGAATTCGACAATTGCAATTATTTTTATTACCATATCAAAGTATCAGGTATAAAAGAAGACATTTATTATCTAAACGTATTTGTTACATTAAAAAGTTTAGAAAATAGATAATATAGCTTAGAGTTCCCAATGTATATCTAAATTTTTAAAACAACAGTCTGTCAGAGTCACTGGGATCAAGTGGTTTACATGTCACATGCTATATTTGCCGCCAATAGAAAAAAGGCGCTCAGATGATCCAATGATACTCACATACATCATGCTATTGAGTGAACGTGATAATAAATACAGTTTTTTGTTCTTACCATTAAATTAACCCTACAACCGCCAACACCGTAATATTACGGATTTTAAAGATAGTACATTCAACTAATTGTAAATAATTTTATGGTTTTTACCAAAACAGAAAAAAATCGAATTTCGATTTTCTAGAATGAAATATCGATTCACCGAATCGATTCAGTGCTACATATGGATTTAAAAAAATCAATTTTTTTGGTCCGAGAAATCGATTCTTCGATTAATCGATCTCAGATGACCATCCCTACTACTAGCCGCATGGCGTAGTTGGTTTGTCGCTGGCCTTGTACACCCAAGGTTGAGATTTCTACCACAGCCCAAGTCATTGGATTCTCATGATACAGAAAATAGAAAGCGTCCATGTCTCGAATGATTATGCGGCATGCAAAAGATCCCTTGAGTGCCTGTTTGGCTTGTGAGCTTTCGGTAAAATTAAATACCTAAGAACGGTTTCACGTCGTCAGAGCTCATGTGCTTCCCTCTAGGGAGGAAACTGGAAGTCAAAATTACTTGTGGCGATTGATATTCCATCTATATAATGCCGCACTAAAAAATACAAGCGCCCAGGGAGTAAACTAGGTGTGCAATGGTAAAACACCAATCCGCAGCCTCATTAGAAATATATTAAAAAACATTATAAGACTTGACGAAGCTTTGAAAACAATTCTTCCAACATCAGATAAATTCGACAGAACATTTTCTGTTGCCGGGTTGTTTCCATAACGAAGCTAATAACCAGCCTCAGGAATAAAAAAGCAGATTGCTTGCATTTTCTTAAGATACCCGACTACCCTAAAATTGTGAATTTGACCAAAAATTGACAATTTTTTTTAATTTTATTTTATACGCTATCTTATTAGCGCTTTACATAAAAAATACTAAGTTTATTATTTTCTATTGACTTGAACAAAAACTACAGATCTTTTAGTAAAAGCAGATACCACTTCTTTAAGCAAACTGTCATATTTAAAAATGTGTTTTACTCGAAATGCGTGATTTTTTTTTTCTTTTCGAAAATGCTCAAACGGGGACAGCGATGTCTTAAAAAGTTTTGAAAAATAATAAACTGAAATTATTTGCGTATGTTCTGTATCCCCCTAAGAAGTGTTTTAACCTTCAGATTTTTCAAGCACTGCTTTATTACAAATCTTACGGTCACTTATGTGAATATAATCACAATTTTTTTAAGCAATTTTATATAATAACTAAGATAAAGTGCTCTAGTTTTTGGAAAAAATTAAAATATATCTTATCCTGAAAGTACTAAATAAATCTAAAAACCACTAAAAAGTCCTCCTATCTCCTATTTTTTAAAAAAGTTGTAGTCGGATACCTTAAACCATACTTTAAAAATGTGTAATTATTGTACTTTATATGTATTTATAACTCAATATATATATATTTTTATTTCTAATGGGCTGCGGATTGGTGCTTTACCATTGCAGACCTAGTATATTCTCGGAAGCTGGTACCTCTTTTTAGTTCGGCACCATATAGGCGAATACCAATCGCAGCAGGTAATTTTGACGCCCAGCTTCCTCCCTAGAGGGAGGCCCCTGAGCTCTGACGAGGCGCAATTTAATATATGAAAGAATATAAATGTTATATTTATATATATATATATATATAATTTATGAATATCTTTAATTTGTACAATAATTTTTGATATTAATTAAAAATAACTAGTTCTTAGATTATTCAAAATATCGAAGCATTTTCAAGAATCCCAGGAATTAGACTGCCATGAAAGGGGGAAAAGGCCGGGATATCAGAAGCCTTAGAACCGAATTCGAGACTTACGATGTTGCTGATGGATCCTAAGTTCAAGTCTTGGTATCACTAAGGACCTGCTGTATAGGAAGGGTAAAGAACGTTAAATTGGTCGAGACTCATGTTGGCGTGAAAAGTGGAGTATTAATTTTAGCCAGGGGTAGCGAACCTTTTTGGATCAACGTGCAATTTTTTCTTAAAGAAATGTTTAAGGAAGTATAGACGTGCCGTCAAATAATTTTGACCTGTGTGATTATTGAGAAAATAATAATACTAAATACTAGCAACTCAAAACTCTTTATTTACAACGAAAAAATACATTCTGCACTGTATAGTATTGAATGTTTTATTTATACGTGTAATTCAAATTAAAGTAATATTAGTGTGAATTCTGTTGTGGTAGATTAGATGACAAATAACTTGTATTAAGATTGTAAGATGTTACTTTTTTACCTGAGAATGCAAGCTGAATTTGAGTCATCTTCCAAACGGTTTCTGAGTCTTCAATGTTATTCATCTCTGAAAATAATGACTCGCAGGCATAGGTAGATGAAAATATGGTTATTATAGCGTGAGCCAGCTTCTTCAAACAGCTAAATGTATCTGGAATTGAATTCCATGTTTCCGAAATTTCATTACTAGCATTTTTACTTATATTTCTTGTTAATCTTTCTATTTTAATCAATTCCAGCTTTTTTCTTCTTTTCAACAGATTTTTGAATCCATATTGAAAACTAGACTGGAAATCAATCGCATTTTCATGTATTCACATTTCAATGTATTTCAAATTTTTCAATTCACAACCAATAGAATTAAGACGAATTCAGTTTATTAAATTAAGTCACATCAAGGTACATAAAAAACTTGAGCGTTTCCGATAACTCTTTGAACTGAGAAAATCTGGCTGAAAACTGCGACCGATCACACCGTTTTTCGTAATACTTCATATTGAACTTTGTTATTTTGAATTAAAATGCAAACCGTTTTGATCGGTGGCGTGCCCAAAACATTGTGTCGCGTGCCATTAATGGCATGCGTGCCACTGGTTCGCCATCCCTGATTTAGGCGATGTAGAATTTTTTTTCTTATGATCATGGTTCAAAACTACAAGATGCCCTTTGATAATAGCTATTCTATAACTTCTCTTAATGTGCTTTAAATAGCAATCAACCTTAATTCATTAATCATAATACATTCTTCATAATCTCAGGAAATTCTCCATCTGAAATGAAATCTAAATATTACCAACACAAAGTACTGCCAATGAAAGATAAAACATTTTTTACAATGATTTGCAGATTTTACGCAGTTTTTAACTAATAGCACATATATATAGAAAAAATATTCGATATTTTTCTGTTTATCTTTTTTATGCATCTTAGATATTTAAAAAAAAATTCTATCTTAATACGTTTCTCTTAGTCATGAAAGAAATTTTGATTCTAAAACTTTTTGACTCTTAATTAACATGATTCATGAGTATTACAAATTTAAATATCATTGCCTATTATATCATACCAATACCAAAATTCTACCATTTTCAAAAACCGAATCTGGGTTTTGATCATATACAGTGGGCCACAAAAGTGTTCATACACTTGCATTTTCTTATAAATGTTTTCGACTAATAAAATTAATTATATTGTAACTGTAATTTTTTATGATATCTGCAACATTTCACCCAATGGAATAACATAATTAATTTTTAAAAATAGTATATATTTTTTTTAAAGAATAATTATCAAACTACTAAAATTACGCCACAAAAGTCTTCATTTTTATAACAAAATCTCAACTTAGCTTTAAATATTGTATTTCTTTCTTAATTTAGTACTTAGTAGGATATCTTTTGGTGTCCTACAACAGCTTTTAAGCTTCGTCTTGGTATAGATTTAATCAGTTTTTGTAATTTCTGCGTCAATTTTCCACAATTCTTCTGTGATTATTGTTTTTACTTAACATTTTGTGTTTATTTGTCACGTTTTCTTTTTTTTACATCAGAATTGCACTAAATATGTTCTACTAGGCTAAATAAAGGGATTGAGGATGTGGTTTCATAATTTGGGGACAGTTATAGAGACACCAGTGGCGTACAATGAGAGCAGTGCACTTGGCGTCATTATCCTGTTAAAAAATGAAATCGTTTCCAATATCCAAATTTTGGGCGGATAATTTAAAATTTCTCTTTAAAATAATTAAAGAGAGCTCATGATTCATAACACTATGAAAAAATCAAAAATTACCTAATTCTGAGGCCAATTTACACCCCCACGCCAGAACACCTTCATACATGCTGGAAGCATGGAAATGAAGAGTTCTTATTCCTATAAATTCATGGGATTAAACTCCTTATTTTTGATTTACAAGCTATTATAGACCCATCGGAATCAAAAATGTTGAATTGTCTCTCGACCTAATCAATTTTTAAATTATCCGCCCAAAATTTGGATATTGGAAACGGTTTCATTTTTTAACAGGACCAATGACGCCAAGCGCACTGCTCTCAATGTACGCCACTGATATACTGTAACTGTCCCAAATTATGAAAACACCCCTCAATCACTTTTATTTATCAGTAGAACATATTTAGTGAATTCTGATGTAAAAAGAAACGTGACAAATAAACACAAAATGTGAAGTAAGAACAATAGTCTAGAAAATTGTGGAAAATCGATGCAGAAATTACAAGAAGCAGTTAAATCTATACCAAGACGCTTAAAAGCTGTTTGTGGACCTAAAGATATCTACTAAGTACTAAATTAAAAAAAATACAATATTTAAAGCTTAGCTGATTTTTTGTTAAGTGTACGAAACTTTTGTGGCGTAATTTTTATTAGCTTTTGATAGTGGTACAAAAAATAGTTATACTATTTTTAAAAATTAATTATGTCATTCAGTAGAACAAGTTGTAGATATCATAAAAATTACAATTACAATATATTAATTTTTTATTAGTCGAAAACATTAAATTTTATAAGAAATTGCAAGTGTACGAACACTTTTGTGGCCCACTGTATATAAGCTTTACTGTTTAATAAGCAGATTTTAATTTATAACATTTTTGCAATAGCGAACCAATAAAATTTAGATACGTAAAATAAATATGTATTTCGCTGAAAGTAGCATGAAATCGAAGAACAAAAATCGAGATGAGAGATAAAATTTATCTTATCTTGTTACTTTTTTCCGAAATCATTTCCTCAAATTTCTTTCATCCGAAATCCGAGAAAACCCAACACGTAACGCAAATAAACGAAGCTGTATTTGACATGCGCACATTTATGATCATTAAAAAGACAACTGACTTAATAGTGTGTATACTTTTGAGCTTTATTGCCAAAGTTGGTAACGTGTGTGAGCGGTAGTAGTATATAAATCTACTTCGAAATAAAAAATAGTATTCACTGACATTTCCTCCTTATTCGAGTCTATTGTAGGTTTCTTAAAACATACGTAAGTAAAAAATTTGTTGTGTAATTAAATTGTGCGCGAAACTTCGGTTTATTCGATAAATTTCAAAATTATTTTTAAAATATTTCATATTAAGAGTTAGAACTATACAGAAGAAAGTGAAAACTTGGAATCTTGCTATACTTATTCTTTATATTTTTTTAGTTGTTTTAAATTAAAGTAAAATTCTAAATTCCATTTGCGGTAAAATTAAAATTTTATTTTAGCCATTTTTTATATTTAATGAATACAAACTATAGTCAGAATTTAATTTAACGTTAAAATGGATTCTTATTATTTATATAATGACATTTTATTTTAAAGTAGCAAACGATTTCTATTTTAATATTTCCAAAATCAGAGCTAGTTAAAAATGTGTTTTCTTTATTTATTTCTATGTTTATTTTTACCAATGTACCTAATTTTATCTAATGTTTATAAAAAAAACTCTATTAACCAGCTTCCATCATAGTTCTTTATGAATTGTTACGAAAAAAAATGTGGTTTAATAAATAGCTTTTAAAACTGAACAAAACATTTTCGTTAAAAAAAAATTCTGAATATGGAACACTTGATTTTTCTTTTCAAATTTATTCATCATATAAGAAATACTAAAAAAAATTTACCAAGAATGAATTAAAAAAAATTAATAAAAAACAATATCTTTAATGATCAATAAAATATTCTAAATTTTTTAGGCTTACTTTTATTAAGTACTTTAAAAGCTTCAGGAAAATACAAATTCTAAAAACAAGATATTTTTGAGAAAGAAACCGTTAAGACCGTTCCAGAAGAATAATAATTACAGCTGTATAGTACTCTTTAATTAAAAACCATTAAATCTATACATAAGTGGAATTTTTTTAAAATTTAAGCAATATAAGAGATGTTTTCTGTTTTTGTTCTCTTTGTTTTCCCTCTAATTATATTTTTTATAATTGCAGAAAATGAAGGTGGCTTTTGTGATATTATTAATGGTGGTAGTAATAACTGTGGTACAAGCAAGTAAGAGTATATTTTTAACCATATATAAAAAGATTTTTAAAGAATTAATTTTCTTTTTGATGTGATTGTCGCGTTTAAGTGCCACATTATTTAAAATTTCTAATTTCGTTGAATTTTTTATTTATAGAATTATTCTCATTACAATTGTCTTCATGTGTATTTGATTTCATGCAAACTATTTGACAAAACAATTTAGAAGCAAAGATATTTTATACTTTAAAAAAACCACAAACGATAAATAAATATCAAACTTAAAACTGAGTTGCAGCACTCGGAAATGGCAACCTAACTGATTTCTAAAAACTAATAATTTGATGTAATAAATTGCAAATAAATCTTGCAAGAAATATGTTGTTTTCTAAATTATCTGCATATCTGAGTTGAATCTACTGTACCATATGAGATATTGCGTGTATCTATTCATTAGGGTAAAAACATCATGTAGAAGAACTCTTTGTGATTTTTTTTACTATTTTCCTCCTTCAACAAAAACTTTCCAGCTTTTATTGTTTTGATTAGACTATAAAACGAGTCAGGGAAAGAAGGAAAAACCTTTGTTCGTAGGTTTAAAATTGAAGAGAATTTCGTCCTAGCATTTGACGAAGGTTTTACATTAACACAGAAGGAAAAAAAATCCAATACTAATGATGATCAGAAATATTCTTTTGAATAAAAGTTGATTAAAAGCACTGTAGAAACCATTCTTCGGTATGTTGAACTTAAAATACAATACAGAATTAAAATCCAGTTTGTAGCAGTGCTTTTGTGGGATGAAGAAGTTTTAAATGACCATTAACAAACACTGTCCTCTGTAGTGGATGTGCTTGACCCTTCTGATCTTTGTATGTCTTCACATTTGTTCTGCTTTTATCGAATTCCATTTATAAAAAAACCTGTTCAATGCACCCACACCCTCGTTTCCATCAGCGGGATGAATTTCGCTGGGAAAAAAATTTTCTAGTGTTGTGGATTTTTTTTTAAAAATTTAAAAAGTAGTCAAGAAAAGGGAAAAGACGTGCCGTGAACGATGGGAAATATTTTATTGAAATGTGAACCCAGTGGTCAGTGAAAAAAAGATTTACACAGAATCTATAGTTAAGGTATCCTACTACCTTAAAATCAAGATTTTTTCAAAATTCTTAAATTTGTTTTTAGGGTTTTTTTATTTTATGAACCATCTTATTAGCTTAATAAAAATCCCTTTTTTTTCATTCCCCAGAAAAAAAAATCCAAAGTTTTTTAACAAAAGAAGATGCCATAACTTTTACACAAGATGTAAAATTTTTAAAAATGCTTTTTTACTCAAAATGTGTTTTTTCAAAAAACTCAAAGGGCGGACAGCGATTGCCCCCGGTTTTGGAAAAAAATTTTAAAAAACCTTTTGTAAATGTTTTGTATAACATTAAATTTTTTTTGCCCTTTTCCAAATTTAACCCCACTGTATTATTTAAAAAACCAAAAAGCCCCTGTATGAGAAAAAATCCCCTTTTTTTTTCCCAAATTTGAAAAATAAAAAATTTTAGGGGGTTTTTAGTTTTTGAAAAAAAAATATCTTTTAAACCTGAAGGTCATTTCAAAATGAAAAAAAAAGTAAAAATTAAAATTTTAAAAAAATTGGGAATTTGTTGGGAATATTTTTAAAAAAGCCCTGTTTTTTAATTTTTTTTACTTTTTTAACCATTTTTTTCCCCCATTTTAATAAAAAAATTTTTTTTTTGTTTTAAATTTTACGATTTTTTTTTTTTAAAAAATCCCAAAAAAACCCTTTTAAAATCCCAAAAACCTTTACTTCATTTTTTTAAATAAGTTCGCAAGTAGTGGGTTCCCCCAATGCCCAAGGGGTTTTGGTTGTGACGAAATCAGTTTGGCGGTCAAATGAAATGCATCCTATTTCTAGTTGTCGGACATTGTGGCGGATGACAGTTTCGTAAATATCCAATCATTGCTCAGGAAGACTCCCTTGACGTCTTCACTGGTTATCGGGTCTCATTTTAAAAATGGACTCATCGTTGAAAACAATTACGTTCTAATGCGGGAGATTACATGTCAAATGCCCCGGGGAATTTTTTCCCAAAAAGCCCCCTTTTGGTGGTGGGAAACGGGGGAGGCAATGGGCCCCAAAAGGGTTTCCGAAAGTAATCACCTTTTTTGGGGTTTGGTTCCCCGCCAAATAGGCATTGCAGTCAATGATGTCCGAATTACTCATTGGATTATTGATAAGAACGCAACAGAGGTTGTGTGTACCGATAGGCCACTCAATCTGTTACCGCGTTCTGCCGATAGGTTTTTTTGACCCCTTTTGGGGGAACATATTATCCATTCCTAAAACATTATCAAAAGGTAGCCCCCTGTTTTGACACAAAATGTTGGGAACCCTTTACGATTTGTAACCATCTTGTACTTTCTTCCCCGAAAAAGGGTAACATTTACCATACTTTTTTGTGGATCCATCTGGAGGCATTGATACAATCCACGCGAGTCAACGAAACCATATTCGCGTCAAAGTTCTATGCATTGAGATATCGTATACATCATCCAGATGTTTTTTGGGATTGTTTTTGGGTTTAAATTAGAAAGGGTTTTGGAGAAAAAATTACCATTTCCTCCCCTCTACCATAAGATAGGGCCCCTTTTTCGTCCCATTCGAATAAACTCCTTCTTGGTGTGTCAATGTCTATGTTATAGACTGTATTTACCAAATCTTGACCATGATCTTATAAAAAAATTAATTACAAAATTGTTAAGTGTTTTTCCACCAAACTTTTCATCAATTTCTAGACGCATAAGATTCAACTTTTTGAAAAGGAAATACTTCGCGTTTTTCACTGAGTATAACCATGTTCCATCACTTGAATAAATATTTTATCAAGTTTTCTCATCTTGTAATTTGTCTAGGGTAATCTCTAAAACCTAGTTAATCAAATAACACTCTATATAACTTTCATTTTGATAGGCAACAACTAACACAATCCAGGTACAATAGTCTAAATCAACATTTAAATTTAACGCCCTTTCTTCCATCCGAGGAACCGAAAAAATCACCAAGAGTACGGGAAATTTTTAGCTGTTTGTGGTAAATACATAATTAGCTTTTCTTTTTTTGGGAAAATTTTAAAATATATATATATATATATATATATATATATATATATTGAAAAATTTATGAAAAAAAAAGTTTTGGGGGAAAGTTTTGATCACAAAGTACTTTTTCTTACAAAATCGCCGGTTTGAAAAAAATTGGGCCCAAAATTGCCGCAATATTACAACATTTGAATTATCTGTTACTTATCCCAAACCCCATTTACAGTAAATTAGACGGAAGTAAAACCCTTTTAAAAAAGAGGGGCAAGATTACGTTTGTCGTTTCACCACAGTTTTTAAGTACTATACAGGTGGCAATACGATTTTGGTTCCCGTTCCTCCTCAATTTTGAGGGAGAATACCTTTCTTTCCCTAACCCAGGGGTACTCAACCGTTTTTCGGCCGAGCCAAATATGTATGATAACTATTTCACGCGTGCCGGAACATGAGGATTAATGGGAGAGGGGGGACGTTTTGGGGGAGATCGGGGCATTTAAAAACGGAAAAAAGGGTCAAAACTGTAAATTGATCAAAGTATTAAACGATTTTGGATTATATTTTAAAACTAAATATTAATCTCTTTTCAACTTAATTTACAAAAAAAATAGGTTCTATACATTTTTTACCCAGTTATGAGGTAACTTCGCTTTCCCTTCGTCAATGATCCCAAGTCCTTTGTTTGCATTTTACTGTCATAAAAACAAAGCTTTAAGTGCTTTGATGATTTGATTTTTTCCTTTGACAAAGTCTCACTTTTTTTTATTTCAGATATTAATTTATCAAGTGTGGGATGGTAGCAAAGAGGTTTCACTGAATTCCAGACTTAAAAATCAGTATTATTGGTCTAAAATTAGTTCAAAGTTGCTTGTGCATTTTTATTTCAAACTTTTTGATTTCGCTACAAAATAGATAGATATGAACCTATAACTGAATTTCAACTAGTGCATAGGAAGCATTTAAGAACAATATAACAATTTGACAATATCTATAACAATTCATATGTTATCCTAAGCAATTTCATATGTTTATCAATTTCTGTAATGTAACAAATTTTGTTGGATGCTTTTGTTACCTCTGCATTGTGTGACATTACCATTTTGTTACTGTTGCAAAGATTTTTTTTTTTTGAAAAGTCAGTTTATCACGTCTTGAAAGAGATCCTAAGGGACATTTTTGGGGTTTGTGTTTAGTGGTGTAGAGACAAGCAAAATTATATTTTTTTATATGTAACATTTTCACAAATTTAAAACAAAAAGGGTTTTTGACCCGCGTTTGTTTATTTCTTTATTTAAAAGGCCCAAAATCCCAACCATCTTGAAACAAAAATAAATTCATTAAGTATTTTTTTGCTTGGGAAAATAATGAGAGTTAGTTAAGAATTAGTTTCTTCATGCGCCCCTAACGCGGGAAAGGGGCCTCCTGCAAAAATCAGGTTTTGGGGATCGCCATACTTTTAAAATCAATTATGCTTTTGGGGCCCTTTTAGTTCTTTAGTCCCTGAAATGCGGCTTGCGGGGGGGTAATTTCCCACTTTCACCCATAAAATGGTCGCTACTTCACTGTTATTTGTTATCATTAACTCTTACAATTATAAAAAGAAAAGTTTAAAACGATAAGAAATACCCTTGGGGGGCCCCCATTTGGGCCCCCGGCCGCAGATTTTGTATCGTTTCCCCCAATTTTCGGGGAAGTCTTTCTGCTTCCTTTTTCCTTTTTTAAAAACATTACCAAATATAATGTCGGGGAGAAGTTTTAAATAGAATTAAATTTTTTCCAGATTTTCACCCCTTTTTAAATTTTTAAGGCATCGATGACGGGGAGAACTGTTTTTTTTTTTTCCATAGATTATTGTCCACAGAAGTCAAATGTTGCGTGTTTTCAAACAATTAATAAATGCTGCCAGGATTCTGACTGCAAGGATGGCGAGCTTTGTTGTTTCGAACTTTGTGGTAACACTTGCCATCCTCCGGTTGATGAAGAAACCAACGGTAGCAGAGTGACACCATATCCGGAGTGCCGCATTGGTTCTTAAGATTTGTTTTTTGTCTTGGACAATACTGCCTTTTTCTGCTATTCTCAATTGAAATGACTTAACTTCACTGCACAATATTTTTTGGCATGTATTGTAAAAGTTAAACAATAAAAAAATGTGTGTTCTGCTTTTCTGATGCATATTGGGGTGTACTTTTCTTGATTTAGATTCTACTCAATTGACACATATATTTTCCTTTTAGATTGTCGCTTTCATCAGCTATCAAATGATTCATTTTTTTCGTTATAGGTTGCCCTCCTCATAATGAAATACTTTTTTTCCATTTGCTTTTGCCACTATCTTAAAGTGCGACAAATTAAACACTTAATCTGTTATGTAGCTCCTGCTGCTGCTGTTTTTATGAATCAACAAATATTCTCGCATTTTTTCCCATTTACATTATTATCTTCCTATGTTACATAAGCCAAGTGACATATTTTTTCCGCTTACTTCACTGTGAACATATTCTACCAAAAGACTCATTTGTTTCGTTTAAATGGCAACATTAATAAGCATTTAAAGTTCTTTTTTTCTGCTTTCGTTTTTTTATCTTTAAAAATAAACATTTTTCCAAAATTTTTTTAAAAAAATTTTTTGATTTAGAAATTAAGCTCCTTTTGTAAATGGGATTTCTGATGTTGTATTCTTTCGGATGTAAAATTTGGTATTCAGAAACATCAAATAGTGCATTTATTAAGGTCACAGTTATAAGACGACTAATTTTTTTTATTCTAAATTGAGTGGCGTAACGGAGAATATTAGGGTCCCCCTCCAAAGTCAGGCTTTTTGGGCCCGTGGGTTTGCCCCCCCCCCCCCAATGTAGTTATGCCACGTTAAATATATCCCTGAAAATTCAAAAATATTATATACTAAAATATTTTAACGTTCATTGTCAAATATTTATAAACTGGTTTGAATATTGTTTGGTGGATTTATTTTATATTTACTTTTGATCGCGCTTGATTGAAATAATTATTTAAATACATTTTTAGATTATTTGAGAGAATATAAAAACCGTTTGCAATAATGTTTAACTTATAACCGTTTCTACAACTCATATAAAGAAAGGAATTTACTTAAGAGTATTCTATAATTATAGAATTTTGACATTCAGTTTGTAATACAAGATGTGATTTGCGTCGTGTTGTAGTTGTGCTTGTAGAGTAAAGACTATGTTGAATAAAGTTGATGTTTGCTCTATATAAATTCAATGTATTTAAAACAAAAAAAATTGACCCTTTGTCCCAAATTATTTGCTATATTTATATACTTTTGCATGATTATTGATATTGATAATGGCGTAACGGAGAATATTAGAACCCCATTACAAATTGAGCTTTTGGGCCCCAAGCCAGATCTTAGAAAGGATTGCAAAACCATAACATCAGGCTTTGGGTAGACCCCCTGCAATGCGGGGTTACGCCACTGGATATTGATGATCTTATGATTTTGTTTCAGGGGCGTAGTAGCCGTAACAATGATATGGGGCCTCCGCGCTATAGGGGCCCCAACATGCGTAAGCAAAAATATCATAAAGTGTTAAGGCCCCCGAAAAAAGATCTCCAAAGGAATTTTAATACAGGGCCCACTCAAGACTAGCTACGCCAGTGTTTTGTTTATTCATTTTTCAGAGAATTTAGGATGTATGCTATGATCTCAATCATCACATTTGCTTACCGCGCGAACATTCCCCCCCACTCTTTAAATCGTTCCAAATTTTTTTAAAAAAATCCTAGTTCGATATTCTAAGAAAACCCCTTGTGTGGAATCCTCCCCCCTTTCGCCAAAAACTGCTCCAGCAAATTTGGGTAAATTCAGAAATAAAATGATCTTTCTGTTACACTGGTGGTAGAACCCTTACAGAATGGCTCTTGGCTTGAGAGCGTGCAAGCCTTTTTAAAACTTCGAAAAATTTGTAACAAAAATGCTATTTTGGGGAAAAGTAAAACCAGAAAAAAAAAACCCCAAATTTGGGAAAATTTTTAACGAAAAAAAAAGAATTTTTTCATTTTTTTAAAATTTTTTGCCCAATATACTTCGGTTTTGACCGGGAAATTTTGGCGACGAAGGTTTTCCTCATTGAGATGTGTTATTTTGTACGAGTTGCCTCCCCTGACATCTTAATGTTTTCCATACGTGTTTTGTAAAGTTAAAAATACATTGTCAAGCTTTTCTTCTTCTACATTTTGAAAAACGACTCCAATGTTCTTAGTGAACATCTGATGTTAAAATTATTGCAGGGGCCCAAAACTTTCGATAAACCCCCCCATCCCCCTTTTTGTACGGTGACATAAGCCCCAAGTTTTTGAGCATCCATCCTAAAAATTTATTCTTGATAAAAGTCATTCTCATAGTTTCTTCATTGGGGACTTTATAACCCAGTTTTAAAGCACATCTTTCAATTTTTCCACGGGGCCCTTTCAGAGTCTGAAAAAGGGGAAATCTCAACTTAAAATGGGTAATTTGCCGGGGGGGTGGCGCGGTTTTTTGTCGCTGGCCTTCTGCACCCGGTTTGCGGTTCGACCCCGGCCCAAGTCGTTTTCATGATCAGAAAACGCAGTATGGGTATGATTATGCATCATGAAAAAAACCAAAATGTCCGTTTGGGTGCCCCGGCAAAAATTTAAAATTAAAAATCATTTTCATCGCAAAGCTCAGGTACCCCCCCCTAGGGAGTCCTGGTCCTCCTCAAAAATTTCTTCCGGCAGTTTTAGATATGGTGTGCCTCAAAAGTGATACCAGCTCCGGGGGAAAAATTCAAAGGTAAAAAACCCAACCCCAACCCCTTTTGAGAAAAAAGAATGAGACTCCACAGACTCCCAGGAGAGGCGCTGTGGACCCTCAGGGGTCCACGGACCACAGTTTAAGAAACTCTACTGTATTGCATTAAAACATTTGAGATAAAATATGTTTAAATCCGGACTATTTGGAGGTTGACATTGTAGTTGCCAATTTCATACATCTTTTAAACATTCCTCTGTAATACTGGAATCATCCACTGCCAAATGAGGCTTGCTACCTTAACGTAGCAACTAATTTGGAACAAAATTATTTTTGCTCTATGTGTAATAAGTAATTTGGAACAGAAAGAGTGATCTATTAATACAGCTTACAATTTTTCTTTTTGGGAAACTTGGTGTTGGTGTACAATAATATATAAAAAGTAGCTTCTATACTGAGTTAACAGATATGTTCTCTTCCCACAGATTACTGTCCTCGTAAGTCGAACATTCAGTGTATTCGAGCAAGTAATAAGTGTTGTTCCGATTCCGACTGCAGTGACGGCAAAATATGTTGTGTGGAAAACTGCGGTAATCAGTGCCATTACCCAGTGAGCCGACCAACTAATGGAATGAAAGCTAACAATGCTTCAAACTGCAAAATCGATCCATATTATAAAAATTTTTTAAACAGTAATCTTGAAAAATTCCCCCACTTAAGATCTTAGCTTCACAGCTTTGGCAATAGTCTTTTAAAAATTAAGCAAAATAATTGATAAATTTGTTATTATTTGTAATAAATAAGATGTGCTGAATAAATATCATTTCAACTACCCAAGTCCTTACTGAAAAATAATTTTGAAACAATATTGTGTTTTTTTTTAAAAAAAGAAGCTTTTACCAAATTCCAGAATGTTTACATGCACAAAAAAAGAACTATTACTAAGATATTTCATTTTAGTAATGTAATATATTTACAGCTATCGTGTTTTTTAGCTTTAAGTATCACTTTGACTAGTTCATTAAGGTAAAGCTGCATTCACCTGAGCGCGCAACGCTAAAAGTGTAAAGTGCATGCTCAAGCTGTGATTAATGACAATATCTCATAAATTCAATTTCAATTGGCAGATGGTTCACTCTCTGTGCATTACGTACTCAATACAAAATTGAACATTAGTTAGATAAGAAATTTTTCACTATGCTTTTGAATCAAAACAATAAAAAAGAAAACCATTGGATAAACTTTGCAAATATAGGCACTAAGGTATATGGGCACTTTTAAGCAAGGACCCATATTACTCGTAATGGTTTTGAATTGGTGCATCCATACTGTGGCGTTGGCAATGCTCAAGTGTCACGGCGGTTGTGTGCAGTGGCGTAACGTTGTGATATGGTCGTCCTATGGCGACCATATCTTTGATTGTCAGCATGAATTAGAGGTGTGGGATTCTCGAAATGAATCGACATTTTAAAATTCTTAATATAACTTTATTAAGAATATAACTTAAATTTCTAATAAATTAGATAAACTTATATTAAGTGAGAATAAACCAAACACACAGCTGTAATTAAACCTGATCACGTAACTTTGATCACTTATCTAAATAATTATATTATCCACCTACTTTAAATTCTGATAATATTACAAGTTCTAATATCAAATAATCAGTCCTACCTTGAATCAAGCTAAGGTTCAATCAATTTCAGAGACTTTTAGGCACGCGTGCAATAGTATGCACCTTGTAGTAATGGCTGGAAATCTGGTAATCTTTGGTAGGCCGTCAATTCACACTTCTAGCTCTTCTAAACATAACTTTCTCTAAATTGACATCCCGCTTACTAAAACTTTTGTTCTTTTAAAGGCTATCTTATTTGCATTTACAATTGCATTTCACTTCTTGGATTTGGGTTGGAAAAGATTTGCCATTAATCTTGGCCGTCAAAGAACCCAGAGGTTATGTTACAGAAAAGACGCGTGAGCCCGTCACAACGTACACCCCCGCATCGCGGGGTCCCAGGGTACTAGGGAGCCCAAAGTCTGACTGCAGCCAAGTACCTACCCTTTGTAAAATACAACTTGGGGGGCCCAAAATCCAACTTTGCACGGGGTCCCAAATGTTCTCAATTATGCCACTGATTGTGTGATTTGTTTGCGGTGTTGTGTGGTTCAAACAAAAGTGTAAGCAGACCATTTCTACAACTACCTGATACTTCAAATTGGGGCTGTTGTTATATTTTAGTTATCTTACTTAAGATTTAACACGCAAAATTAATTTTACATAAAAACTATAAATGGCTGTAAACTTATGAGAGTGTAGTATCCATTGGCAGGAGTGGGTGGTTTCTTTCTTCCTCTCTTCGACATCAGTAATGTCAACTATTGAATAATGTCACTAGAGCAAATATGGGTAGTACCGAAATCTGATGAAGGACCATCCTGGACCATCCTCTCAACCTACTCGTCTTTTGAGTGCATCTTCCTTCCACAAACCTTTTCTTACAATAACTTAGGCCAAATTACGGCAGCACTTGACTCATCTACTGTCACTACTGAGTTCTCGAAGTCCGTAAGGGCTGCGGTAGCCCAGTGGTCAAGGTATCGGATCATGGTAGGCATGTCATGAGTTCGAGCCCAGTACCACTAAAGACCCGCCATGTGGGGCAGCGGCACGTTAAATCTGTCGGGGCTGAAATGTCCTCCTTTTGTGTGGTGTGGTAGTAAGGAGGGGGGGGCCCTCAGGTGTCGTCCCGTTACTTGACCATGGTTCAAAATTAAGTGGTCCGTCGCCAAAAGCCCTCATGTAGCTGAAAAGTGCGACGTTAATATTCACTCACTCACTCAAAGTCCGTAGCATCATTTTTGAAGGTGCTGAGTCTAATTCCAACACTGAAAATATTTTGTGAAGATCGTGGAAGATGTAATAACGTTGCAAGATAGCTGACGAGATCAGAAGGTCTGGCAGAGCAACAACAAGTGCTAGCAAACACAATGCATCCTGCATTTGTCCTGTTTGTGGTGCTAACCATTATGATGAAATTCAAGGACAGGAATGGGTACAATGTTGTGGGTCTTGTTACCTTGTTCCAAACAATGTGCCCGTTAAGGACCCTTCTTTGTTATTGGTATGATCAAGGGCAACCCCAAAATGTTTTTTTTTTTAGTTTAAAAATTTTGAGTTAATTTAATAGTTTATCTGTTTTCACCTTAATTATTTTTAATTTAAAAGATGAATTTTTTGACTTTTTGTGATAGATTTTTCAAAAAAAAGATATAAACTTGCTTTTTATCATTTTAAAAAAACATGAATTTTTGTAAAAATGCATTTCCATTTGGAAAAGGTTCTTGTATAGATGACAGGTTGTGTTAATATTTTTATAATGCAACCTGTCCTTACTTCCGGCAATTGCTCCCATATTACCTAAAAGTTCAGTCAAATATGGGCAACTGCGAAATTTGTTTTGGAGGTTTTTTTATTCACACAGCAACAAGAATTAGAGGTTTGTTCATATATCAAAACAAGGAACAAAGGTTTGAAAGATCTTAATTTCAGAAAAATGGATACCGTCTTAAGGTAGTATATTTTAAAATAAGTGTTTTGGTGTTTATGCTTTATATTTAACATTTAGAAACATAAAAAAAAATGTTATTCTCGTAAACTTAAAAAAAAAATGAACATGTATTACATTCAAAGAAATGTATGGTAAAAAAAAAAATCAAGAAAATTTGGAAATAAAAATAAATTTTTTTAGAAGAATTCTAAATTTCAAGGAAGTTTAACCTTTCAAGAAATATATTTTCAAAATTATCATGAAAAAATGCATCTCTGATCTTTTTATCAATTTCTTGATAAATAGGATTATTAGTCAGTTTTGTGGGAAGAAAATACTCCACATTCTTCTCTGAGGAATTATGTTCCCCCCACACATCACTTGAATAAATATTTCATCACCTGAATACATATTTCATCACTTGAATACATATTTCATCACTTGAATATATATTTCATCACTTGAATAAATATTTCAAAAAAAACCTTTTTAAATTTAATATTTCATCCTTGAATATATATTCCATCACTTGAATAAATACTTCATCTCTCATACTTGAATAAATACTTCATCACACATACTTGAATAAATACTTCATCCCCAAATTTTGAATAAATCTTCATCATACTTGAATAATACTTAAAACCCCCAAAAAATACTTGAATAAATATTTCATCACTTAAATTTTTTTTTCAATTTAAAAAATACCATCCTTGAATAATATTTCATCACTTTGAATTATATTCATCACTTGAATAAATTTTTTCTATCACTTGAATAAAAAACCATCACTTGAATAAATATTTCATCACTTGAATATATATTTCATCACTTGAATAAATATTTCATCAAGTTTTCTTCTTTTGAAATCTGTGATAGCGTATACTAAAGCCTAGTGAATCACCATAATATTCGATGTAAGGGTCATTTTGATGGGTGGTAACTAATGCAATCTTGAGACAATAATCTAAAGAAGGGGTGATTCTATATAATCTAATCTGACAATAATCTAAAGAAGGGGCAAATTGTTTTGGCTCGAGGGCCACATTGTGAGAGAGGAGGATACCGGACGGCCGCACCTTTTTAAAATTATTGCATTAATTGAAAAAATAAATGTAAGTTAAATAAAATTGTGGTAGTTTTATCCAATTTATTTATTGTGCTATATCATATTGTCTATAGCTGGAAGCACATTTAATTTTACAATAAGTTTAATGAGATAAATGTACCTTATTATAATTTTATGTATTTTTTTTTTAATCAGGAGTCAGATTACTTGTTTAAATTTTCATCACAGCTTGCAAGTTGATATCCCCCAACTTGCATCGATATTTACTCTTGTTGATCTCCATGCAAGAAAAATTTTGCTCACAAATGTATGTCGACTAAAATATAAAGAACAATTTTCCCGCAAATTTCTTCATACATGGAGATTTTTCAGCTGACAAAGATTTGTTAAAGTCAAAGGCATAGCATTAAACATTTCCTTCTCGCGGTGTTCTGATTTCAAGTTAAAAAGTTCAAGCTGTAGCATCTCAGGTGCGGTATCAATATCAGCAGTAATGAGATAATAGAGCAAATCGAATTTAGGCTCAATTTTCTTAGAATCCTGAAATCTTCTAGTGGCCTCGTCCTAGAGACTCTGCAGATGATCTCTTTGTAAAAATACTTTCAGGTACTTTGTTTTCCTAATAGTGAAAAATACAAGGTGAATCTTTGATCTCTCACGGGATAGCGGACTATCATGACGGCCGCCATAAGAACTCTTTGGGAACCGCATGTGGCCTACGGCAGCTAGATGTCCACCCGATCTAGGGGCCATTTTTTTGCTGAATACGTAATTAGGGAAAATTTACGCAAAATTTTTTTGTGAAAAAGGATGAAAAAAAATTTCAGGATGTTTTTAACAAACATACTGTCCATAGAACCAGCCAATTCTGAATTGAAATATAAAACCGTTATTATGAGGTTTAAGGGATTTCCGATACGTTCGGGAAACCCTATTTTAAAAGGAAAATGTATAATTTTTATGATATTTAGGGCACTTTTGATTAGAATACATGTATAAAATTGTTTTGGACATTTGACAAAAAATTATTTAAATACAAAATTTTGGCAAAAATTTAGAATAACCTTTTTTTCCCAAAAGTTCTCCTTTTTTAAAAATGCTTCTATTGTATTAATATTTTGCCCTTTTTTGGGGATTAGCCGGCCCCTGTTTAGAGGCTCAACTATGATTTTTTTAAAAAAATTTACATTATTTTCAGGTTAAAGATTTAAAAATTTTCGGCGATTTTCTTAAAATTTCTCCCCCCTGTTTTCGTAAAACGGATAAAAGACTTCCAATAAGGTTTCAAAAAATTTTGTTGGGGCTCTATACAGAGATCAACTATACAGGGAAAATATTAATACACAGGCATTTTTACAAAAGGGGCATTTGGAAAAAATTTTTTAAGTTAAATTTTTTCAAAATAACAAACATTTTTTTTAAAACATTCTTTAAACCCAATTTTTTATATATTGCTAATCTAAATTATGCTAAATATCATAAATATTTTCCATTTACACGCTTTTGAAAATCACGGTTCCAAAGGGGTGGGTCCTTTTCCCTATGTCAAATCTTATATTGTTAAACATACTACCAGTTTAATATAGTCAAGAGTGAAGTTCCTTAAATGAATTTCGCTTAAGATTATTTCTCGAGATTTTCATTCTGTTAAATCGTCTAATATGGCATCGATGTGCAAGAGAACTTTGGTCTTCTTCCACAGATTTTTTTTCTTCAAGCACAACAGCTTATTGCAGGCCAAGGCTGTCTTGCAAAGTCTTCTCCATCTGGCCCTATCTGGAGCAAAAGCACTCCATCGGTTTACTCCAGTTACCTTTAAGTTATTTTCAACGCTATCCAGCCACCTACTTGGTGGTCTTCCTTTCTTTCGTTTTCCATCGATTTTCGAAAAAGTTGTACATTATGGATCAATGATGTCTGATGTTAGGTGTATTTAATTAATTAATTAATGTTACCAGGATTCTTACTGCAAGAATGGCGAGCTTTGTTGTTTCGAACTCTGTTGTAACACTTGTCATCTACCTGTTAACGAAGAAAGCAACAGTAGCAGAGTGACACCATATCTGACGTACCACATTGGCTTTCTTTACGATTTTTTGTATAGGACAATGCTGTGTAGAAAACATTTTAAGTTTGTATTGTTTTCTTAATTTCACAGAGCTAAATTTTTTGTATGTGTTACCAAAATTTCTTAATAAAAGTTTGTTTTTTGCATTTTAATGTATATTTTAATGTACCTTTCTACATTTAAGTTCTACTCAAATGACACTCATTTTCCTTTCCCATCGTCGTTACCAAATGATGCATTTTTCCCGTTATAGGTTCCCATCCTCGTACTGAAATACTTTTTTTCTATTTGCATTTTCCTCTATCATGCACTACCACAAATGAAACATTTGTTCTGTTTATGCTATTGTAATGATTTCCCACAGCTCTGGGATAAACTATTTATTTCTCAGTAAGAAAATTATAAAAAAAATAGAATATCCTTTCACAATTCAATAGCAAAGGGTCCACAAATTTCGAGTCTCTTTCTCTGCAATGTCTCTTATCTCTCGCATAAAATAGTGTCCTAACTCGACACTGTAGAGGAAAGTTCTATACCTAGGATACGTAAACAGGGTTCACTCTTGGTGATTCTACACCGAGTCTGGGTGAGTTCGCTGGCTCCAAATTCGCCGAGCTCCTTCGCAATCCATGTTTTAAAATCCTTCTTACTTCGCGGATCAAGTATCGCTTTCTTTCGTTGATCGGGACTCAGACCGTTTCCGGATCTTCCCAGTTCGGAGACCGCCGTACTTCGCGGACTCGCTATCGCTTTCTCCTTGCTCAAGGGACCTCACCGGCTCCCATCAAAATCCAGTCTCCCTTCAGGACTCTCTCGCTCTCCTTATATCCCCTCTCTCTCTATCTCTCACCTAATCATCCTTCCTTGATCTCCTGTTCTTCCGCCGCCCCTGTCGGACTCAGCCCATCTGATCTCTTGCCCAATGGGCGTCGATGGCTGGTTGCACATTGTAAGTTTTCAGACGCGCTGTCGTCACCAAATCGTGGGAAAACAAAAGCACAATGTTATGGCGTCTCTTTTGTCAATCCGGACAGCCTGGGAAAAAGGGTCCAAATCTTTGACCACCCAGTTACGAAATTCTTTCCCAGCAATTAGGGAAATGTCTGGAATTTTCGCAACGTCTGTCGGCAAGGTGTCTGTTAGCAATTAGGGGGAAGAGACCGGCTTCGTCACACTATTGTTCTTATGAATCAACAAATATGGTAGCATTTTTTTTCATTTAAATTATTTTTCTTATAAACCAGCTAGGGACACATTTTTTCCTCTTAGCTCATTGTCATCATATGCTACCAAATGATTCATTGGTTACGCTTAAGTCGCAACAGTAATAATCATTTATGGTTCGTTTTTTCTGCTTACGTTTCTGTCTTAATAAATCAAATATTTCTTCAGAAGTTTTGTGCATCCGTAACAGACTACCACTCTGTTTCTTTTTTAAGCGGAGTTTCTGATATCGTATACTTAAACAAGCAAAGTTTAATGTTCTGAAATTTTACATGGTACATTTATACTTTCTTTCACGTCACAATTATAAGACTTTAAATACCTTATTTTTTACTTCAAATTTATTGTCCTCATAAGCAGAATACTAAAAGAATTTCATGCTGAAAAAAAATTTAAACTTTCATTATCGACATTTAAACGCGTTAAAATATCGTTTGGCGGATTGATCTTACATTTTCTTATAAATTAATTAGTAATTATAATTATTTATAAACACATTGCACGTGTTCAAGAATACGAATAGTTTGTTATATTAAACTGTTTATACATTAATTTTGAATATAATATTGTTTCTGCATTTCTGCTACTAATAAAAATTGGAATTTGTAAAAGAAAATTCTATATTTCGAATTTTTCCTTGTAGTTAGTGAAATATTTGCGTGGTCTGTATCTTATCGCTGTAGTGTTCGTAGAATGAAGAACATATTGTAAAATAAGGTTAAGGTATCCGACTACGTTCAGAGCTGTGATTTTGCAAAAGCTTATAAATGGATAATATTTATGATATTTAGTGTCACTTAGATTAGAAAACGTATATAAAGTTGTTTCAAGAATATTGTTACAATAAAAAAATATTTAAGTACAATAATTTGATAAAAAATGAACATAGACTGACCCATTTTCAAAATATTCTCCTTTTATGAAAAATTCTTCTATTATAAAAATATTTTGCCTGTATATAAATCAGACCTCTGTACAGAGGCTGAATTAGAATTTTTGAAATATATAACAGAACTGGATTTATCCATATCTTACGACAACAGAGGAGAGAAATTTTAAGAAAAAAACACCGATAATTATTTCGATGGGTGGTAACTCTGAAAATAATGGGAATGTATCAAAAATCCTTGTTCAGACTCTCTGAAGAAGTCTTTACTATATATAAGCAAAATATTATTATTATAGAAGCATTTTTTATAAAAGGAGAACGTTTTGAAAAAAGGTTATTCTAAGTTAATTTTTTGCCAAAATATTGTATTTAAATAATTTTTATTGTCATAATGTGTCCTTAAAACATGTATTCTAATTTAAGTGACACTAAATATCATGAAAATTATCCACTTATGAGCTTTTTTAAAATCACGGTTCCGAACGTTGTCGGATACCTTAAATTTTAATCTAAAGAAGTTCATTGAAGTAATTAAAACAAAATTATATCTACCATATTTATTCGAATCTAAGCCGCCATCGATTCTAATCCGCACCCCAAATTCTCGACATGTTCTTGCGAAAACATGTTATCATCGATTCGAAGCCGCACCCCAATTCTCTACACGACTTTGAGGAAAAATAAATAAATTGTGTAAAAGGTTCATCAATATCCGATACTTAAGAAATTTTTTTAAAAAATTTAATGAGAAATATTTTGAGTATTTTATGATAAACTTATAAGAAGTTAATAACTACCGTAAACTATACCGTAATAACTACCGTAACGCGCACTTTTAACACAAAAAATAAGATCGAAAGTCAAGGGGGCGCGTTATACCCCAGGTATGAAAATGAGAACTGTAAAAATAAGAAAAAGAGATGAGCATTAAAAAAGTTTGACTTCTACATGCATCTCAAAATATGTTTATTTGAAATAAATGTGTGACATTTCTTATGAGCTTAAAAAGGGTTGTAATTCTAGAAAGATACTATTTTTTCTAAAACTTTTGGGATAATACCTTGAATAAATGACTTCAAAACATAACAGAATTACATACATACATTTCAAGATTCTTTGTAAAGAGTAGGTGAGCGTTATACAGCTAATATACCTAAAAATCTAAAAAGGCAACTTGAAAGTATAGGTGCGCTATACGCCGGATTTTACGGTAATTTATTTTAAAATTATTAAAAATTTTCATATACACACATGAACCCATAATTACTGTAACCGTCAGGATCCCATGTTTCAAAAAGAATTTGTCGCTCTCATTGTCACAACCGACTTCAAAATTGGTGCCGGTGTCACCATTTTCCCACACGGTGTCTTCTTTCATGCCATCCAATACATTTGTTATGCAACAATTTTTTTATAAGAATGCATAATAGAAGAACGCAAAAGAATTATCAAAGATTGTTGAACATTTACAAGCAAAAATTATATCATTTTTTACACCAGTGACGTATATTTGTTTCATCCGTGTCAAATTTTCAGTGACCGCTACTCTTTTTCCGTTTTTTTCTGCATATAAAATTGCCTCTTTTTATAATTGCACCACAGTGAACTCGTCTCGATGCTATTACTGAAATTTTTGATGTTTAGGCGATTAAAAGAAAACGTATGTAAAGAATTTCCAAAATGCAGGCAGACAACGAAGTTTAGGATAAACTGATTACTGGAGATAAACAGCGGAATGGAATAAGTCATCAATTCAAGTGGCCAGAATGGACGGTTACATTTTCCTTTTGAAAGGGGATGATGATGATGTCGTAACCATGACGGGGGCAAATCAGACATACCATGGGCCCATATGACTTCTCTGGCAATCTGTTCAATATTGTCCACATAGAGGTTTGTTGAAGAAAAGAGGACACTTATTTCTTGTACAGAAGCAAGAATAGCTGGCCAGTCAAAAATATGAGCAGTTGTTAGCTCTGTATCTAAACAGTTATCAACAATTCCTGTAAGATCTTCTACCGTCCCTATCAAACTTCATTCTTCTGTGATGACCTGCTCTTAGCCTAGTAATAGTTTTTGTTATAAGGCAGTTTTCACTTATATTACAGATTTAATGCTTTACAGCAGAGTTTCTCAAACTGTGCCCCCCCCCCTTGAGGGGCGTGATAACTCTACAAGGGGGGCTCGAGCATATTGAAAAGTTGAAAACTAAAGATTATTCAAAACATTATTAATTTACTGAAAGTAAGCAAACAAAATACTTTCTGACGTAATAAAATATAAAATACACACATTTACACTGATACAATACACTTATAAAAGTATCTGTACTGTACAATGTATTTTATTATTAATTTAACAATACTAAGTTAAGAACAAGCTTGTTAATTACCATTGACCCCATGGGCTTGTATTAACACTTATTTTGTGTGTGTGTGTCGTGTGTGTGTGTTTGTGTGTGTGTGTGTGTGTGTGTGTGTGTGTGTGTGTGTGTGTGTGTGTGTGTGTGTGTGTGTGTGTGTGTGTGTACGGTTTATAATTAATTCCTTAACTGCCGATTAAAAGTTACGCAGTTTGGTCCCCAATGCCAGGGTTTTCCACGTAAACGCGGGTATTTTGATGTTTATTTGGAGGGGGGAAGGAGTAAATATATATTAGCAAAATCCTCTGAAATCAGTAAATCCTTTTCAAAGAGACTGTCAAAGTCCATTTATTGTGTTCCAAAGCCTTAGAAATAATTTTATGGATAGCAGTGGACAGAACAGATCGTACTTCGGAAAGACGTATATATACGTCCAGAAGATTAATGCTTTGGCTGAGAGAGACATTTATATACGTCAGTGGCACATAAGAGGTTAAAGTTGTGCTGTAGCTTTAGTGTAAAAGTATAGTATTATTGAATTCAATACAATGTTATTGTATGGAGGGGGAGCAATGAAAATGATGATTGAATGTTGGGTCACGAGTATTGAAAGTTTGAGAAGCACTGCTTTACAGGAATTTACTTCGGTTTCAATTTGAAATTTGCGACAGCATTTGCGTCTAATAAAGTATGTTGACAAAGTTGTCAGTAAACACTTTTCTAACTAGTACTCAAATGCAAATTTTGTACTTATAAGTTATAGGACCTCTATGACGCCAAATACGTGGAAAACATGCCAAACTTTGGCTTACACTGGTGGCTAACGATGATGATGATGATGTCGTATCCATGATGAGACCAAATCAGATAATTCCATGGTCCCAGGTGACTGTTCTGGCAATCTGTTCAATATTGTCCACATAGAGATTTGTTGACGTAAAGAGGACCCCTATTTCTTGTAGAGCAGCAAGAATAGCTGAACAGTCAAATATATGAGCAGGTGTTAGCTCTGTATCTGAACAGTTATCACAATTCCTATTAAGATCTTCTACCATCCTCTGGTCATTCTCTGTACTGACCTGTTCTTAGCCTAGAAATAGTAAGCGGTCTCCACTTATATTATAGATTTGATGCTTTACAGGAATTGACTTCTCTCTCAATTTGAAATTTGTGACAGCATTTGCGTCTAATAACAAAGTTGACATTATTAAGATTTCTTGCTTCTTTCGCCAGTTTATCCACTTTCATTGTCTGTAACGAAAATACGGATAAACTGGCGTTTGAAAGGTGTGGAAACTGAATTTCCCTCATACAACATATGATTTGCCGATTATAAACCGCACCCGATTTTCAGTGGCATTATCTCTGAAAAAATAGTGTGGCTTAGATTCGAGAGAATACACTTTCTATGTGGATTATATATTTTTTTCTTTTAAGAAAAAAATATATAATCTGTCAAGAACTTACTGTATGACGTTACATGAGAGAAGAGTACCATATACATTTAACTAACGCATGGCATATTTTCTTCCACAGATTACTGCCCTCAGAAGCCGAACATTGTGTGTTTTCGAGCGATTAATAAATGTTGTTCCGATTTCGACTGCAGTGGTGGTGCAATATGTTGCAGTGAAAATTGCGGTGCTAAATGTCGAACCCCAGTGAGTCAGCCAACTAATGGAATGAAAGTCAGATATTCATCATACTGCAAAATCGACCCATATTAAGGAGGTTTTTTTTAAAAAAAATAATTCTCTATACTATTTAAACTTCCTTCGAAAACTTCTGATTTTAGATTATTGCCAATACTCTTCGCAATTTTTGAAAACTATAAAGTAAAATATTTGGCAAAGTTTTATTTTTATTTATTTGTGTCATGAATATGATGTACAGAATGAAGATTATTTTGACTATACGAAAGCTCTTTTTAAGAAATGATTTGTAAAATTATGCTTTTGATTTTTAAATAAATGCTTTTTCTGAACCCCAGAATTTTGATTATTCCTATACAATATACAATGCTCTCCACAGTATACAGAAGTAAAGCTGGATTTATCCTGTGTGGGCAAGGCTAAGAGCGTAAAGTGATTTCACAAGCTGTGATTAATGACAATGTCTCATAAACTCCAGGGCTTCGAACCGGAATTGAACCGGTTCGATATATTTTCAGTCATTTTGTAATCGATGTTTTCTAATTCAACATCAACCGTATAATTTTCCTCATTACATGTACATTATTTCTCGATTTCCTGTTTTGATATTCACTGGTACTTTCTGTTTCAGTTTCGCTCGAAACTACTTGTATAGAAGGCGTATTTAAAACAAATGAATGAACTAGAAGTTTTGATGATTTAAGATAAGAATATACATGGAGTAAAATTATTCATTCGGAACTGAACCGAAAACCGTAATTTTTAACGGAATGAAAACCAGAACTAAACCGATACATTTTTCTTTAGTTGAACCGGAACAAAAAAAAATTACGATTCGAAGCCCTGATAAATACATGAAATATCTTTTTGAAAATTATATAAACACATTAATTGTCTTCTGAAAATTGTATTAACACATATTATAACTATCTTCTTCAAATTAGTATAAGCATAAATTATCTTCCTGAAAATGATATAAGCAGATGGACTATCTTTTTGGAAATTATACACAAACACATAAACTATTATCTTCCTATATCAGATTTTTCTGTGTGAGGGATAATGCAATACTTTTAAGAAAGAATTTTACAATTTAAATCGATTTTTAAATATTTACACAGAAAACTACTTTCAGAATAATATATAATTATAAACTGAGCTAAACTCAGTGGCGCAACAGCCCACGAGGGTCAATGCCTACTGTGCCTATCTCAGTATTCGTGACCTTAGGAGCTGTGGTGCATGTATAGATGTTTCGGTCAAGTGGTCAGTCTGACTCGAAACCCCAGTTTCCAAGCAAGCTTGGTATTCATTTATCGACCCACTGAAGGGATGAAAGGCTGAGTCAACATTGCTCAGCCCGGAATTTGAATCCCAGACCTGTGGCGTGGAAGCGCGATACATTATTTGCCACTGGGCTTCATAGTTATAAACAGCAATGAATATTTTTGATATTCGCCTAAAAAAGTGTTATAACATGAAAAAGTAAGGAAGAAATAACTAACTATATTTTCCGTTCTCATAATCGAAATGCACAGATTAATTTTCTATTATGAATGCTGTACTAAAACTATCTAGTTTTGAAATCTAATTTACACATTCTAAATATTATAATTCTTGTTCAAATTTATATTTATATAAATAATAATTCAAATTTAAATTTAAATTTCTGTAGGTTATCCCTCTTAACTATTTTTGTAAAAGGTTAGATCATATCCTTTCAGAGGACGATAATTTTAATTAAAACCACATTCCAGATCAACGCCATCTGGCGGGCTTACGAAACGCTGATACAATTAATATACAGGCAGAGGCCCACTAACCAACTTAACTCCAGTGGCGCGACAGCTCGTGATGGCCAGGCCTACTGTGCCCAACTCAGTGTACGTGACCAGGGGAACTGAGATGCATGAGCAGATGTTCCGGTCAGGTGGTCAGTCTGACGTGAAACCCCCAGTGTTAAGTTACCAGCAAGCTTGGTACTCTTTTTGTAGACCTACTGAAGGGCTGAAAAGCTGAGTCAACCTTGCCTAGCCCAGGGTTTGAACCTCGGACCTGTGGTATGGAAGCGCGATGCACTAACCACGCAACCACTGGGCTGATGCCACTCAACCACATAGCTCTTTTGCGCGTCCATACTCGCTCGCTAACCAGGTGGTAAGTTTTAGTCGTGTAATGAGCTTTTCTTAAATTTCTAACGCGCTCCTCTAGAGGGTATTATCAAACTTTCTATTTCTGTAATATCTGCATGTTTTAATTTCTATTGCCCTCTCAATACTTCCTCAGTAATCTTTCCCCTATAGCTTGTAATAAATTCTTTTACTTTCAAGAAGCATCTTCGTTTGAATTGTTTTGATTCGATTTATTCAAACTTAACCCGTAAATTCTAAAAAACCGCATGACACCTCGCCACTAACTCTCCAGTATCTGAAGAGTCTACTTTACTGGGAAATTTTGGTCAGACTACCACATGTACGTAGTGCAGGCGACTATACCAAACCGCAAGATAGACGGTGTTCTGCTTTGAACGTTTCTGCGTATGTCTAATAATGCACACGTTGTCGGAGATAGACTGGCTGTAGACTAGAGAGGTTTACCATTAAGAAACTGTGAAGAGATTAACAATGACGGCTCGCACAATTAAAAGACTTGAAATTTGTTCATTTCATCTTGTGAATAACTTGTAAATATGATAATCGTGATTAATTACACAAAAAGTTAACCCAAGACGTCTTGTCTTTTTTTAACTGCCAACCTGCATCACCATATGTAACAGTGCCGATTTAAGTTCATTTCGGGCCCGGGATGCAGAAGATCTACAGGCTCCCTTGGCACTGGAGGAGTGAAATTTACAACCAGAGAATCTGCTAAAGTCCAGCTTATCCGGGCCCTTCTGGGCCCTCCAGGCCTCCGGCCAATGGGTGCCCGCCCCAAGCGCCTAGTGAATAAACCGGCACCGATATATATATATATATATATATATATACATATAAGTAGTAAGAAGTAAGAACCACGAAAATTAAAAATATTAACATCGACATAAAATGAACTAACATGCTTCCATTGAAAAAAAAACCTTGAATGTGAAAACTTTTTTATATATATTTAAGGGTAGAAAATTCTTAATACATACGAGAGCCATTTTTTTCCCAATTACTGATAAACTATAAAAAAGACAAATGTAAAGCAAAAGTGGATTTATTACTAAAAGATTTATGTACAAACACGTCGATATTTGTTGATATAATCACCACCAAGATTCAGGCATTTATCGTACCAATGATCGGGTTTTCAATGATCGGACAGACAAAAAGCGAGGTAGTAAAAAAACATAGTAACCTGGGGCCCTCTTTGACCCCAGAGCCACGAAATTGAATACTCGAAGCAATATTGAATACTAGACGCAACTCGAACCGCACTATCGACAGATGATCTTTGTTCGTGTAAATTCTGTAAGTTCCGAAGTTACGGGGCCCCTGTAGAAATCGGGGCCCGGGTAACTTCTTTTTTCACATTTTCATGCATTGTCAACCACTTCTGAGTTATGGTCCAAATTTCAAGTCTCTAGCTCAGTGGTTCCCAATGTGGTCTATATAGATTCCCAGCGGTCTATGACGACTTCCAGGGGCTGCGGTAGCCCAGTGGTTAAGGTATCGGACCATGGCAGGCATGTCATGAGTTCGAGCCCCGTACCACTAAAGACCCGCCGTGTAGGGCAGCGATGCACGTTAAATCTGTCGAGAGCTGAAACGTCCTCCCGTTGGCATGGTGTGGTAGTTAGGAGAGGGGGGTGCCAGCTCAGGTGTCGTCACGTCATTTGACCATGGTTCAAAATTACGTGGTCCGTCGCCAAAAGCCCTCGTGTAGCTGAACAGTGCGACATTAATATTCACTCACTCACATGACGACTTCCAAGGGGTCCAGTCAATGTAAAAAATTTAGGGGTCCATGTGGTGTAAATGGGGGTTTACGATAGAGGCTCTCATTAAACCACAATGTGACTTTAATTTTAAAAGAAAATGTAATCACGAGGAAAGCAGATTTTATTTATTTAACAGATTTATTTACGAAATTTAATGAGGTTAATTTGCACAGTTCACACACAAGGGGACAGCATATATTTTATTAAAATAAGGACCATCATTTCAGCATTTCTTCCCCTCACGGGGCTCACCTTCTTTAGGTGTGTACGGGTGTCACAATCCCGAGGTACCCTAGTGATCTTTTCCTTTTCCCAAGGGAATTACTATCTTTGGTAAACACGGGTGTCACGACCCCGGGGTACCCCAGTGATCCTTCTCTATTTTCGACCATCCATCTTGTCATCCAATTTCTCCTTTTCTTCTTTTCCCGTCCAGACCACAGACCTAAGAATGTTTGGCGCAGTATAGCCAAAACTGGCTCTTACGCTATAAAACACCAAACTCACTCACTCACTCACTTCAGCATTTCTTGCAGAATTAAGCTAAAGGAGTATAATATTGGCCTTCACGAATTTTCCCAATTTCTCATTTTATCACAGACAATCTGCCAGGATAACGTTTTTTGAATCTACGTTCATTTAAATGTCTTAAATTCAAATTTTGAATCTATGGTAGAAAAAACTATGGTAGAAAAAAAACGAAAAAAAGACTGAACACTACTAACCGAAGAAATTTAAAATTAAACTCGACAAGATTCATGCCAAATGTTGAAAATTTGTCATTGAAGGCCAGATTCATCCCTCTATTAAAAACATTTTTATTTGTTGTTCAAATATTTTATGTATTATTAAACTGAAATTTAAAATTAATATGTTTTTCTTAAGTTTTAAACACTATACTTAACTACAGTTAAAAATTTTAATCTTTTAAAGTAAGTAGCTCTGTAACAGCTATCAAAAAGACATTTAAATTGATCAATGTGCAAAAATTTAATATTAGGTAAGCAGGGGTCTACCCAAAGACGGAAAACATGTCAAGAGTCAGAAAAGTTTGGGAACCTCTGCTCTAGCTTATCGGGAAGTTAGTTTAAGGTATCCGACTGGGTTCGGAGACAATTTTCTAAAATATAACTTAAATAATTATTTAATTGTTATTTTTTAATTAAGTATGTTGCAAAACTATGAAAATACAGCAAGAAGAATTTTTTGAAAGCTTATTTTTCAAAATATTTAGAAATTTGTACCAAAATATTACAAAAAATTGCTCTTTTGCTAACAACTCTAAAAAAATATATATCACAAAAATAAATAAAATGTTTGCAGGAATACAATTATTTAACGCTTATATATAACTCTGCTTTATATCAAAAAAAGCTCAAATTCTACTGTAAAATTATGAAATACAGGTGTTCGAAATGAAAAAACACAGAATTTTCTTAAGAAACCTTTTTTTTTTTCATATAAAATTACATTTAAAAATAACTTAATTGAAAAATTACCCTTAGCTTTTAGCAGAAAGCATTCATTATAATACAAAGAACAAACTCAAAAAATTTCGTAAGAATATTTCATTTACTTTAAGAAATATCACTCTTACCGTTAACCATTTTATGTTCAAAAATAATATTCTTCAGAAAATTCAAAATAAAGTTTATGTTTGCAACAAAACTTTTTAAAGATTTAGAAAGGTATTAAAACTCTCCAGATTTGTATGTTGAGCCTTCCTGAACCTCATGCTTCAAACTTTTGCATTTTTGAAGGGCCTTTCTTTTTTTACGAGACCTTTTCTTATCTGGTTTAGAATGCCTCGTAGAATCAACAATTCTCGTTTTGTCGAGGTACCAAGAATATCCTTTCATTTCAGAACATAATTTCATTCCTAACTTTTAAAGTAGAGGTAATAGACCAGCAAATCCAGAATTAAAAAGAATTATTGCAATATAATTTCTTAAACGGAGTGTTTGTAGCTCAACAAGATTGTCTTTCTGGATTATATTCCACACGACATTGTTAAGACTCTCATTGCAGTTCTGAGCTTTCTCATGAAGACATTTTCTTAGGAGATTTTGATCGCAAAGTTAATTGTAAGTCTTTTTAATAGAATTAATAACTGAATTTGAAAGATCCGTTGGTTTTTCTTTCAACGTTTCTCCAACAAATTCTGCTCTCTGGAAATCTCTTCTTTTTTACCTCATTGATCTTGTTTTTGGCATGACAGCTTTAATTGAATTAAAAATAATTATAACTCTATATAAAAGTACTAATAAAAAAGTTAAAAAGAGATCTAATTTTGAACACAAATGATAAAAAGATAGCAACTCGTATAAATCAAAACAAACATTGCAATCAGCATACTGTTGCCTATTTGAAGGCCAAATATATCTATTAAAATATTTATAAAGTGAAATAAAGTTTACTAAACATAAAAAGAATTCGTTAAAATATTTTAAAAGAATAAAAATCTCATTTTGCCGGTGAAAATCAACCGAAAACTCACACTTACGGTTTCGATTTTGGCTTACTACCTCAAACAGAAACAGCTATAACTCTTTTTCTAATTGACTCAGAATTAAAAGTATGATATTTTTAGAAAGCTTAATAAACAGGCTACAAAAATAGACTATAAAAGAAATTTCGATTTTTTTTTTTGATGAAAATGATTATTTTAAACCAGTTGGATACCTTAAAATGAATTACAAAATTCCACCCGGAAAAACAAGAAAGCAAGTTAATAAAAACATGGTAAAAAGATAAGCTGCTGAGATTTTTGAGAGGAAAATACTCCGAACGATCTTAAATGCAGTTAAAAAAATGTTGCCTGTAGATTATAATATAATTATGAAATTTTTTTACACAGCAGATTTATATAAAGAACCGGATATTGTCAGTTATAAAGTCTAGCTGCTTTAGATGGCTAGGACACCTTTTTCGAAATAATGATTCAAACCAATTAAATTAGCGACATTTTCAAAAATTGAAGGATACACGAAAAAAGGAAGGCTTCCACCTGGTGGGTTGATTCAGAGATAGAGATTTGGGAGTCAACCGTTGGCAATTTATCACTCCAGATAGAATCAGATGGAGGAGTTCCGCAGAGACGCCTTGTGACAAGCTGTAGTTCTGCTGCTGAAGACGAAGGGTTGAAGTAATCAAACGAATAAAAATATGTTGGACAAAATAAAACCACAGTGATGCTAATATAGAATCGATAGATGCAGGGGAACGGATTGTACTACCTTTGTCACGCCAGCGAGCATAAAGGCAGGATTGGTGCGTGCAAAGCATTGACAGACCGTGTTGAAGTAATCAAACATCAGTAGAGGAATGTGCGTTACACAACAATCTGTGTCAACCTCTATTATTGTCTGAGGAATATACACATGGACAAACAAATTTTACTGCATTGTTCTTTCAGTCGAGTCGTGATTTTGCACATTACATCAGGATAATCGTATTCGAGTCTGAGGGCACCGTACTGAGACATTTTATTTATTTACATCCTTTTTTGATCTGATATTATGGTTTGGGGAAGGGGAATTGATTTCGTCTTTATCTCCTTAACATTATCGATTAGCCACCGATGTTCTTCCGGAAACTGCATTAAAATAATTGTAATTTTTAATTCTTAGAATTTTTACAAATTCATCATGGCTAGTTAACGGAAACCTTATTTATAAGTTAAAAGATAATTTTCTTGGTCATTTATTACATAATAAAGATTATGAACTATTCAATAAATTGATGGAGGGTAGGCCTAATGAAAAGGCCAGGAATCATTCTTTAAGTTGAATAATATAAAAAGAATCTTATATGCGTTACTTCAGCTAAGTTTATTTACGAAGTTTATAAATAACCAAAACATATCTACAGTTAATGTTACACTTTCAGAATACTCTAATAAACATTTTAAAAATAATTTTTAGATCTGAAGGTATTCAATTTCCAGTATTTAAAACAGAGCAAGAAAATCGTTTGGTTCATAAAAATTACAACTCATCTCTATAGTATAGGCTGTAAGAGGCCCGTGCCTCTCTCGCGAGCATCTAGATGTGTGGGGGGAAGGGAAGAAACACCCAACACACGATTCAAATCTAATCTATTTATTTCAACATTAAGAACAGACACAATTTCGACTAATAATATTAAGAAAATGTCTCACTGAAAGTCGTGAAAGTGGAACAACGACAGAAACACGTAAGCGATTAGTCGACTAACAAACTGGATCCTTCTTTTAATTCAGGATCTAATTTTTTATCTGATTTAATTTAATCTTAATTCAATCTTAGTGAACAATAGTCACTTTAAGGTTTCCTTCTAAGAATAATCAAAGATCTATAATTCAAATATTATATCTTTAACATCAATCTCACCTGTCTCGAGTATCTCCGCTCCTTCTCTTTTCAAGCTAGAAAATCTCGCCTATTGGTAGTAAGTTAATTTGCATATCACGATTCTCTTCTTCCGAAGGGCTGGTTGTGAATAACGCGAATTGCTAGCCCAAAGATTTCCCAAGAGGATTAGTTTGAAGGTCGCGTTTAGATCCGTTACAAGGTGAGAGCAATTAAATTAAAAAAAATGAGGATGTAAGTATCCTTTTAAAATAAAGATACTTCATAGAAAAAATAAGTTCTAAATATTAGTATCCCATAAATTGCTGTTAGTTTAATTGAAATTGTACACTTTTATTTGATTAAAAAAAATCAAGGTCTGGAAAATTTAACCCTAAAAATAGAATTCGAAGAATCAAAAGTATTAATTCATTGCCGATATGTCACTTACATATTAGATGTCAAAAAAAATTTACGAATTTTATCCCAGTTATTTCATATTACGAAATAAAAAGTTGCTTTTTTTTTTTTATGATCATTTTTGTTAAATAAAAAAATAGCTCTGGAATAACGTTTAAAAACAGTTCGTAATTGAAATCCGATAAACGTGCTAAGCCTTGTAGTAAAAAAATAAATCAAAAGCAAGAAAAAGCCGCTATTAATCGGACGTTATTGCTAAATTGTGGAGTAAAACTGCGATCATAAAAAAATAATGCGAGTCAGTATATTATAAACAATCCGTGTCTGTACTTTGATGTAGACGTTTATAATTGCTTTCAAAAAGGCAAACATGTGGTGATGCTGCCAATGGTTCTTTGATATGTTTCTGCTTTCAAGCGCACGTAAGTAGCAGCAATAATTCTATTATTATCGTATTACCTACAGTCGCCTTTATAAATTGATAGATTTCGAAAAAGGAAGAAACTATCTTATTTATATATATATCTTATACTTACATTATTCAAAATGAAAATTGTCTAAAACATCGATATATCAGTATTTGTAAGTGATTGAATAATTTGTTTCAGACTAAGTTTTTAAGCAGGGTAAAAATGTGTACATTTGTAAAGAACAGTGGAGCACGCAAGGGGGGTGTCCTAGGGGTCTGGACCCTTCCCAAAGCCTTTGATTATTTTTCCGATTGATTATAATTCTAAGTATATAGTAAGTAAAGTTTGATTAAGTATTTGCTATAAATGATTAATTTTATTAATTAATGTTAATTATTTATTCAATAATTATTTTTTTACTGTTTTTGTTTCCGAAAATCGACAAAATCAAAAGAAGCATGATACAAGAATGGTGGACTTGCGACCCTAGACACCCCCCTTGAAAAATTTCTGTGTGCGCTACTGGTAAAGAATATAAGAAAAAAAAGAATGTTTTTTATTTACTTTTATATACTTTATTATTTTAAGATACGGTTAGCATTTTTTAACTATATTAAAAAGTTGATATAATTATATTACATATAGTTAATATAGTTAATATTATATAGTTATAATTATATAGTTAAGTTACAATAATATTAGCTTCCAAGTAAACATTTTACAATATTTAATAACATATGTTAACATCTTAGTTAAAAAATATCTTTCTATTCAATTGTTGCCAACTTTTGCGCTTAAATATCTGTTATTCAGTAAGATAATGGCAGTTCTTAAAATTCATGATCCAAACATTCATTCGCTGTGGTTATGAATGCTAAAGGGAAATATTTATAAAAATATTTTAAACGTTTTAAAAAAATTAACATGTTAAAAATTGCTTTTTTTTTTAAAAAAAATTTTTAAAAATCTATTTCTGTCTTAAAATATAGCATATATACTTGAAAGCATGCGAGAAATAGATGAAATTGTGGTTGTTTTTCAATCAACATTTAAGAATAATTATTAAAGTTAATTTTTTTTCAAAACATTTAAATTAATTTCTTTAAACTACATAGCTTGATTTTTTTTTGTTTGGTAATAAATTAGTCATTTCGTACGAGTCAAAAAAGGATTAAATTTCTACATTTGAAAATTGAATTAAGTCTTAAATTTCAAATTTCAAGAGTTTAAATTTTGATTAGTACTTTCTCAGTTGTAAAAAATATAATAGATCTAAATGAGCCTCTGTAAAGAGGTCTGAGCTATATACAGGCAAACTATTATTATAATAGAAGCATTTTTCAAAAGGAGAACATTTTGAAAAAAGATTATTCTAAGTTAATTTTTTGACAAAATATTGTATTTAAATAAATTTATTTGTCAAAATGTCCTTAAAACAATTTTATACATGTATTCTAATCTAAATGACACTAAATATCATGAAAATTATCCATTTATACGCTTTTTTAAAATCACGGTTCCGAACGTAGTCGGATACCTTAAACAAGAAAATTTTGGGGAAAAGTAACTTAAAAGACATTCTTTTGTTTAAATCTTTTAACTTATTTTAATTAAAAATTCTATTCAACTTTATATAATGTAAAAATACACGTTTTTTATACATAGTTTTTATTATTTTTTTATTTAAGAAATTATAATTCACAAACATCTCTGATTTTAAAAAAAATATTCACAAGCTAAGCAGAGGTTGTTATTTTTGTACTTACAGAGAATGAAATCAATTATGAGTATTATTTTCAAGGATAGAAACCCTTCATCATTTAACTCTGGTAAGTTATTTTAATCAAAAAATCTATTTCCAATCAATTACATCTATTTTGTATATTATGAAATGTTCCTTTAAAACCCTATGATGTAAAGGTAATATCTGTTTGAATCGGTTACCCACAGTGACTTTGGATTAACTATATTATTTGAACCACCAATTTGCCGACCCACAGACACACGCTCACAGCATGTTAGACAACACAGCTGAAAAGAACGCAAAATTTCTGCCCCAAAATGTGAATCCATGTTAAAAACTTTTTTTTCTGTACCATTCTTTATTTTTGATTCTCTTGTAAAGAAAATTTTAGGTATGTATGTATTTGCGAAACGAACAATTTTCGAGACATATACAACTTCCAAATTAAGCAATTCACGATCGAAGCACGTGAAGAGACGCTCGACACGTAAGAGTAAGTCGAGTACAGTTCGTGAAGAAATAATTTTCAGTTCTACTGTCTTCAAGGAAAGAAAGTCAAAGAAACGAATTTCTCACAGTGCGTCATATTATAACGATGGTTCCTACAACAGGACATACTGCCTCTAGAACTTGAACATTTGTTCTGTTTACTAACGAGGCTACCTTCACATATGATAGATTACTTAGATAGTAAGCTCTATCGTCATGTGTAGACCACATTGAAGTCCACATGCAACACGTTCAAGAAACCACCAGAAAGGGTTCTTCGCGCATATGTGAAGGGAGATGATCCTTGTCCACTTAATTGGGCCATTACTCTTATCAAACAGCCATAACAGACAGAAACATCTCCCTCTTCCACAGAAAATACTGCCAAATTTACTACGATTTTCCCCTCAAATTATTCCACGATTTTATGGTTCCAGTATGACAGATATCAGGAATTCAGACAGGAATCAGGGAATCCCATACGCATAATCTTTACAACAGATAGCTGTGACCAGCCCATTGCTTGACATCTCAGACCTCCTGATCTTTCTTGCCTGGACTATTTTCTTTGAGGATAGCCAAAAAAAATGCCAGGTAGAAGACTATTATTCAGTCACCAGAGGACCTAGTCTTAGCGTCGCAGCTACTGACATCCATGAAGTGGTAAGAATCTTTCAATGCATACGAGATTCTTACCGTCGCCGATGTCATTCCGGCATCGTAGTTGTTGCTCGTTCATTTCAGGTATCCGACTACTTTCGGAATCGTGATTTTAAAAAAGTGTATAAATGGATAATTTTCATGATATTTAGTGTCAATTAGATTAGAATACATGTATAAAGTTGTTTTAAGAACATTATAACGAAACAAATTATTTAAATACAATATTTTGGCAAAAATTTAACTTAGAATAACCTTTTTTCAAAATGCTCTTTTGTGAAAAATGCTTCTATTATAATAATATCTTGCCTGTATATAGCTCAGACCTCTGTAGAGAGGTTCAACTACGATTTTTGAAAAATTCACATTATTTTCAGAATTACAACTAATTGAAATAATTATCGTCATTTTTTTTCTTAAAATTTCTTCCCTCTGTTGTCGTAAAATATGGATAAATCTACTTCTAAGTTACATATTTCAAAAACTCTAGTTCAGCCTCTGTAAAGAAGTCTGAGATATATACGGGCAAAATATTATTATAATAGAAGCATTTTTCATAAAAGGAGAATAGTTTGAAAATGGGTCATTTTATGTTCATTTTTTGTCAAAATATTGTACTTGAACAATTTTTTTATTGTTATAATATTATTAAAACAATTTTATATACGTTTTCTAATCTAAGTGACAATAAATATCATAAATATTATCCATTTATAAGCTTTTCAAAACCACAGTCCCAAACGAAGTCGGATACCTTAAGGAATCTCTTCAACTTTTTCCTCGGTAAAAACATCTCCATCTCCCCTTAAATATTCACTGTTTTTGTGTTCTCTTTCTCCTTTTTATCACAAACGTGCCCTTTAGCGGCTTACTGCTTGACTTCCAGTCCTACTTTGCATTGAGATTTTTTATTGTTTTGGCGATCGTTATCCCCACTTCAGCTTGGACCATCGTTACCTCTCTGTTTCCCCAAATTTATGTTTTTTTACATCGCATACAATCGAAAAAGTTTATTGTTGCATTTACGATTAAATAAATTTGTGCTATGATAAAAAAAAAATCGAAATATCGATATCGAATGCTTTGCTCTGTGTTTCATAACAGAATTCCTCACTTAAGTACAGTTTTGCTACATCACATATACATAACCGGAAATATTACAGAAAACGCCATTAAACTATGCTTGATGTTGCGATTTTATCTCGGAAGGCTCAACAGTGAAGCATTTTCCTTTCGATAAGAGATCAACAAAATATGAATTATTAATCAATTTAATTCTGAGAAGTGAAAAGAATTTATTCCTTCCTAGGAAATATTTTAAATGGTGTTTCTAAGAAGGCAGGAACACACCGAATGAAAATAACAGGAAGGAACACAATTTAAGTTTCCGTGTCCTCATCGCATGTATTTAATGATTTTATAAAACGGCATATATATACTTAGTTCCCTTAAGGCAAAAAAAATCAGAGGTTAAATAAAAAGATTACATTTAACAGTTAGTCTTGAAATACAAGAGAGCACAGACATCTCTGCAATGAAGTCTTCTAATTTGTAAGTATAATTTACTTTGAAAGACATTACTTCTGTTATAACAAAGAACTTCATGAAAGAAACCGATTGAACGTTTTTGCTCATGCAAAAAAAGTTTGGGTGCATGACATTAAGTGACCAATTTTTTTGCAATGAAAAGGAGGACGAAAAATTTAAGAAAAAATTACAACGTGAATATATGAAACATTTTATTAATTTAAACAAAAATACATTTACATCCCTTTTAATTATTTACTTAAACGAGTATTTTTCCATTGAAGGAATTTTTTTTATTAATATATCATTTTCTAATATTTTGGAACATTTCAGAGCAAGAAATATCATTCGTATTTAGTTCTACGGTAAGTGCTGCAGCTAAAGTATCAACATTCAATCTTGATTTTTCACTTGTCCAAAAATCGTTACCAATTGAAAATACTCTTTCAACTACTGCATTAGTTCAGGCAGCTCAACGTACATTCAAGAATAACTGAATTTTCATATGAATACGTTCCTTTTAGAATAGTTAAATATTCCAAACCATCTTTTAGCAATTTCAACATGTTGATTTTTCCATTGTTTTAATTTATCAGAATTTAAATATACTTTCAGTCTTTTAGTTTCTTCCAGACAATTGCTATCGATTTGAACATCAGGCATTTCTTTCGGCAAAAACTCAACTGGAGGAGTTGACTGTATCGGCACATGACGCATAATATTTCGGAATGGCATCCCTGAATACATAGATTAACAGATTAATTTCAAAATATTGAAAAGGAAGACAATCAGAAGGACACTTTTCGAGGAAGGACAGAACTGATAAAAGGAGGACAATTGGTTACTTTATTGACATTGAAGTAATGAAAAGAAAAAGAGACATTAAGCTATTGTTTTGGAACAATTACATAACAGCTTACCTCATTCTTTGTAATAACTCTTACAGCATTTGTTTCACAAATTCTCACTATCAAATAACATAGGGATGTCAACAAAAGCGAAATCAGCGAATAGCTAAACAATACACGAATGGTTTATGTAATGTATGTTGCGAGTTGACACCCTCTGATGGAAAATATACATATATATTTCTTTCACTAATTTTGTAGAACTTTAAAAGAATCACAGATTAAACTAAATCGTAACATTTCGAACCAGTTACTGTTACAAAGTCTGAAAGGTAAGCTTCGGTTTTTTTTAATAACAAGTAATATAAAAAAATTTAAGTCAGTTCCTACTTAGATCAACAAAGAAAAATTTTATTTTAGCTACTTTTATTAAATAGTTACAATTAATATAAATATGTATATACATAGGACATAATCACAACAATAAATGGTAATTAATTTTTATTAATCATCATTAAAGTATCGTATTGTCATCCAAAACAATCGTGTATATAAAATTTCAGTTCAACTGAATGCTTTAAAACGTGAGAAAAAAACCTTTTCAAGTTTTGACACAAGTCGCCAAAAGGGTCGCTAAGTCGCCAAAAATGATGCCAACGCAACTATATTTGGAATTTTTTTAATAATTAGTTTTAATCAATTAATTTTTATTAATTATAATTAAATTATTGTATTGTCATCCAAAAGGAACATGTACATAAAATTTTAGCTCAATTAAGTGCTTTAAAATGTATTTTAAAAACGACTGAAAAAATTCCACCAAGATAAAAATAAATAAACAAACATATAAATATATAGAGAGTGTGAGTTAATAGTAGGAATTGAAAAATGCTGCCTTTTAGAGCATTATTTGTAAATGCATATTTTATTTTTGGAAAGTTGATCGCGAAGAGATTCAGATTTTAAATCAAGTATTTATTTATTTGCTTGTCGACTAAAATATGTTGTCTTCAAATAAGTTTTAAATATGGAGACCCAACATACGCATAAGTTACACCGAGCGTTCTCAAATTTTACATCAAGTAGGTAGGGGAATCAAAGGGGGTTTCCGTGTAGGGCGACGGAATGCCCCCGCTTGTACGAATATTTGGCTGTATGCGCTCCTAACGCTTTTTAATAAATATACATTAAAAATTAATTACAGTCCACATTGCTCATTAACTCATTTGAGTTTATTAGTACGACTCCGAACATAGGGAGGGGGTCACACAGTGGCGTAACGGAAAACATTTGGGCCCCCACCCCCAGCAAAGTCAGTCACAGTACCTAATGATATGATGAAGAATGTCAGAAAAGTCAGCCTCCAAGTTGGATTTTACAAAGTAGTGGTGCTTGGTGGCAGTCAGGCCTTGGGCCCCTTATAACCCTGAGCCTTCTTCTTAAGACATTACTTGTTTAGGTGAGGACTAGCATATTTTTGGAAATTTGAAAAATTGACGACCCTATCACACCGTTAGGTACTGTCACCACAAATTCCACAATAATTTTTCGATTCATGTGATCTTACATAGCCATGCTATTAATCATTGTAACAAATCGGGCAAAAAAACTTCGCTGGTTTTAAAATTTATATACTTTCGTCGGGGTTTGATAAAACGATGTCACCTAACTTTGAACTGCATAAAAAGAAAAATATTAAGTAATACCGCAGGCAAAATTTTCAAAAGATTAGTTAAGATGCCAAAATGGTGCAAAACTGACCTTTTTCTATCCATAAGAAACATAGGTCACTTTAAGGTATCCGACTACCCTAAACCTGTGAATTTTGTCAAATCTTTTTTTATAATTTTATTTTATAGGCCATCTTATTAGCTTTATAAAAATACCAAGTTTTTTATTTTCCATTCACTAGAACAAAAACAGCAAGTGTTTTAGTAAAAGCAGATGCCATTACTTTACATGAGATGTCAAATTTTAAATGCGTTTTCCTCGAAATGTGATATTTTAGAAAACTCAAACGAGGACAGCGATTTCTCAAAAAGTTTTAAAATAATTTGCTACGATTATGTGTGCATGTTCTGTATAACAGTAGAAGTTTTTAACCTTCAGATTTATCCATCACTGTTTTATTACAGAATTTACAGCTCTTTATGTGAATATAATCACTGTTTTTTTTAAGCATTTTCATATAATAACTAAGATAAAGTGTTCTAGTTATAGTAAAAATTAAAATGTCTCTTATCCTGAAGGTTATTTCAAAAAGGAATACCAATGTAATACATCAAAATTGAAAAATTGAGAATTTGATCATTTACAATTTGTACAGAGTGGGCCCCATTTATGTAATTTTTTGTCAATTTTTACCCATTTTTTCCCATTTTAGTAGTAATAATTTATTTTTCTCTTCTTAATTTTAGCCTTTTTTTTCCCCTTAAAATGTACTAAATAAATTTAAGTACCACAAAAATAAAAACCCCACATCTCCGTTTCAAAAAAGTTGTAAGTAGTCGATACTTATTATGACTACGTTCGAACTTGATTTCAAAAGGTGTAAATGGATAATATTTATGATATTTAGCATAACTTAGATTAGACAATGTATATAAAATTGGTTAAGAATTGTACTACAATAAAAATTATTTAAGTCAATATTTTGACAAAAAATTAACTTAGAATAACCTTTTTTCCAAACGTTCTCTTTGTAAAAAATGCTTCTATTGTATTAATATTTTGCCTGTATATAGCTCAGATCTCTCTACAGAGGCTCAACTAGAATTTTTGAAACGCATAACTTGGAAGTCGGTTTATCCATGTTTTACGACAACAGAAGGGAGAAATTTTAAGAAAATACGCCGATAATTATTTCAAATGGTTGTAACTCTGAAAATAATGTGAATTTTCAAAATCATAGTTGAGCCTCTGTACAGAGGTCTGAGCTATATACGGCAAAATATTAATAAATAAAGCATTTTTAAAAAGGAGAACATTGAAAAAAGTTATTCTAAGTTAATTTTGCCAAATATTGTATTTAAATAATTTTTTGTTATAATGTCCTTAAGACAATTTTATACATGTATTCTAATCTAAGTGACACTAAATATCATGAAAATTATACATTTATGCGCTTTTTTTAAAATTATGGTTCCGAACGTAGTCGGATACCTTAAAATGAGATCTAACAAGATCAATTAAAATATTATTCGAAAAAAGTAACGCTGTTTCATATTTTTCTCATACTTGTATTTTTCTAAAAAGGACGATGGAATTATGTTTTGGTTCGTATCTGATTGTGAATCTGAATTATATAAAGGAGGAATTGGAATAACTAAATTTAATCCAGAAAAAGTATGTGGGAATAACTTATTTTGTACACACACACATATGTATATATTGTAATTATAACTTTATTTTTTTCAGAAAAATGAAAATTATTTTTCTACTTGCTTTTATGTTTATGGTTGCCGGTGCATCCCATGAAGGTAAGAATTTTATTTAAATATTATAAAATACTGTATTTGTACTAATATAAAAAGCACTAAATTAATTTCTCTTGCATTTTCATAAACATACATACAAAAATTATATTGGAATATCGTTGACGTTTAAGATGAAACCAAAATATGGCACATTCGGGGATGGGTTCAAAGAAATTATTCTCTGGTAAATTATTTTACCATTTTGGGTTTAAGTTCACTATAACTTCTCAATCTTTAAAATAATCTATTCAATTCTTTATTTTATGATACCTATCCCAAAGTTCAGAACTGGATACTAGATATTTAATCACTTTTGACAATATAAAAAATCAAATTACTTTTTTGCATTACAACATACAAAGAAATTTAATTTGCTAAAAATCCGTTAACGTTAAAAAAATTGGAACATTTAAGGAGGGTTAAAGAATTATTCCAATGCAATTATTTTTTTTTTTAAAGTTACACAATGCTTCTCAAACTTTTTAAGCAACCCATATCAATGTTAATTTATTATTACTATACCAATTCAGATAACGCTTTCACTTGAAGAGATATTCAAAATCCCTTTACTTTTCGACTTACCTACATAATGAATTGCATTTACAAAAATCCGTAAATCTTAATTAAATGGAGGACATCTTTCAAAAGTAATTAATTAACAAATCAGTTTTAATTTATTTCTCTAGATCAACAACGAAAAATTTTATTTTAGCTACTTTTATTAAATAGTTACAATAATAAATATGTATATACATAGGACAGAATCACAATATTAAGTGGTAATAGTTTTTTTAATTATCAAAAGTACGTATTGTCCTTTTAATTTCAGTCCAACTGAATGCTTTAACACGTGAGAAAAAACCTTTTCAGTTTTGCAATTCAGTCCAAGAATCCTTCAAGTTTCATCGCCAACGTGGCTGTATTTTGTAATTATTTAAATAATTAGTTTTAATTAATTAATTTTTATTAATTATAATTAAATTACTGTATTGTCATCCAAAATGATCCTGTATATAAAATTTCAGGTCAATTCAGCGCTTTAAAATGTATTTTATTAACGATTGAAAATTCCACCAAGATAAATAAATAAATATACAAATATATAAATAAATAAATATAAAGACATTGCGAGCTAATAGTGTGTAGGAATTGAATAATCATCCAAGGCTGGATAGTCCAAGTTGAGCCACGACCTTTTTAAACAGACTTTTGCAACCACCTCTATACTGGCACCTAAATACCTCCAATTCTTAGTTTTAAGAACCAAACAATCAGGATCAATCGCAGAAGGTCGGCCGCCCGCGCGCAAAGACTACTACGCCGCCCGTCTGAAAGATTTTTCATATATATATGTGTGTGTGTCAGGCCCCAGGCCTGCTGGTAAAATGAGGAGGGCATCATCTCTATAATAACGTCTTTATTCTGCTTCAACCATATAAAATCCAACCTTGCGGCCCTTTGGCAAGCAACCGAGTAGAACAATAGACAACAATTCGGCGAGGAGTCACCAGCTAAGCCTTTTCGAGTATGCATTCTCCTTTGTCAGCACTCGCTCCACCTTTAAATAGGCTTATTTGTCCACAAATCTTTAGGTGATGGTAAAGAGTTCGCTCTATTTTCATTTATTACTTACTTAATTTTGAAGCTAAACTTTTCAATCCTGACATATATATATATATATATATATATTAACGTTGACGCTATAAACACACTCTACCTATATAATAATAAAAATTAAAACATTAATAAAAATGCAAATAGACTCAAAAATAACTTCTTAACTCTATTTTATTTTTCTGAATTGAAAGGCTCAAAATTGATACATCTTTTTAAAGCCAAAATTGCTGACATCCGTTTCTAAACTTTACTTAAAGCTCTCCGTTACTGCCTATTCCAATCAGTTCCACTTATGATTTGACATTTTTTTTTTCGATGTGACCATATGAATTCATTACCTACTGTGGTAATTACGATAATCAAAACATTCTCAAACCTAGTTTCAGAATCCGAATAAAGGGTATTTAAATGTTGAACGTAGGTTAAAACAACATTTTCCTGGCAGATTGTCTATGTCCAATTGAGAAACTGGGAAAATTTGTGACGGCCAATATTATACTCATAGGCTTAATTCTGGCAAGAAACACTGAAATGATGGTTCTTGTTAAAATAAAATTAATACTGTCACCTTGTAACTGCATATTAACATCATTCAGTTTTGTAAATATAAATCTGTTAAATAGGTAAAATTTGGTATCCATTTAATAAAATTTTCTTTTAAAATTAGTCATGATCTGGTTTAATGAGAGCCACTATCATAGACCCCATTTATACCTCATAGGCCCCTAAATTATTTTGGACGTGGACCCCTTACAGGTTGTCATAGACCCCCTGGGATCAATATAGATCATTTTGGGAATCACTTCTCTTCTGCATCTATAAGCTCCTGCAGAGTTCTGATGTCCAAAATAACTCACAATGGTAAAACGGTGAACGAAAATTCTATTTTGTTTTTCTAAAAGCTAAAATGGCGTTATCTGAAAGGGGAAACTCTGCATGTTCTTAGTAAGGTCAGTTTTTCCCCCTTCCTATTTTGTCCAAATTGTACTTTCTTGCGAAATGCGACTTTTGCTTCAAATATAATACCGTCATTGACATTTAGACTTAATGTTATTTTGGTTCATGCTGCAATGCCTTTAGATTTTAAGTCGGACCTTGGGGCACGATTTTAAAATCATCATCAAGGGTGGGGGTGCTCCAAAATAGAATTCTACTAGGTCAAACCACACAATACCTTCCTAGGAGGTGTTGGTCAAAAACTGGAAAAGATCATTGAATTGCGGCGTCATAAGAATAGTAAAATCAAAGGGAACGGAGAATGAATTCTACAAATTACACATAGACTTAAGATTTACCTTCTTTATACAATGTTCAGTAATTTGAATTCTCTAGTACTACAGTTTTCGTTAAACAGGACTTAAATCTTTTTCAGCTTACTGTCCGAAAAGGTACACATTTGTATGCTTCCGTTCCATCAACGAGTGCTGTTCAGATGACCATTGTGACAGGGGTCAGTTTTGCTGTCAAGAAAACTGTGGAAACACTTGTCAGTTCACAACTTCATTCCCAACTGATGGACGTAAAGTGGTGCTCGATAAAAGATGTCGAGTACAAATTTAATACATTTATAGATCAATAACTGATCAGGAGAAGATCAAAACAAGAGGTTCTGAATGATATATCCTTGAAATGATTCAGTTTAAGTGATGAAGACCAAGGAAGTGAAAGAAGTTGGCAAAAAATAACAATTACACACCGATAATATCTTAATTTATACGTCAATAATCTAGTCACACACATTATCTATATATATATATATATATATAAGTCACTCTAAAATTACACATAACAGGTTTCTTACGATGAACAACATAATTTTGAATCATTATTCAATGGTGAGGATATCGAGCTTCATTTTCACTCAACTTGAATGGTGCTTGAAAATAACGTACTGCAGACCATATTCTTTGAAATCTTTACCGAACATAGAGACACAAAAACCTTTTTTACAGGGAATGAGAAGGTTATATTCTAAAAATATAAGTAGAGAAGAACACACAGAGAAGTTGTACTAAAAACTGAAAATCCATTAGTCTATGGCAGGGGTGGCGAACGCGTTAATGGATCAACGTGCCATTTTTTCTAAAGAAGTGTTTAATGAGGTACAGACGTGCCGTCAAATAATTTTGACTTGTGATTATTTGGAAAATAATAAAACTATATACTAACAACACAAAACTCTATTTACTACGAAAAAATACCTTTTGCATTGTACCGTTATAAATGTTTCAGTTATACGTGTAATTCAAATTAAAGAGAGAGTAACATAAGTGTGACTTCTGTTGTTGCAGATTGGATGACAAATAACTTTATATTAGGATTGTAGAATGTCTACGACGTAACTAAAAAAACAATAAAAAGATGGTTCTCCCGCCTGCGCGTACTCCGTTTGTTCGTAATATTTCATAGTGGCTTTGGTTTTTAAATGGTACAAACCATTTTGATCACTGGTGTGCCAAAAATATTGTGTCACGTGCCATTGGTTCGCCATCCCTGGTCTACGGCGTAGGTCAGCAAAACGCGGATCTTTCTGTAGGCGGTTGTGGCTCTTCAGACTTCTAATTAGCTATATGAATTAATAAAAAAATAATTATATCTACTAACAATTATTATTTTCTTTTCTTTTTCCTTTTATAATTACCTATTAAAAATATTTATTTTATATGTGTCTAAAATTAAATATTTGACTGGTTTAAGTCTTCTATATTAAATTGTTCTTCATTAACAAAGTGTATTGAGAATCAGTGAAAATATTAAAATTAGTTCTAAAACAATAAAAGTCTCATTTATTGGGAGAAATGCCTCCATGGAAAGACTTCTTAAAGTGATTTCATGCAATGTTTACTTATTTTCATGCATGAATTTGGGAACACTTTTAAACATGAGCATAGATACACATAAACCCCTTCAGAAGTGACAAAAACACATTTCCGTACTTCGTGACATGTTTAAGGGTAAATAAAAAGACAGTTGACGTGATTTATATGCAGGAGCACAATTAAAGTCAATTTTAATTATTAGTGGGAACACTAAATTTCAGAATAAAGTTTTAACAATCAGTGGCTGACACAAGGGGGTGTTTTTGGGGTTCAAACCCTCCTATACACCTACAGATTTTTAATTTTTACTATAAAGGTTACGCCTTGGTGCATTCGTCAATTTGTTTTAAAAAATGTAAGCCCCTCCCATAAATTCAATCTGTGTAGCCCACTGCTAACGGTATTCGTAGGAACTTATTTTCACAAGCGGTTTGGAACCTTTCAAAAATTGGTCAGAGACGTCTTAAGACATGCGCCAACCCAGGGGCCTCGGCCCCAATGGGGGACCTTCCGTTCTCGACTCTGCCTTAATAAGATCATAATTCGAACAATTTCAACTGTCAAATGTTATTTCTGGCTGTATTCTCCGAAAAACTGGGAATTCCGAACGATATGTCAACTGGCTACATGTGACAACCGTTGTCTACGTACAGGCACCATCACCATCATTACTCATGAGTCAAAAGGGGAGCCGTGGGGCCGGTTTGTCGATTTAAGTAATGCACATTTATTTGTTTCGGGTTATTGTTGTGCGAGTATTTAACAATGTATGCTATGCGCTGTCTACTTTCAAGGGTCAAAGGTGAAGCCTACATTTGAGTAGGGGCACAGGCCTCAAGAAGTTTTAAGACGTCTCTGAATATGGTATTTTTACATTGGTTACTCTTTCATTTGACCCCACAGAAATAAAAATATCTTTGAAAGCTCTTAGTTTTGGAAGGAATGAAAAACTTTGCTTAGTTTAAAATCTTTTTTTTTTCAAATACTGTAAAGAGAAAATGTTAATTTGAGTGTAATAGTCTCTTGATAGCGACTGTTACCAGAAGCTTCCCTTCCCTCCCTGCGTACTCTCGTAGGTGGTTCTTTGTGTATATAAATGACTCTTTTATACTTAACTTTAGTTTTCTTGTTTTCCATACAACTTGACTTTTCTTTCCAAAAGTTTGCCAACCACTGGTCTATGGGAAGGAAGGTTGAACCCCTAAGCCCCGCCCTTATGAACTCCACTGTTACCAGAGGATTTCTAACCTGAGAACCATTAGATCGGAGGTCCTTAACCCCCGGGTCGGTACTAGTCCATGGATCAAATGGTATTAGGCCCCCAAAGGAATACTAAATTATTTCCAATTTTACTTAATGAGGAGTATTTCTCTGGTGTTTTTGCGACTTCCATACAAATCACATTATATTCATGTTAAATCATTTTATATTCATTTTTTCATGTAACTGTATTTTATTCTTGAAGGCATATTTAAATACAATTAAATTAAAATTGCTTAATCAAGATATTACCTAAATATAAACAATCAATGTCCCCCTCCTTCATCGGGCCACGGTAAAATTATCAAACGTTGACCTGTCCGTGACGATAGAATGGTTGGAAACACTGCATTAGATATTTTAAATAAGGCTGATTTAAAATCGAAAAAAACCCATGAATATATTAAATACATTTTATAATAAACATCGTCTCATTGGCAGAGTAGCGACTTTTAGGTCTTTTAAGGTATCCGACTACGTTCGGAACTGTGATTTTGCAAAAGCGTGTAAATGGATAATATTTCTGATATTTAGTGTCACTTAGATTAGAAAATGTATATAAAATTGTTTTCAGAATAGTGTTACAATAAAAAATTATTTAAGTACAATATTTTGGCAAAAAATGAACATAGCATGACCCATTTTCAAAATAGTCTCCTTTTGTGAAAAATGCTTCTATTATAATAATACTGTGCCTGTATAGAGCTCAGACCTCTGTACAGAGGCTCAACTAGAATTTTTGAAATATATAACTTAGAAGTGGGTTTATCCATCTTTTACAACAGAGGGACAAATTTTAAGAAAAAAACACCAATAATTATATATATATTTCAATAGGTTGTAACTCTGAAAATAATGTGAATTTTTCAAAAATCATTGTTGAGCCTCTGGACAGAGGTCTGAGCTATATACAGGCAAAATATTATTATAATAAAAGTATTTTTCACAAAAGGAGAACATTTTGAAAAAAGGTTATTCTAAGTTAATGTTTTGCCGAAATATTGTATTTAAATAATTTTTTTTATCAAAATGTCCTTATATATAAAACAATTTTATACATGTATTCTAATCTAAGTGACATTAAATATCGTGAAAGTTATCCATTTATGCGCTTTTTTAAAATCACGGTTCTGAACGTAGTCGGATACCTTAATTCGAATCTCACTTACGGCAGAAGAAATCGTTTGGAATAATTGGTCTTCCGTTCTCTATGGACAAATTCTACCGGAAAGTTTACTAGGGGGTTGCTGGCTTATTAGCACCCTTTTCTCTTCCGGTTATATCAAACTCCCCATTGCTTTGAGCTAAAAAATTAACAAGTATTTTAGAAAAGATACTGAAATAAATAATATAAAATCCTGAATCTGAAATCTACAGATCATCTTGTATCCATATAGTTCAAAAAGAGTTTCAAAATCTTGCATTAGAAGTTTGAAAAACTCATTTGAATTTCGATGTTTTTCCATAGATTAACATTACACCGGAAGTAGGATTGGAAGTCAATCGGTTTCGGCTCAATGTTGTTGTTTACAAAGTAGAACTTGTCCATATTGAAGCATGGAAATTTAGATGGATGGACATTTACTTTTCGTGAGACGATTCGAAATCTTTTAACCACCTCATGCATCGCTCCAAAGCAGAATTCCAAAATAGTGGCACCGTAATTCAAGACAGTGATAGGCAATTTTTTTTAGGTGTGGGTCAGAAAAACACTAATGGCAAGTCAATGCAATTTATTAGAAAAGGCACACACAATAAAGACTGAAAGATAATATATTTCACGAAATTTTGAGTGACCATTAAACTCCTGGTGATAATCACTTGCAAAGTGAGTGTTTATTAACGTCGCAATATAAAGTAACACAAAAGGGCAATAGAACTCGTAATTTTGATACATGGTCAAGTGAAGAGGACACCTGAGCTAGCAACCCCCTCTCCAAAATTCCACACAACGCTAACAGGTCTTTGACCTCGACATATTTAACGTGCATTAGCTCCTCCAGACGGCTCAAAACCCCAGGGATCAAACTCGTGACACGCCGGCTGCGAGTCTGTGACCTTAACCACTAGGTTGCCGTGGCCTCTAATCACTAATAGAAAGACCACGCGCTTTTAAGGGGGGCGACAGTCCTGGTTTATCCATTGGGTACTTGGGTAGGGTGCCCAGGGCGCGGATAAGCTGGACTGAACCAGATTTTCTAGTTATAAATTTCGATCCGCCAGTGCAAGATGGCCCATTTGCATGTAAACAATCTTGTATTTTGTCCTATATTTATTGTATTTGCATTCATTTTTGTTTCTTTCCCCTTTTGATTCCCATTTTTTTGTGCCTTTATACTTCTACTTGAAACTTCCTACCATTATTGATTGAGCATTAACTTACGTTTGTAAGCTTTGTGTTATACTTGTTGGCACACAAGGAGTCTACCTAGAGCAGCGATACTAAACCTGCGGCCCGCCGGATCTTTCTGAGAGGCCAGTCATGGTTCGTTGCACTAACAAATTCAATTATTTACGAACACCGCATTAAAAATTAGCGAGAAATTTTATCAATCAGACAATCAAATATATCAATTTTGCTATCGATGTCGTGCTGATACGAACTGCGAGATAACTTATTTTCTTTTTATAACTGTAACAGTTAGTGATTACAGATAACACACACAGTTGTGTAGCGACCATTTTTTGGTGAAACTAATTTTAAACTAACCCTCATGTCTTGTCACGAACAGTATTCCGAAACCGGTAGATGACGTCAGAGACCAAAAGGACATAGTGTTACTGCCTGAGGGACTAGGGGAAAAGGGTTTCCTAGAATCCATTTCCCCTACGTTCGAAGAAGACTCTTCTAAAAGGACATGCGCGATGACCGTTTTAGGGTGGCGGCTGGAAGAGCAGAAATGTGCTATGAGTGAAAGATGGGGTTTTAGTATGTTCCTGTAAATAAACATATATATATATATAGCCTGTTTGTGTGTTTTCGTATCCAATGCGCCACGGTCTTCCAACCAAAGAATACATGTTGTTTCAAGACTATTGGGATCTTGACTATTTCTTGTAAAAAAAGGAAACATGGACCGACAACTTGTTTGATTCGTCGTGAAAATGTTATATTTAAAAATATAATTTTGCTAGTCACTATACCACTAAGCAAAAATCTTTCAATAGCTCTTTTATTTTTGAAGATCTCTTTCAAGACGAGATAAAAATTGGCTTTCTTAAAAAAATCTTTGTAACAGTAACAAAATATTTTATCGCTAGTGTCACAAAATGCAGAGGTAACAAAAACATTTTAAGCATCTCTTACTTAAATACTTCCGATGTACTCTTTGATAAATTCAGCTATTTGTTCAGATATTTTTTAGTAAAATCCAAAAGTATTTGAATCAATTTGAAAGAAAATTGCACAAGCGAATCTGAACTAATTTTAAAAAATAATTCTGATTTCAGTCCAGAATTCAGTAAAAACTCTTTTATCATCAGGGATGTCTCAAGACTCTTTGGGACCCTGGGCCAAGAGAAATCTTCAGGTTTTTGAGGCCCTGGGCCCCTCTCCTCTAATTCCTCATTCTGCGGTTGTTTAACTTATTAAAAGATTATTAGAGTTCAAAACAATGGTTTGTGAGAGTAGAGTTCCCTTTTCGCGCGTCTGTTTCCTTCGAGGGTTCCTTGTGATGTCAAGGGTCGATGGGCGACCCAAGCTGGTACTAAGCAATAATTCAAAGTTACAGAGGGGTCTTTGCACGAGTGGTGATTATTTCCACAAAGACGCCGATCACAACTTCGAGACGAAACGTTACAATGGCCTCAATTGTTTCTTTTTTTTTCGTTGTTACAAAGTCTGTCATTAGCTTCTGTGTTTAGGTCATTAGGTCTCAAATTGTTTATACAATTCTTGATATGTTGCTACACAAATCTATGTCAAAATTTTAATGCACACTGTATTACAGGATCACAATTGAGAAAATGTTGTTTCATACTTGAAACAAATTTCAGGACTCGCTAATTGAATCGGATGTTACTAGCTGAACTTCACCTTCCACTTTGTCATTATCGTAAACTGTCATAAATTGGATCAAATCGACCTCATGCAAAGAGCATAAATTTCTATATTTTTAGAAATTCATGCTAAAACAAAAACAAAAAAATCGTGCATAAGAAAAATAGTTAAATCCATGTTGTTTCAAAATCGTATTAAAAAAGAGTTGGGTGTATATATAACTTTAACTGTAATGGTCAAAAACTTTGTCAAAAGTTTGGGAAAATAAACATCGGTATTTTGTGAAGTAAAAAAATTCATTAAAAGAATGCACTTAATGAGAGTTCTTTACTCCCTAAAAGCATGGCTTAGACAAAAATGATCCTTATAGAAAAATGTCCAAACTATTTGCAGTAATAAATCCTAAAGAAAATCAGCTAAAATTTACGAATAAAAATGGAGGAATACAAATGGTTACAGATATTAATGCCTTAATTGCACTTTATAAATCTTTACACTTATAACCTTATCACTTTATAATCTTCACACTTTTAAAAGCTGTGCTTAATTTTAACATTAAATATACTTTTTGTGAAATGCAGAATGTAGCAAAAAAACGATAGCTTAATAGGAAGATTCTTTCATAAAAAAAATCACAAATCTCCCAAAAATAAGTCTTATATTTAAGTAAAAATGTTAATGGTATAAACTTATAAGAAAAAAAGAGAGTAAATACACAAAAAAGAAATTAGAAATTCAAAGAATTCTGATTTAAAAATTTATTACAAATAGTTTACTATAATAAAGCATTTTATTTAAAAGGAATTCTTAAGTACAAATACAAGAAAACCTAAAATGATATTTTATTTATGTAGATAACAGCACCACATTTAAATCTTTTTAAAAAAGTACAAAATAAACAAAATGACAATCAAAAATTGATAAAAACAATAATCCAGATGATCCAATGAATCATCAGAAATAGCAGTGGAGCAAGAAAATTAAGAAAACAAAAGCATAATTAGCACAATTGCAACAACAGGATAATCTTTTTAATATAAAATAACAAAAATATCACTAACAGTAAGAATACAGAACACAAATTTGCATAACTAATTTTTTAAAAAAAATTTAGTTAAAATAGAACTATTTAAAAATAAGTTGCACATAATACATATATATAATATTAGATGAATTGATCGATATTCTACCTGAACATAGAATAAATTAACACACAATACATTCCTGGACAATCACGTTGCAAAATTTATTTTAGTATATATTTTGATACTTAGCTCTACTCTTAACAATCATATGTTGCAATATAACATAAAAAATTCTTGACAATGAAAATAAAATTTATATAAAAAAACTTTCCTTGAAGGAAGGTATAACTCAAAATATAATAACTAAATATTATTATCAATTTTCTCTGACAATGAGTTTTTTTTTGAAAAAAAAAAAAGAAAATTTAAAATTTCTTTTGAGACAATTCTCAGCGATAAAAAATTACTACACTAACAAGTATATTCAAAAATGGTTTTTAAGCAAAAATATTTTTTTCCTAACTCATACTTTATATTACAGAAAATTACTTAATCATTATTAAGCTCCCCGAAATTTCAAAATTTTCAACATTCTCATTAACATAAGGTATTTTACAGGCAGGATCAAATTTTTTCAACTTTACCCATACTTAAACAATGTAACATTTTAATACAGAATTAAATTAATTTAAGTCATTTTTAAAAAAAAATACGGGTTCCCCATCACCCCAATCATTTTTCCCCCTTTGGCTCAATCTTTGATTTCCCTCTTAGCTCATGCATAATTTGATCCCCCCTCTTAGCTCATGTATAATCTGATATCTAATTGAATTGATATATTAATCTCTAAATGTAATTCTTTCTTTAAAAACAGTAACATTCACTTCTATTCAAAAACAAGACTGGGTAATTAATATCTCTCTGCTTCATAACTTACAGATAAATGCATTATTATAAGTAACCTCATATTAAATTTTCACAAACGCAACACAAATATAAAATAAAATTTGTTTTGGATTGAGATGCCTCTATTATTTAAGTCTCCTTTTGCTAAATTTTAATCAATAATCACATTTAATAAAAAGGAAGACATTTTTCTCAAAAATATAGGAACTCCGTCAATCAAATATTTCTTAAGTGTTTTTCTTACATGCACCATATATTGAGTTATATGGCCGAGAACTATAATATTTTTTTTTAAAAAAAATAATAATAAATCATAAAAATTTACAACTATTATTTCCTATTTACCATTCAACAATCACATATACATTATAAAATGGTAAATATCTGTAGAAAATGTTTTAGAAAGCACAGCAAGTTAGTAACATTCTAACTTTTGTAATTATGATTATAAATGAAAATTTCTCACATTTTTATTCTTATAGGTGAAATAATATCCATGACAAATTAATGAAAAAAATTATAATTTTTCATTTAAAAAAAAAAGAACATAAAAAAAACAAAAGAATTGAAGGAAAATACAAAACTGTGCATATTACAAATTTAATATGTCAGTTCAAAAAGTATTTTCAAATATGGCAAAACAAAATATAATTCTATTACCTAATAAGCAAAACCCAAAAATATATTCTCCCTTCGTGAGAGACAGAATTATCAAAAAATTAAAAAATATCAAAGTCAAGATCTAAAATAAGAAAATTAACTCTTCATTATTATTCTACCACAATATATCTTTTTAACACATTAACTTTTTAACCTATTGTGCTTTTACAGTTTAAAAATTTATATCACTAAGAAAGCATTTGTTCAAATTTTTAATGCACCATTGAATAGTACAATTAATTTTGATTGAACCTTAAATGAACTTCATATATTATTCATAATTGTTTACACGGAGCATAATATTACTATTTTGATTTTATTTTCAGAATACAGTTTTATTATAAATTTTAAGCAAATATAATTCAACATGTGTGTGTGCATACTTTTAGAAAATAAACTATATTAAAATTATCCTTTCAGAAGTATGTATACTTTTGTTAGGATAATTTTAATAATCTGTATATATTTAACTAATAAGGATAGCTATTTCAATAGGAAAAGAAAATATAGCATTTACATTTTTCAAACGTTATGCTAAAAATTAAAATGTTTAATTATTCATTCTCCAGGACCATATTACAAATTTCATACAACTTGCAAATAATTTCTTAATTGTTAAAATGTTTTAACTTTTTACAAAGTGTTGTTCTAATGATGCTACATTTTGTCTGAGAAATCACATCTAAAAAATACAAATATTAATTGGGACGATAATTTAACTCAGTTGAAAGAAGACATTTCTTAACTTACAATTTAATAATTTTGAAATACATCAAGTCCATCGGGAAAACAAACATATTTTTTAATAACACATACAAAAAAATTTAAAAAACCAATATTATATATATTGACAGATTATGGATTTAGCACCCTAAAATAAACATTCCCTCAAAAAAAACCAAAAATGTTTTGATAGTTAAAAGGCAAGCAACTGAAAGTTAAATTTTTTTAATTTTGAAAAAATTGCATTCCGTCAGAAAAAATATAAACATACAAGTTTTAAAAACACATAAATTGACCTCTTTGTTCAAATTAATAACTCCCTTCAAGAAAAAAATAAAAATAACCCAAATTCATGAATTCTAAAAGAAAAAATTCTTCTAGAAATCAATCATGGGATTAGGGTTTTTGCATTCCCCAAAAAAACCAATATATTTTTACAAAAATGAATAATAAACTTTCAATTTTTAGAAAATAAGTACCAGAAAAAAAATAATTACCATTTAAGATATTACTTTTCAAGTATTCCATTTCGCAACACAATCTCAAAAACATGTGAATTAAATTTTCTTAATACACAAGTATGACATTTAGGCATGTATAACATTAAATATTAGCTGACTTGGAAAATAAATTTAAATACATTAATAAATCGCTGTTGGCAGTGTAATTTTAGGAACAATTACATTTATCACAACAAAAAAAGTTTAGAATTACAAATTTTTACTAGCACCAAAGAAAAAGAAATAGAATTATGGCACATCTTCCCCCCTTGAGACATAAAATTAAATTCTTTAATAATATGCAAATATATTAACAATTCTAAACACAGAAGTTCTACAAGCAGTAGATGATAGATGCTCACAGCTGAAAGAAAAGTAAGCTGCAGTCTTCAGAATGTGTGAATTTTTATGTATATATTAAGTGCAGAATGCAAAATGAGTACATATCTTCTTTCCAATTTCATACCTACAGAAAAAAAAAGAATAGTACACTTGAATCAGATATGTTTCCTTACATAATATTCGCTGTCAAGAGTAGAATTATTAGTTTCCATGCTTTTATTTTCCTAAAGATTATACATACATTATGTATGTATAAAAACATGTTGTTTATTGTTTTGTTACATGAAATGTCACAGTGGCATACACAAGAGTGAGGTTTTGCGTGTTCACCCCGACCAATGGTTTTGTTAATATTTGATGTAGAAGACTGAATATGACTAACTGAAAAAATTACATAATAGATATTCAGGCACTAAGTTTAAATTGGTTTAACAGCTATAACTCTCAAATATTATTAAGTAATTAGAATAAAACACCTTTAAACTTTTTAAAAAGACAATTACCAAATCTAATTACAGCTTAAATTCTGTATTGAAATCAAATTTTAAAATGAAAGAATCGATAGTGTTTGACACATTTAACTGACAGAATTTAAATAATTCATCATAAATGAGTATGTTTTTTTTATCAGGATTTTAACATTTTCTCAACATTAAAAAAATGAATAAGTGACATTTTTGAATATGCTTCGTAAGCTTTAAAATGTAATAATACCAACCAACTTTTTTTCATAAATAGAAATGTATATATTCTGGTAGTGTGTCGTAACTTTATAGAAGTTCTGCAAGTCGTGGATTTTTTTAAAAGCATAAAATGTCAAACTTCTCAGATTTTCAAAGAGGTCAAATTGTAGAAGCCCGTCTAGTTGGAGAGAGTATGACCGAAACATTCCAACTTTTAGGTGTTTCTAGCGGTACAGTGTCTAAAGTCATGAGAGTATGCTCACAGCATGGCAAGACAAGCTCAGCAGAGCAAATTAGACAGTGTCTAAAGTCATGAGAGTATGCTTACAGCATGGCAAGACAAGCTCAGCAGAGCAAATTAGAGGACATGATAAGTTTAGTGAAAGAGACCAATAGGAACTGAGGTGGATAGTAATGTCTAAAAAGTGAACAACTGCAACTAATGACCACAGAACTCAATCAGCATCTGGAGTCTCTAGTGGCAATGATTATAGTTAGAAGACACCTTCATAAAAAGATTATTTATGACACAGCAGCATTTTCTCAGCCATTTATCACAGATATTAAGGCCAAATGTTGTGGTGAGTGGTGTGACACTCACAAAATCTGGTTCGCTGATAAGTGAAAAAATAATATGGTCTGACGAATCAACTTTCAGACTCTTCCCTACAACAGGAAGGGTCCTCGTTTGGAGAACACCTGCACAAGCATTTGATCGTCTCATTTTCTCCTTCCAACTGTTAAGCAAGGAGATGGATCTGTCATGATATGGACAACCATGCCATGGTTTTTGCAGGACCAATCATAACCCTGAAAGAAAGGATCACTGGGGAGAAGCATAGAAAGAGTTTAGCTGACCAGATTCATCCTATGATGCAAACTGCAGGATATGGAATATTCCAGGATGATAATGCACCTTTCCATGTAAAGGGACTTGTCCAATCATGTTTTGATGAATATGAGGATGAAGTTAAACATCTACCTTTGCCCAAACAGTCACCTGACCTCAATATAATTGAACCTTTGTGATCTATTTTAGAGCGTTCAATGCAGAATCTATATCCTCCATTAACATTTCTCCTAAACTTTCACAATATCTCCAAGAAGAATGGTACAATATTCCTCTAAACACTATTGAGCACTTGTATGGTTAGATTCCTTGGAAAATCAAAGCTGTATTACAAGCGAAAAGCAGTCCAAAACCATACTAAAAAAGGATAAACCTATGGTATTTCTCTTATTTTGATAACCACCTGAATAATCATACAACGAACATAACAAATTGCACAACATTATTTATTCAAAAATTATGTTAATTCTAGCACTTTAAAAATACAAAATTTATATTTAGTTCAAAAATCTTTAAATATTATACAAATTTACAATATTTAAAAATAATGGATACATACTATTCTTCCATATGATGAATTTCAGAACTCTCAGACACTTTGATAGATTCTCTAGAAGCTGTTTCCTAAAAATGTTGCAATATTTCAATTTTCAAAAAGGTTCAAGTGTGAAAATATTAATAGAAATATGAAAACTTTAAATAAAATACACCTCAAAATAAGCAATTTTAAATAGTGTCAATTGTTTCACAAAATCAATATCATTATATCCTAATACTGATTATCTTATTGGTAAGCATAAATTATACAGATATGAACAATAGTATTTGCTACATTTTATAAAACCATGTATAAAATATTAGAGAAATGACTATCTTACATTTTCCACTAAGAATATTTTAGTGACATTTACAGCAAAAAATCACTGTAAAAGTACAAATAAAGACAAAAATTACGTTTATATATATAAACAAGAAAAATTATTATTTTCAAAGTTCATGAAAATAACTGATAAACTTGAGGTTGCCACATGTTACAATCATGCAAAAATAAAACCTTCCTAAAAAGTTCTTATCATAAATATATATATAATAGTTTTATTAATATATAAAATAATACTTCTTCACATTGTTTAATTTCTTACACATTGTATTTCTGCATTATCATTCATTTAAAATATCATAAAATATATTTAAAAACTCTTTACTACTTTTCAAGATTAAATGAATTTAAAAAAAAACTATGAATGACACAAAATTTGTTTGCATTCACACTTAATATTAAATAAGAGATGCAATAAATGACGAAAATTTTACTCACATCTCCATTACTGTTCAGGAGAGTGGTCAAAAGAGAAGATGAAGAGCACCATGACTGATTCTTCATCACTAAAGTTTGAGGTGGACTAGCTGAAATTCCACTATTAGAGCTCCAAACCTATATGGAACATTAAAGTAGAATAAAATGTAAAGTAGAACAAAATGCAAAAACTAATAAGAAAATCCAGATATATTTGAATACAATTTCCTTTTAAGTTTCAAACAAAAACATTTTCTTTTGTTCTTACCGTTACAGTGGTATTAGGCTTTATGACAGCAGCACGAGGAAACTTATAAGTAACTTCAGCCCCTTCACCTTTTTGTACCAATTGCCAGCTTCCCAAAGAAATTTCCTGCAATAACAAAAAAAGAAAACAAAAAATTCAATATCATGTAATTTGATGCACTTAATCATAAAGTTTTTTTTTTTGTTTTTAATGCAAACTCTTGAATGTATTTAAAATTTTTTTAATATTTTTCTACTTAATAATTCGTAAATTAAATAAATTTTTTCAGCTAACTTTCCAAATTTTTTTAAATTTTAAAAAAAATAATTAAAAATTTTTTACTTATTTAATTATAAAAAAATTTATTACACTTCAATTTTTCCCCTTTTCTGCTTATCATTTACTAAATCAAAAAAACAAATATTATACATGTATAGCAGAATGCATTCAGGATAAAAATACAGAATTAATTGCTTAAGATCTGAATCAGTATACCATACATTTTGATGTATATGCTCACTGGTGTATAACACACACCTATACTTTCAAACTGCAATTTTTAACTTTCAAATATATTTGTTGCATAACATGTACCCTTTTTTTTTAAAAAAAACCCCAAATGGATATGTCAATTTTTAAAATATAATGTCAATAGACCATAAAACAAGGAATGAAAAAAAAACGAAAAATTAAAAAGTCATTTAAAAAATGAAAATCAAAATCAAGAGGAAACAAAAATTATTATTTATGGATCAGAATAACAGTGATGGTGAAAAGATGACACAAAACTCAGAGACATGGCTGAAAATGAATATGCTGAATTTTTCATTAAGGTATATCATTTCTTTTAAATAAATAGTATTTAGATATATGTAGAAATCTAATATTTTTATGCTTCTCTTTTCTTTATTTTTAAAATCGTTTTTATAACTAGCATATAAAACACACTGGTAAATTTTAATCACAACTTTGTGTTAAAGTGCACACTATATGCCAGATTATACAATAACATTTATTCTTCAAGGCCATTTAGGACTTACATCTGAGACAAACACATTTCCCACTATAATTTCCAGCTATTATCAAAACTATATATAACTAGAATCTTAAAATTACTTGTTTTCCTTTGTTATGAATCTTGACAAATTTTCCTTGCATATCATGCTCAGACACTTCCACATCACCAGAAGCCCTAGCAGAGGTCTGAATACCAGAACTTGTCCTTTCAGAATCAGTTAAAATGCGTCTGCGTTTATGAGATCGCAGAGGAGTTAATCTGGACGGCTGAGGGCTACTAGCCCTGGAACTTGAGGGGCTGATGTTCAGTCTAAAAGCATTGAGATGAATATACATTTAATTCAATTTGATATTGATTTATGAAAATTAAAGCTTAAAATTATATATACAAGGTTCAGGATGAATATATATGAAACTATCGTGGCTTGATCATGATTAAATCATTTATTTGGACATGCTCCTTGTACAAGTCCTAAAATACATGAGAGGGAATTATTCAAATATCAAGTTTTGATATACAGGGAAGCACAGGTAAAAAAAATCCTAAAAAATACAGTCACAAGTTTAGGCAAAGGGAATAAATTAGTTACAAAAATGACATTATTGTTAGGGAATATTAAATCCTGGTTAGAGTAAGGTGCATGAAAACAATAATCTTTTATTTCTTGGAATCATCAATAAATCTATCAAAAGTTCAAAACCTACAGAATCAGTAATAAATATAACATGTTTTTAATGCTTTAGAAAAAGATAAATTGAGACACATTTCAAAATAGGATATTAGGATTCACGAATTAGATGTTATAAATAAAGGATTTTTGAATTATGAGTAGATATCAATTTAAGTTATTACATATATATATTTTTGCAACTTTTAAAATATTTTGCCACATCAACAAATAGATCCCAAAAAAATTCTATTAAGTTTTCCTGAAACGGTTTAACTGAATAAAGTTGTTACTGAACCTAGAAAAATGTCACATTTGATAGATTCTTATATTTTATTTTTATTTTTATCAAGTTAAAATAATAAGAGAATAAATAAGTTTTTTTTGTTATTCAAATACATCTTTAGTATTAATAGCAAATTTTGAATAATTACAAACATTTCAATAGTCAATATTTCTATTCTAGTTTTTTTTAAAAAAAAATTGTGTTTTTATATAGCTTTGTTAAAAAGAATCCATTTAACATTTTCCATTTATAATAATGTAAAAAAGTTACTGTGTGAATGTAAATAAATAGCATACATTATCAATTTTTTTCTCATTTCATATAATGAATCTTCAATAAGAAAGCATATAATCTATTATTAAAAATGTAATAAAACTTTTCCAATTTCAATTTGGCAAAAACAAAACCAACACATTCAAATTTTTATAACTTATTTAAAAATATTCAATGAAAGTGAAATCTCAAAATTAATGATAAGTTTAACAATGCATTTTCCAAAAGCTAGGATACTATTTAAAATTTAGATTTTCCTTCTAATAAACCTATACTATTTACTGCAACAATCACAGCCTAATATTTTGGTATATAACTGTATTGAATACAATAATGACATTTTTGTCATGGGATAAAATATGATAAAAAACTGAACATAAAATCCATTTTATTGTATATATAAGTTTTTCATATATCTTAACATATACAGGACTTAAAATTTCCCATATTATTTAAATATTGTTTGATCAATAAGAAAACAAAAGATTAAATAACTCACCGAATTTCTTCGCCTTCAAGAAGTTTCCTATATGCTGCTATTTCCATATCCAAAGCAACTTTAATATCTAGCAGCTCGCGATACTCCGCTAATTGCTGCTCCATTTCGTTTCTGAGGGTGCGTAGTTCTTCCTCCTTAGCACTCAATGCATCATTATGCCATTCTCTTTCTTGTTCCAACATCTTTTCCAAATCTTTGATACGATTTAATAATGAAATATTCTTTAAAAAAAGGAAGAAAACAAAATTACATGGAAATACTGAAAAACCTATGCAATTTTTCAATTTTAATTGATTACCCAAAGTAAAATAATATCTTTTTATAAATATCAAGTTTTGTGTTAAACGAAGAAAAAAATACAAAAATATAAATGGAGAAAGATATAGAACTTCATAAAAATTTGAAGATATGGTTGGAATGGTAATCATTAGAAGCAGAAAAGTATAAGGCTTCTGCGATAATCCAATATAATTTAATTTATTAGTACGAGAAAGCTCTGTTTCCCTATTAATATATTTTTGTTCTGAATTTTTAAATCACATACAAAATACCATTAATTAAGGATAGTAGGATAGCAGAAACTGTATCCAAATTATAAATATTTATAACAATATTGCCTCCATGCACAATTTATTTTGACATATTAAGAAATATAAGACTGAGTAGTAAACTTTGGTAAATGATTAATATTTTACAGTTCATAATAAAATAAAATTATAACTTTTAAAAGGAAAATATCAAGAATTTAGATGTTTAAATAATATAAGTCTACACACAGTTTTGTGATGTTCTTTATTAATAAGTGTAAATATTAAATTATAAATATTAATAATATCTGTATATGTTATAAATATTAATAATATGTGTTTACATTACAACTATTTTTAATTACATGAATATTAACTAAAGAAACAGATGCATGTGCAATATCTAAAAGCATTTTCATTAAACTAGCCAAACAAAAATGCCACCAAATAATGCAGTATTCCATCAACAATGTATTTTGATTGTGCACGTTTCGATAGATTCATGTTTTCATGGTTGATGACACATGTTACACATGCACTGAAACTTTAAATATGTAAGCACAAAAAAAAACAGGAGCAACATGAAAATGATAGAGTGGGAGATATAAATGGCAAATCTTTTACAGTTACTATTTAAAATGATTTACTCAATTTTCTTCAAATTAATTATAAAATACACAAATTACAAAAAAACACAAACCAAACAGAAAAAGTAGAAGAAAATGTATACAGAAGCTTATAAAATGGTTATTAAATTATTTCAAACTCTTACCGTGGATTCCAAATTATTATTCTTCGAACTGAGACTGTCAACTTTAGTTTTCAGAGTTCGGAGCTCATCTCTGTAAGAAGCAGAGAAGTCAGCATTTCGATCGAGTTTCTTTTGTAAATCAGCTATCTATAAAAAACACTATCTTTAAAAAATTAAGCAAATGTTACCCTACATTTACAAAAAGAGTTGAAGACACAAAATGTCATATCTCACACGATCTAATGTATCATACAACTTTAAAATAGATTAATAGTAATGACATTTTAGAAAATAAACTTCTTTAGAATGTTGACATTCAGAGGAGAAATATGATTTGATAATGCAACTGACACAAAATGAATCAGTAACAGTAAAAAATGAACTAAATAAATAATTCTTAAGAGTTACCTTTGTTTCATATATAGTTTCAATTTCATCTTTGTTCATTCGCAATTGGGTTTCATATTGCTCTCTTAACTCACTTAAAGTGTCGGCTAGCTTCTGTTCATAGTTCTCGGCTAATTGGCTGTTCAATTCAGAAATTTCTGTCTCTTTCAGGTGCCTTGTTTCTGTAATTTCCTACAAGAATTCAAGTAAAGTAATGCAATTGTTAATAAAAAAAATATTTCCAGCACATATAGATAGAGAGTATAAGTAAACTTATAAGTTTTTTACACAGAATAGTTATCTTGGAGAAAAATATAAACAAACACAAAACATAAAGTTGTCAACTCAAATACACAAAAAAATATCCGAGTGTCAATTTATTATGCTGGTGATCTATATCACTTCATGGAAAGAAGTAGATAAAGATCTTAAAAATGATATTATTCTTTTGTGAATAACAAATTTTCATTAATCATTATCATCAACATTTTCACATAGTTGTTCAGAAATGTTGCATATTTTTCCATAAAACACTTTTTCATCTACCTCAAGGGATATTATTAATACTCGATTCATACTTGTATCCATAAGACATAGGAAAAATGTTTTATAATAGATTCTTCATGAAATATATATTATAACCCTCCACATTTTCATTAATATTGCAAGGATATAATGTTACAAAACCAGTGGGGAAAAAAGTTAAATGTGTTTTAAGTAATACATCTAAAAAATTAAATACATGACAATTTACAAGAAGCTATGTTAACAAGTTTTTTATCCAAATTTGATAAATTTGCACATATTTTTTTAAATATTTGGGTGTGTTGTTCAATATTTTACAAGTTACATAAAAGTTTTTTTTAAAAAAAATTTTTAACTACATGCAATAAAGAAAATTCATTAAACTTAATTGTGAAAATTTGACATAGAAAAATGCATAGTTCATGAAGACAGATCCTTTAAAACGACCTTTGTTTGAACTGAAAAATTAAGAACGTAACTAAACATCTTTTCTTTAAAAAAAAAAGACAGTAATTCGTATTTGCTTCATAATTCATGCATAGAAAAAACAAAATGGACATTTCTTTTATAAAACAGCTGAAATCAATTGGTCACATAAACAGCTGAAGCCAGTATCTTATGATTAGAATCAGTGATACAATTAATCAGCTGTATAGCATTTATTCTTTGTTGTCATTGTTAGCCTATAAATTATATTTTTAGAATTTTTTATCGTGGCTGGAATAAATATATCCAGTAATAATAACCTTTCAATGCACACACAAAATCATAACTTCAGAATAAGTAAAAGAACATTTAACATTTCATTGTGAAAAAGTGTAGAATTCCATAAAAAGAGTCAAAGAAAAGAGAAAGAATTGATAGCTATAAAGATTGCTTAAATAATTATCTATAATGCAAAATATGCTCTAAAAAAGATCTAATATGGTTTTTAATACAAAAAATAACAAATTTTAATCATACTGCAGTTTATTCATGTTAAAAAAAAAACTATAAGTGGTAAAAAAAGTTAATGCATTACATAAACATGTTTTGAAGCTTACATATACACAAACACACACACAAATATATAACTTTAATAATCTTTTAGATATTTTATGCCTTTAAATATGGTTTAACCCACCCTCAATCAAGTAAAATTGAAAAAAATATTTTCAATGCAAGTAATTTCAAATAAAGTTTTTAACTAAACTTTCAATAATTTCTTTTTGCATATTTCCTGTTTTTATCACTTAATTTGAACAGCGGAATCTTTTCATACATGAAAAAATCAAGTAAAATATACATATATTGGAGTCTATATACTTTTAAAAAAAATGTAAATACATATTTTTGTGCTGCATTGGAATTTTTCTTATTTATTCATGTCTTAGGTTAAAAAATAAAAATGTACCTAGTTTATACAATAAAGATCCATATTGGGAATAAAATTTATGCTTGGAGCATTACAAATAAAATGTAAGCCAAAGAGATAAAAATTAACGAGTAGTAAATCAGTACATTAGTGTTGACAGTTTTACTCTGATTTGAGTTACGACTCACAGCAACATAGTAAATTTTACATACAAAGATTTTTTTCTCATTGAGTTTAAACTTGTACATAAAGTAAAACTTAAAAAAATTCACACAGAAGAAAAGTTAAATCTAGAGTATATGATCTCCAATAATTTTCCAAGTTCCTAATTCAATGACTAAATAATAAAGCAAATTAATTCTAAATAAACCTAATTCTTCTAATCAGTATATTAAAATTATATAGCACTTATATTATAATCTATACATACAACTAGTAGCTTGTATAAACTTAGCTTATATTACTTGTGTTAGTCTTGTTAAAGTACATGCTTCTTCTAAAAGAACAGCAAAAGCAGAAGGGATTTATAAACAAAAATAAAATTAATAAACATTTTTACAAACCTTGATGAACTTTTAGAAAATATCAAACATATTTGAAGTTCTAAAATAAAGATACAACTGAATAAGTTAAAATAATCAAAACTTACCCTTTGATAAACATTTTCTTTAAATGCTAATTCTTCTTTTGCACTTTGCAGTCTGTTTTCTAAATCAACTCTAGCTAAAGTTTCATCGTCCAACTTTCTTTTCAAAGCTTGCAATTGCTTACCAAAATCATCATTTTCAGCTAATGCTTCCTAGAATTTAAAATAATAAATAAATAAGCTTATCAACAAACAGTTTAATAATTCTAAAAGTTTTCTAAAAGGTAACATACTCTAAGTTGATTTTCCAGTCTTCTGTTTTCAGTAGTAAGATGTGAAATTCTCTTTTGAAGATCTTGATTTAATAAATCGGATGTTTTTGCTTGTTTTTCAGCATTACCTAACTCTTTTTCCTTCTTCAGCAGTCTACAGAAAGAGAAAATTCAAAAATTAATTCAAAAAATATTAATAAAATAATTTTCATTAGACTTATTTTCATAGAGGTTCTTTAGTTTATTTTACATACTTCTGTAAAACAATATTTATATTTTTATTATACTACAATTAAAAAACTTAGTTATTTTCAAAATTTTTAAATTCAATCACGGAAAGTTGAAGATAATAAAAAAAAAGATATTCAAAGTTAATAACCGATTTTATACAATAATTAAAATAAATTCTTGTAAAATATATAAATAAGTTCCTAAAAAAGAAATTTCACATTCCTTTCTGTTCCTTTTTCCTTAATTTTGATGAGATTTAATTACTAATACTAGAAAGAGTAAAAGATCATTGCACCCATAAAAGAGTTCTCATTTGTACAAGGAAACATTAGTCTCCTCAGTAAATATCTTTTAATGCATGTAACTGATTGACACTAAATATTAAAATTCAAGTCAAGTTTCTCCAAAAGAAATTCAGTTTACAATTTGCTACAATTAATGTAAAATCTGTGTATAATGTAATTTTTAAAATAGTAATTTAAATTTTTTTTTTTTTGGTTTAAATGTAGAATTGGTGGCCCTTGAAGCCCATTTTTTGGCAACCAGAATGAGTCCACAATTTACCTACATGTAGTGATAGTATTAAAAGAGTAATGGGAGCAGAACTCATTCTGGCATCTAGATAACCATCGCCAAATCCAAGGGGCCACCTATTCTACACTTTAGCCTATTTTTTTCCCATGGCAAAAAAAAATGTCAGGCTTAACATATTTTACATTGGACTTCCAAGGTTTTTTGAAATAGAAAAAACATACCTCGTCCCTTTAAATTTCATTACAAAATAATTTTAAAAACAAAAATAGTTTCAAATGTAATTATATTATAAACACATAATTCTAAAATTTATTGTTTGTGTATGAACAAAAGATTTTTTAAAGTAATAAGTAAAAAAAAATTATTTTTGTAACAATCGTCAATAGTATGACCATCGTTATCTCAGTTTTAAAACAATTTATAGTATCTTTTAAATGCAATATATATATATATATATATATATATATATTATATATATTGCATTTAACAGATACTGGATTTATTTAGCATGTATATATGCTAAATAAATCCATTATTGTAGCTATAATATACACTCAAGACAATACACCTCTCACTATATTAGTATTCTAGAAATTCACTTCCTGAAGCATTATTATTAAAATAGATTACATGTGCAGTGCAACATTTAACAATAAAGTATTCAGTTTACAGATTACATACCAAAACAAATCATCCTTCAAAAATTTTAAATTCTTCAACATAAAAAATAAATTGTAAATATTCTTTTAACTGGCATAATACTAATATTTGAGTTCACATGGAATTTTATTCCTTTGCATAAGTTCTCCAGGATCACCAGAGTATGATGTATATTTAATCCTAATTACAATATATTAGAATCACTGGCATAGCTAGTTTTGAGGGGGCCCTGTATCAAAACCTGATTAGAATTGTGAAAACCTATGACAGAAAGTAAAAGTCAAGCAGTATGTTCCTAATTCTCTCCATTCATGATTTAGAATTTGTTGTAATTTAAACTACTTTTTAAAAAAAATATTTTTTGGCAAAATATACATTTGAAAAATATATCAAACACAGGTAATTTCCATGAGAAAAAATTCCAATTTTTTTTTTAAGTTTTTTAATTTTTAAAATTTCATAACACACAATCTAACTACACACACCACTTACATATTAGTTTAAAATGAAATCAAACTTCATATATAAAATATAATCAGTTTACAATAAAAACATACTGTCATACATCATGAAGAATTTAGCAACCAGTTTAAAGTAAAGAGACCAAATGCAATTAAATTTCATGCAAGCATGGTTGATTAAATATTTCATTAAAACACTTTTACACACAACATTTTAAGATAACTACCTATCATAATATAATTAAATTATAATTACATACTGATGTGCCTTATCCAATTAATAAATATAAACAACTTTAGGTGAAATATTTTTGGATTGATGATTTTTCACGATTTTCAAAAACTATTTCTAAGATTTAAAAAAAAATGAAAATATTATAAAAGAACGTGACCACAATTCGTAATCAGTAAAATGCGGTCATGTATTTGAAACCAAATAAGGAAGAACAAATTTCACTTTCAAATACTATCAGATAAATTTTATAATTAGGTTATTGGTACGTTTTAGAAATTAGTGATCTGGTAAAAAGAAAATACATTCACAAATCCATTGAATATATAGTCAAGTATAAACATAAATTAAGAAAATACAGTCACAGGTTTCAAAAAAAAATTTACAACTCAAGGTATCTGAGTTTTTTCTCATTTAAAAGAATTTTACTTATCGAATTCAATTTAATATAAGTTAAAATTAAACTAAATAAAACTCATAATTTTACAAAATTACTAACTTAATACGTAAATCATCTGCTTCACTCTTCCATTTATCTGCTTCCAGTTGCAGTTTCGCTTTCTCCTTAGCAGTGATATCCAATACTTTTCGCACCTCTGATAGTTCTTTTTCATAACAATTTTTAACATTAGTAACCTCTTTGGTAGTTGTTTCTTGAGTTGTACGTATTAAAGTGCTCAAACGGCTATTTTCTTGTTCTAAATTTCTCACAGTGTCGATATAGGTAGCAAGTCTATCATTTAAATTTTGCAAGTCTGCCTTTTCTTGAATTCTAGTTATACGAGTTGGACTCAAATTAGATCTGCGGCGATCCGAAGTACTCGTTGATACTTGAGGACTTGGACTCCGAGTTTCGTGAGAAATATTTAAAGTCCTGCGACTCATTTTGGTAGTCATTTTGACGTCCCGAAAACAATAATTCTTCAATACACAGCACGAACTTGACACAGAGCCGGCTGTTTCTATCCGCACAGCGCTACAAAATATTAGGAAATGAGAACAGACCGGAGCGCCGTGAATGCCGGTATGCGCACGAAACCGGAAAGTAGTTTCTCGACCAATAGGGAAGCTCGAAATCAAAACAAAAACCGCGGGTAATATTTTGAAGTTTCTTTTAACCCTGTTAACGCTTGAGAAATACTAATTCCAAGAGGGCAAAAAGTGTTAAGGATAGTACTTTTGTTTTTAAAAATTATTTCATTTTAATTTAAACTTAATTTAAAATAAGATCTTCATTCACGTTGGAGAAAACCACACCCATTTCCCTCAACATAGAGATAGCCACACCTATTTCGTGATGATAATCGTGCCGACAATTGCAGTAAATGCTGTTTTACTGCGCATGCTCTGAAAAGTAGTGTGAAAATTAGATTAAAAGCTTTGAATTAAACAGTTTGGAAGCGTTAATTTGCAATTTTTATTTAATTTTATAAAAGAAGTTTTAAGAAAAATTTAAATGAATTTATAAAGTGTATTCAAGCTACTTCGGACACTGCTGAGATGTCTACACGCCTGCGTACAAATTCAATTTTTACTTTCTCCATTCATCTGTGTGGGATACATTTTGACATATGACGTCATCGACAAATATAACTTCCTTTCTCCCTCTCTACGGCATCAATCTCTCTCTTGATTCCTTTTTCATTTGACGGGGTGAGTGGGTGTACTCTTGGGAGAGCTGTCAACCTGTACTGAATTCCATGCCAAAAATTTAAATGAGCGTGTCTGTGAATGAATGTTGTATGTAATCATAATGATTCCATTTACAAACAAGAAATTCTGGAAATTAAAGACAAAAACTATAAAATCTTATTTTGAAACATTAAATGAAAACAAACAACTGCTAAGTAACTAAAAAATAGTGCATTCGAAAAATTTATGTCTTTCTTCAGAGTTTTTATTTTTCATTTTATTCTCAGAAATTCTTTCAATTAATTTTCATTTAAGTGTCTGAGAAACATTTAAACTTCTACGAAGCAATTCTGAATTATTTTTTTAAGAATATATACATTCGATTTTTTTAAAGGAAATTGTAAGCAAATAACTACAAATTTTATGCTAGTACAAAAAATTTTAAGAGCATCATTAAGTAAATTACAAATAACTACTAAAAGTAACAGAATTTGAAGTTTCAAGTAATATTCAAAATATTTCGAGAGAAATAACAATTTAAAATATCTCTGAGATGAATGTTGCTGATTAAGATTCTCGTATATTAGAATCGAAAGTAATTTAGAAGTCAAGTATGTTAAAGATAAAAATAAATGTTCTGCATTGATAATTTTTTATTTTAATCTATATTTGTCTTTAAAAGAAACTGATTGTATATCTGCTTCACTTTATCTCAAAAAGATTTTTGTTTTCGATTCTAAAGTTAGATGTTTTGAAGAAATAGCATGCTTATACGCCCTTTCTCCTGTTTTCAAACAAAGAGGGGGGGGGGGGCTATCACAAAGAGAGTGTTGGAGGTTTCATACAACAATAAACCAACATATTTTTCATTTTTAATATAAGCATCGAAGTTTTCGTCTAAGCATTTCTTAAAATATACCCCATCCCCTCCTTTTTCATAAAAGTGGTCTGTACGCCACTGTGGGGAAAACAAAGTAGGATTCGAAGTCCTTGCGTAAATTAGTGAATGAGTGTTTATAACATAAAACTATAAAGCAATATGAGGGTTATTGTCAACGGACCTCATAATTCTGAACCTCGGCCAACACCTGAAACAGTAACTCCCCTTCAAACTACCACACCACGCCGGTGGAAGAACTTTGAGCCACTACAAAACTAACGTGCATCAATCAGCCTCTCAATACGGCTGGTCTTCAGTGGCACTAATGTTGAAACTCAGGACATGGTGTGGTGTGGATCTTTGGTGGGTGAGATAGCGGTTCAGGTAATCCTTTCACCATCCGACCCCAATCCGAAACTTTCTACATAGTCCCTCCCCAATTTATTGCTATCTATAATGAGGTATTAACAAGTGACGTAGCGTAATGATGAGGATTGCATTTAATGTGGCATGTTTAGAAAAAAAGTATTACAAATTATAAAATAAAAAACCCTTATGTTAAAAAATAAAAAGTGTTCACATTATTTATATTCAATTTTCAAGCAATGTTTCTACTTTGTTTTATATATTAATGATTACCAATTTATTATTATTATTATGGAATAGATATACACAAAAAACAGTAAATAGCTCGTGGTTCAATCGAAAACAGCAGATTTAAAAAAAAGTACAAATAATCATTCTAACATTTTCTTTGAGAATATCGATAAGGTTAAGGGTAAGGAATCTAACAATGCCTGAAAAATGATAACAATTAAAACAATGGAATAATTCTCATAAAAATCCGTTTTATTAATTCTTTTTCATATCTGCGCTTAATTTTTTTTTAACTTAATTCATTTGATTTCCAATGTGAGTTTTTACCTTCTAGTTAGAATTCAGAGAAAATTAATACAAAAAAATTGGGAAGTTTTTACTAAAGGGGTAAAAAGAAATTTCTCCTCCAAGTTTCCCGGAGAATTTTTGAAAATGGTTTTACTTTCACTGAAATTTGGGAAAAAAGAATTTTTTTAAGGCCCTTTTATTATTAAACGACTTAGAAATAAATGCATGATAAATATCAATGTTAAAAATTTCTCTTTGAATAAATTGATCCAGGGATCATTATTCCTCATCAATGTTTTTTAGAAGAGATTAACCGCACGGGAATCGCCGAATGAAGCTTTTTGTTAAAAAAAAAAATTTATAAAATTTTAAAAAAAAAAAAAAATGATAAAGAAGAGAAAACGGTAAAATAAATTTAAATCCCTAAAAGTAAAGAACTTTAAATGAGGTTTTAAAAAATTTAAACGCTTAGAATACCAATACAAAACCTTTTATAAACTATTTACTTAAATTATTCATAATGCAATGAAATGAAGAAAAAAATTTCAGATAATGACCCAAAGAAATAAAAAAAATTTAAAAGAATGTAATTAAAAGTATACATTAGTAAAAAAATATATAAGGAAAAATAAAAATATTTTTCCAATTTCATTTATAAAAATAAAAAAATCGAATCTTTATTTTATAAACCGAACTTTATTACGACAAGAAAAGAATTTTTTTTTAATATTATATACTGGAAAAATGAGTACCTATGAGCTTAAGTATTTTAATTACTAAGAATTTCACAGAAGACGAAAATTTAGTTATTAAAATGCTTCTGGAAAGGACCAAACGAAAATGTTAAGAACTTAAATCGAAATTATTATTTACCAAGTAATGAAAAAGATTAATCGATATGAAATGAATAAACAAAATGAAAATCAATTATTTAATATAATAAAGAACGGCAGTTAACTAAAAAGAATTCTAGCAATGAAACTGACGCCAATCGAAGAGTTAAAAATATCATTAATGTAAATCAAACGTAAATTATTAACAGTGAATAATAGCAGATTTTCTAATAATAGACACATCCTATTTCATAAGTGCTCTCAACTTTGAACATCGGATCTCGAAGTTAAATAAAGTCTGAAAAAAGAATACCTCTGTGCAAAGAACTGAGTGTGTGGTACTGCACACTGGGGGACAGTAATAAATTAGCAAACCTACATCACTAGTTTTATTTTCGTTACTTCACTTCCGTCCTCATCTTTTTTAATTTTTACTTTATTTACTTATTTTTTCCCTCTGTTTTATTCTTGTTCTTACGTACGGTTGCTAGGCGTGTTCCAACTATGTCAGGTGATAAAGAATTATTTTGGGTTTTATTCTCTACCCTTTACCGCGATTTTTAAGATAGTAATGAAAGCCGCGTAGAAGATAAAAACAGTTTAGAGAAAATAAAAATAAAAAAAGTGAGTATAAACCGGATACTTTCCTAACATAACAGCTGCTTTTTTTTTGTGGTATGTTTGACAATTGCCGCATAGGAACATCTGATTTCATAGGCTAGTGACCACGTTTGTAAACAAATATATTTTCCATGTTGCAGTGGGATCCCTCAAACGCGATTTTCGAAAATGATCAACTTTTTAGTAGCAACAGGATAATGTAAAACAGAAGGAAATATTCTGAAACAAGATAATGAAAATCTGTATCTCGTATTAAAAATATCCTGAGTCTTTTCTAGAAGTTTCCTCACTGCTTCAGAAATAAATTCGAGAACAAATACATTTTTTTCCCCTTAGAAAATGTGGTTATACAAATTAAATTATATTAATTTTTTACTTTTCTTTTTATAGCGTACTAGCTGATATACCCGTTCTTTGCAAGGGTGAATTGAAAAATTAAACAATACAGATTGAAGGATAAAGAAATTTTCAATGAATTAATTTTATGAATTGCAAATTAAACAACAAAAAAAAAGCTTTCTAGCATATCTCAGCAGAACAAAAAAATCATATTTGTCAAATTTTTTGTCTGTAGGTCTAATAGCTGATAAAAAGGACTTTTTTTTTATTTATTTATAACGCCCCCGTAACTTTCCTGAGGGTCGATTTTTGGAAAACCTTCCTCAGCTTATCTCTGCTCAGCAAAAGTAACATTTTGTTACAAATTTTAGTGTAATGAATGCTTAAAACAGTTTAAATAGTTTATATCTGAATGTATAATACGTTTATATTACTTTCTGTTGTATTTATGTTAAAATTGTAATAACCACAAGCAACGCCGTTCCTTACATTATAATGGCGATTCAATGGAAACATAGCAAAATGCTCACGATAGAGTCTAGTTGGCATCCTTTTTGGTGACCGTGTTAGCAACTTGGCGATTGATTAAATGGTGCAGAAGATATGCTATAGCGCCACCTAGTGGGGAGCTGAAACAAAGAGGATAGCACAAAAACCTTCTCCACAAAAAATACTTATACATGCCATTTTTCATAGCGATCGGTGGAACAATGTAGACTGAAGCGAGGTCATAAAAACATCCATTTTTATATACATAGATTATTATATATCGTTCCATAACACATTTTGTTTCAATCAATGGGTGCTACTAAAGTTATGTTGCCAGGGAATTTTTAAGCCATGGGCCCCCTGCCTGGGCCTCGTCTCATTCTTGATTCTGATTCGTTCTTGTTCATTACCGAATAAATTTAATCGTCAAGTGTTATTCTGTACATATTCTCCAAAAACTGGGAATTTCGAACCATATGCTGGGTGGTTACAGTGGCATGATTACATTATTATGTCACGTCCGTCATCTGCTTAGGCCTGCGTATACCACCATACACCATTATTTAGGCAAAAGACGGCAGTTGGTCGAATAGGTGTGTACTTAAGTTCGTGAGATTGTGACCCTCGCATTTATTTGTCACGAGTAATTTGTACGAGTATTTAACAACGTATGCTATGTACTATCTACTTAAAAGGTCGTTGAGGGGAGTTTATTTTTGGATTAAAGGCCGGGAGCCAAAGAAATCTCAAGAGCTTTAAAAATTAAAATTGATCGGGACTGTAATGCCAACCGCCCGTACCCGGGTGTGGAAGTTGTTGAATAAAGTACCACTTAATTATTTTTCCCGCTATCCATTTACTGTTCGTTTTAGATGCCTCTTAACGTTATTCACGTACATCTTTAAAACGAATGAAAAATTTTAAGGAAATTTGATTTATCAATATTAGTAATAATGTGTTACGAATTAGGCTTCGTACTAATTTTACTATGAGTTTCTATTGGAGCTGCAATTCCTGATGATACCGAATTTTGTGTGTTGGGGTGGATCATTTTATTAAATTTTTTTCATTTTTTAAACCAAAAAAAAACGTGGTTTTTAAAAAAAATTTATTTGAAATCCCTTAGACGATTTTAAAAAGGAAGAAAATTTATTTTTATTCAAAAAAATATTATTTATGTAAAAGTTTTAAAGAAAAATTTTTGGGGCCCTTTTGAGGATTAAAAATATATCTGCATGATTACTTAAAAAAGTATATAGATCAATTTTTTTTTCGCCTTCTTTTTCCAACGTCCCGGGTACTTTCAAGGCAGAAAGAGCGGTTGGGGAAATGAAACAAGATAAACAAGGTTTCAAATAGCCATTCAAAAATGCATACCCGGGTGAAAAGGGGAAAGGGGGGGGGGTTCCGGGAGGGGATCGGATAAAGATTATCATTTTCCTATTAATATTTATACAAAGTTTACACAGAGTAACACCTTTGAAATTCTTTCAAAAACTAAGAACGATCGAAGATATTTTTATTTCTGTGGCTTGATGCAAGAACAATTATTAACAATATATGGTAAAATTTTAAACTTTCAAGCTTCGAGAAAAAAAAAAAAAAAACCCCGTACCCAATCTTTTTCCATAAGTGTTTTTTTCCTTTTAAATTTCCCCCTTTTCTTTACTTAAGCAATTAAAAATTGGGCTTTTTGGTTGTTTTGTATGAAAAAATTTTTTGCCCATTTTGTTTTTTAGGAAGGGGAAAAAAGTATGGAAATTTTATTTTTGGTTACTTTCTTTTTGGAGGGGCCGGGTTTTTTTTCCCCTGGGCCTTTTGGGGGAGGGGGCCCGGGGGGGCCCCCGGGGATCCGGATTAGTTTGGGCGGGCCGGATCCAAAAAATCCCTTTTGAACCCAAAAAGCAAGGGGAAAAAGGGTTTTGGGTCTTTTTCACCCCGGCCCCCGGAAAAGAGCTTTAAACCGGCACTGCTGTTGAGAGTTTTTTACCCAAAACCCCTCCAAGATTTCGGTTACCTTTTAAAAGTCTCGGGTCCCCTTTTTTAAAAACCCTGAATTTTAAAATACCCTAAAAAATTGTAATAACCAAATAATTGCTGGACTACTGTTTAGTAGGGTTTAGAAATATTATTTCATGTAAGACTTTTTAAAATTATTTTATGTAATTAGCATTTATTATTCACCCTTTTTATATCATTATATTATGACCCTTTACATCATAGAAAATTGTAACAAAACAAATTACTTAATCTTGTAAAATGGAATAAAGCAATAATGTTCATAAATATTAGTATAATAAGCAAAATCGTAATTTTTGTGAGAATTGCGAGTTTTTTATCATTATTGCTTTTATGTATAATGTCTTATACATTCCTCATTTGCAATGAATACAGGGATATTCAATTTTTCCTGTACATTTTCCTCACACCATTACATGCAAGAGACATACATTTTTTTAGTTGCATTTTCCATTACACTCTTTAATTTCACACTTTTGCGTTTTAGTGAATTTGTGTAATTCCTTTAAATTCAGTATTTACCTGATTTTTCAACTTTCTTGTATTTACGTTATTATTTGAACGTAATAGAAAATGTCAGGCCGGCTCTAGCAGTTTTGCCGCCCCGGACAAAAATGGAAAATGCGCCAAAGCAAAAAATTCTAATTAAAAAGATAAATTGTTCATAAAGATACACACCTATAAAACTTGAATAATTCTTGCGAACAAAAGAGGCAACATAACTACATTATATATATATACTAGCTGGTATACCCGTTCTTCGCACAGTAAATTGAAAAATTAAACAATACAGATTGAAGGATAAAGAAGTTTTTAATGAGTTAATTTTACGTGAATTAAAAATTAAACAAAAAAAATTTTCTGCATATTTCAACTGAACATAAATATATATATATATATTTATTAAATTTTAAGTCTGTAAATCTAATAGCCTGATACAAGGATTTTTTTTTTATTTATTTATAACTCCCCATAACTCTCTTGTCAGTCGATTTTTGAGAACACATTCCTAAGCTGATCTCTGCTCAGCAAAAGTAACACATTGTTACAAATTTTTGTGTAAGAACGTTTAAAATATTACTAATTTATATCGGGAAGGTAATACGTTAATATTACTTTCTGTTGTATTTATTTTATGTTAAAATCCCCACCCCCCCCCTTTCAAATCTAGTTTTATTATGAAAAAAAAAAAATAGTGATTACACTGATCAAAGGAATAAATTAAAAGCGAGCCCCATGAGGCATGGCGTAGACAAAACAAACAGGGAAAGTTTTTTTTCCAAATAAGATAAATATGCTGTCACGAGCTTTTTGTGAGGAGATTTTTTTCCCTTTCTTGAAAAAGTTTTTAATTTTGGAAACTCACCCCAAACCTTTATAAATTATAGCCATGTGTTATTCTGATGTATGCTAATTATTGTAAAATTTCATTAAAATCCTTCAGTTGTTTTTTCCGGAAAAAATAACAAACATCCATTCAAAATTTTTCGTTTATAATATTAGTAAGGAAAATATTGTTGCTGCCCTTTTATATATATATTGTGTGTGTGTGTGTGTGTGTGTGTGTGTGTGTGTGTGTGTGTGTGTGTGTGTGTGTGTGTGTGTGTGTGTGTGTGTGTGTGTGTGTGTGTGTGTGTGGGGTGTGTGTGTGTGTGTGTGTGTGTGTTGTGTGTGTGTGGGGGTAATTTCCCCCAAATTTTCTTCAAAAAAAGAGTACTGATGGTGGGGATCACAAATGTTTATTTTATTTTTTAGTAACCACACTAAAGCAAAAAAAAAACTCCTGTGACTCTCTTTTAAAAAAAACTGCAATCCCCCGTCCCCCTTTGGATACTCACCGGACGTGGATTATGGGGGAAGTGAGAATATATTTAAGGTTTATTACACGCCATATAAATAGTAAAATGAATGATAAAAAGGGTTAAACATTTTTTTAATTTACAGCATTATAAAATATTATAAAATTCAATTACTTGGTTGAAACATGGAAATTAAAAAAAAGGGGGGAAAGCACTTTTTTCCTCGTGCGGAGAAGAGAAGTTAAAAAGTGTGTTCATATCAGTTCACTTCTCTCTGCTCGCCAGTTGGTTCCAGTTAAGAGGAATTAGTTGGGTGCCGAGGCACGCCACAGGATGGGAGAAAGGAATGCCTGTAGTGACCCCACTCTGGGATGGGGAGAAAGTTATTAGTGAAAGATGTGTAAAGTTGTCAAGTTTCACGTTCGAACATATAATCCGCATCAAATTCTTGAGTTTCAACATAAAAGAACACTGACATTAAACGGAGTATAAAATAAGGAAGTAAGATACAATAAATGAAATACCAAATTCACACCCAATAGTATTTAAAAAATATATATAAAATTTTTTGTAACAAAAAAAAATTTTAAATTAATCCAAAAGCCCCGGCAGGTCCGGGGTGTCCGGCCCGAGCCGCCCCCCCAGAAATGTAAAAATGTAACGAAACACTTTGGGCACTATGTTTTAGTATAACCCCACTATTTCCGCTGTGAACCCAAAAATACTGCATTCAAGGTCAAACAAATGTGCGATATTACTTCCGGATGTTTATTTTACTATTGGTATCTACTTAGTGAGCTATCGCTTGCAGGACGACAGCCATTTATAATGATAAATTGCCTTGGTGTCGAAACGACACCAGCGGACGTTCTAGGTATATTTTGTTGTAAAATCTCTTCTAATTAACCTAGAACCCCAAAAATTTTTTCTGTGTAATCACCACAGAAAATGATTAAAATTCAAGTAAAATTTTCAAAATCCCTGCAAAAATACGGAAAGGAAAACAAACTATAAGGGCTCCTATGTCCAATCGATACCGATGGACGTTCTGGTTTAAAGTGTATCTCTTGACCCGAAGTCAAGTACGCAAATGAGTAAGCGTTGCAGGAACTCATTTTGAGAGGTGTCTCCCGCTACACAATAAATAGGGCTGCCTTAGAAATAATTCTAATCTTTTCACACTGATTTCCTGTCAACTTTGTAGCGGTATCTAAATAAAAACCAGTACTTAGACATCACGTTAAGACGATCGTCTTGGCGTGATCGAAAATTACGGCTTTTTGTGGGGGGCCCCGGTTTCGAATCTAACCTATATTGGTGACCCTGGACTGAAGTAAGAAAATGCAACTTTCTGAACTATCATGGCGCCATCTACCGCAAGAAAAATAAATAATAATAAATAAGGAGAGTTAAATAATAATAAATAAGAGAAGAAAAATAAATAATAAATATATATATGTATATATATTTATTATTAATAATAAAAAATAAAATATAATAAAAAAATAAATAAAATAAATAAGAATAAAAAAAATGATGAGAGAATATAAATAAAATAAAAAAATCCCTTTCCCAACAAACGAAGAAAAATCGTTCGCCATCTATCTCACTGGTAGAGGGTGAGGGTACTAAATAAAACCAGGCGTGATCTATAGAGTACTGGCGTTCGGATCGGAAGGTGCCCGGTTCGAATCTAACCTACAACTTTGTTTAATGGAAAAGACAATTTCATACTGAAGTTACTGACTTAATTAAGTCAAATGCTTAACTATATATACAAATAGTACACAAGTATTTTTTCCAATAGATAATTATAAAAGAATTACTAATAGATATTACACTGGTGTGCAAAACTTAAGCAACAATGTAAAAATTTAGCAGATAGCCATGAAATTGCAGAAAAGGAGGTCTGGGGATCAGTAGAGGGAAACGTGTCAGTAGAAACGTCTGGTATGCAAATATCAGGAACAAAAAGTCAGAAGCGATGTGAGCGTACGCAAAACGCGTGATGTCCCGCGCGCTGCTCAACAGTAGAATGAAATGAAGGACGGGGCGCACCCCCATATTTCTGCAAGTGCCAGTGAGTCAGTTTGTGAAATATGGCTGAAAAATCATCTGGATGACTTCACACGGGAAGAATGATCGGGCTGGAGGGGGGGCGTACGTCACCAGGGAGCCGGGTTCGAATCAACAAAAATGGTTTTTTCGCGCTTGGAAAGCGTTCCAAACCAAAAGGCAGCTGTTAGAAAGGTTGGTGTCCCCCCGGGACACAACTAAGGGGGTGACCGATATATCATCCTGCAGGCGAAAAGTTCGAACAGTCGCAAACGCCATTGCTCAGAAACTCTGTACAGCAACAGGTCGACAAGTGTAGCGGTTTACTGTGGCCAGACGCCTTCACAAAGGGGCCTGTTCACCCGCCCCCGAACCGCCTCCCGTTGAAAGATCCACCGACAGTGGACAGAGAACAAAAAAACGGGACAACTGACTGGAGTCGTTTCTCTTTACGGATAGAGTCGGAAATTCCGAAGGATTCTCAACGTTTTTTGATTTGGGGATCGCCCCGGTTTTATCCCGTAACATCAAGGAAAACATCGTTACGGGGGCCTGGAGTTCTTTTTGGGTTGGCATTATGCTAAACGGCGGGAAATGAGCCCCATTTTTGACAGAGGGGCTGAACCGGGGATGGCTATTTTAGGAGGTACTTTTTCCCCATCTACATCTTTTTTCCCAGGGGCCTTTGGGCCCCGACCACTTTTTGGATGACAATCCGCCACATCGCACTCTTGCTGTTGAGGAGCGCTGGAAAGTGAAGATATCACTGAATGGATTGGCCCGGGGTGCCCCCAGATTTAAATCCCATCGAATGTGGATGCTTTTTGGGGGAGACGTATTGCCACACGCTCAATCATCCGGAGTACAACCAACAACTCAAACAGATGTTGATTGAGGAATGGGCACTCCACCCCCAAAAAAGTTACCCGCTGGTTCTGAGTATGCAGAGCGGTAAAGCAACCGTAGTAAAGGGGGGTATACCATATAGAACATCGTTGTTGTTCTTCCTGTTGATAGACAATTATAGTCACGATACTATGCGTTTTAAAGCTTGTTTTTTTTTTCCCAACCCTATGCTTTTATTCCTTTTTTAGCGCCGATCTTTCGTCATCCTTTTCGTACATAATACTCTCCTTCATTTCAAATTTCATGTTTTCAGATGATTTTCGTGAATTTATGGCAAAAAACCCCCTGTTGCAAGTTTTGCACACCGGGGATAAAAAAATAGTTATTATTTTGATAATACATAGAGACAGAAGTCTGAAGAACAACAATCGCTTATGCAAAGGGCCGTGGTTTGCTAAATCCTGTCTAAAACAAATACATGTGTATGTTTTTACTTTCGAATGTTACGCAGACTTCTATCTATCTAACGGCTTTGAGGTGTGAAGTATGAAATCTGAGTGGAATTTCTCTCTCTCTCTCTTTTTTTCAATACTTGAACTCTTACAGAATACTTCCGAATGCTAGGTTGAAAACAAGATTAACAATGATCCAATACATATAAATAAAAAGTTGAGATTTTAAATTAAAAAAAAAGGTAAAAGTATTTTAGGAAACCGAATTACGAATAATTAAATCACATTCATTTTAAGATTTGCTTTTTGAGTGTATGTAAAAATAAATTTATTCGTTACTTTAAATTGATTTTTTTTTTTTACCGTTTCATTTAAAGAAATTTTATTTTTATTGGTTCCCCTTTCCTGTAAACCCTTTGGGATTTTCCAGAGTTGTTATTAGCTCACTACACCTTTAGAATGAATGTAGATTGCATCTTCTCATTTTTAAGTAGATTTTTCTGATGGATGGAAGATTATATAGAAACAGTTGAGTTCATACTTTGAATAGAAGAGATATTTATCACACTTCATTGTAAAGTAGATGCTGATGTAGATTTTTCATTTAAGATATTCTATGTTGAGTCTCGATTTAGATATGCCATGAAAACCTCACGTTTATTTTGAGTCGCAACACTATATTTTACCAAGTTCTGTTCTAATTGTCTTGTTCCTTGAATTTTAGGCTTAGTTTTGAAATAAAAACTGTAGGTTGATAATAATATTTGTTTTAACAAAAGGATTAGAAAAATTCTTAAACTATTAAATTTGATATGCATTAGAATTTAGAATTACCTTGTAATTAAATCAAAAACAACCATATTTTACGATTTTAAAAAATTTAAATTGTGGTAAAAAGTGGCATTTTTCTTAAATTTAAAATTTTTAAGTTACGTCAGATAATTTTTGGGTAATTTTAAACAATTCTTTAAAAAACAAAAAAATTAAATTTTTTCCATTTTAAACCCCAAAATGGGCATTTTAATACAAGTTGAATTCAAGGAGAGCCCAAAAATTTACTTTGGTTGGAGTATATGTGAAGAGTAGGGCGCCAATTCAGAGATGACGATCTCGTCATCTGATCATCGGATTTTTAATTCATAAGTTCACTTTTCTCTAAGAAGAAACAAAGAATTTTTCTTAAAAAGAAAATTTATTTATGTGATTCATATTTACAAAAATAATAATAATAATGATAAAATAATGCGGAATTTTTTTGAAAAATGTATATTTTTAAATGTATTTTTCTTTCAAAAACTGACTGACTACAATAGCAGCAATGATTTTGAAACGTATATAAATGGATGCTTTTTTTTATATTTAGAGTCAGTTGAATTTGAATACACAATAAAATTGTTGTAAGATTATTGTTACAAAAAAATTATTTAAATGAAATTTTGGGAAAAAAAGGGAAAAGAAAAATATATTTTAAAAACTTTTTTTATGAAAAATGCTTCTATAATAATAATTATAAAATTTTGTCTATATACAGCTGGGTCTTCTTTACCTAAAATTTTTGAATTATATTATTTAGAAGTGGATTTATTCATATTTTATTTTTCAAAGCAGAAATTTTAATAAAAACCACCCGTTATTATTTCAATTGATCGTAACTCTGAAAACAAGGGAAATTTTTTCAAAATTTTTTAAAACCCGGTATAGAAGCCCCAAAGATATATAGGCCAATTATTTGAAGATTTTTCAAAAGGGAGAATTTTTTAAAATTTCATTCGTTCTTAATTTTTTTGCCAGAAAAATGCATTTAAATAACTTTTTCTTGTAATAACATTAAAATAATTTTATATGTGTATTCTAATTCGACTTCAGTAAATATCAAAAAACTCTTCTCTTATACGGTTTTTTAAAGCGATGGCTCAGAACGCAGTCACCTTAAGATTTCATATAAGCTAATTACGCGTAAATTTTTTAAAATGGGGAGTTAAAGGCTGAGGGCTTGTGATTATTCCCTGGGTCCTAGTAATTATTTTATGTATTGCATGTGTAGTAAATAACGAACTTTATAAAATGTGTGCTAAACGTACAAGTAGATTATCTAAAATAATGCAATATTGCATTAAAAATAATCAGAGAAGAAAATTTTATTTTATTGTATGAGTGAGATATAATTTTGAAGACATTTTTTTTTATTTCTTATTATTACAATACTTACATATTTGTACATACATGCTTTGATCACTGTTATCATGTATTTAATTCAAAGACGAGATAAAAATAACAAAACTGTAGAGTTGCAATAAAAATTTAAAGAGGGAAAAATTAGTTTACATTTAGATAAATTATATTTGCTTAATTTATTGGACACAAATACATTAAATAAAAGTTTAAATTCCCAGAAAACGCAGAAAGAAGCTAAATAATAACATTGTTTAAAGTTTCTACATTTTATAAACATTTTTAACTAAAATTTAAAAAAAAAAATTTTTCAAGACCGTATAAAAAATTGCTCTTCCAAAAAACAAGTTTTTTAAAATTCCAAGTTTTTAATTTTTTTTTTTTTTTAAAAAAATTTAAAATACTTAAAAATTTTAAAATAAATTCAAATAAATTTCCCAAGATTAAAATTTTGGGGATAATATTTTTATTTCCCAAAAAAAAGTAAAATTTTTCCTCCAAAAATGGGAAAATTTTTAATTTTCAAATTTTTTTTTTCAAAAAAATAAAAAAAATTTGAAAAATTTAAAAAAAAAATTTTTTAATACCCCTTTTTTTTTTCATTTTTGAAAAATTTTTTTTTAAGAAATAAAATTTTTTTTAAAAAATAAAAAAAATTTTAAAAGTTATTTTTTAATATTTTGTTTATATTTTTAAAAAATTTTAATTTTTTTTTTTTAACAAAATTTTGCGTTTATTTTTATATCTTTTTTTAAAATCGGGGAAAAAAGGGTTTTTTATAAGGGAAAAAAAGTTTTAAAGGAAAAAATTTTTTTAAAGGGGAACAAATAAGATATCCGATGGATTTATTTTTTAAGCAATTTTAACTATCGTAATGTAATCGAACTGCTGAAGCCAAAAGCTTAGGATTCGAAAAGCTGTAAGTTTAGATAATTATCGTATTAGTCTTCATCTTTAGAAGAAAAATGGCGGTTTAGTATAGAAGTATACAAAGTAAAAATTTTAAAATTGATGTATTAATTTGAACGTGATTCTCTCTCTCTCTCTTCGAGATTTATTGAATGTATTGGTAATGTTTAAATACACCATTAAATCGAATGTGTGAAAGATGTGAGCATGTGTCTAAAAAAGTTGCTGTTGTCCACCTCCAATAAAAATGCATTGCATCTACAAACTTCAGGGCTTCTTTGAAGTACAATGGATATCTATAGGAAGTTGGAACAGATATGTAGCTGTTTTAGCATTTAAATTGATGAAGCTGCTTATTTCTGTGTGTTCTCCATCAGAGTTAATGTTCATGTTACTATGAGTGCCATGACCAATGGGAAAATGAAATAAAGGAGGCTGTAAATCCAATGGGTCTTAGTCACATGATAGTTCAATCACGTGTATTCAATTTAAGTATAAGTTCACATAAATTCCTTTGACATCATAGTCACATAATAAATACAATCCCGTGTTTCTAGCCAATTAGTTCATGTGCTTTGCTGTTGCCAGATTTTGCTTTTTACACAGAAACTTTGATTTTAAAAAGTACATATTAGTCAACAATGATGAAGTATATAAAATAGCAAAATGCATTTGGATTGGAATCAAAACATTTTTTAATTTTGAAAATGTTTGAAGAATCTTAATATTTGAACAACTACTCCAATTATGAAATTTTAAGTTTTGTTTGAATTTTATAAGTAAAACGACAAGTACAAGTCTACTACCAGTATTGAATTCAATGGAGAACACGTGATTGACATTTATCACGTGACATTATGAATTCAGCCAATTTGGCTCATTCACATGGATGAGTTTGGATTAAAAGTTGTTCCCCAGGATTGATCTTATGTCGCTTGGCATGGTTAACACTTAGGTTTAGGTCATTATAATAATATTGTATGTACCTCTAATATCAAATGTAAATTCAGTAAAAATAATTTCAGAGGTAAATGATTTCCTAAAGTTTATTTCATCAACATTTCTTCTTATAACATAGTTAGATAAAATTTTTATATGTTATTAATGAAATAATTAAAAACAGTTTCTAAGAAACTGAATTATAATCCTAAATGCTATGTAGGGGACAGTGTAATTAATGGCAAACTGCAAAACTCATTACTAATAAATGAAATGACTTTTAAGACTAAAAAGTTTGTATTGTTCATTTTAATTTTTACCACCACTTTTTTTAACTGAAGACAGTGACAAAGTAAATTTAAATCGATCGTCATCAATTGAAAGAAAAAAAAATCTAATAATATATATTTTTAAAACTTAAGAGAACCAGGACATCACACACAGTCAAAAAACCGATTTTTCAATTTTAGTATTATAAAATAGAGCATATTTTTCTGAATCTAAAGTATATATATAACACTTAAATGTTCGTTAATAAAATAACCTTAAAATACAAAAAAAAGTAATTGATAAAAATGTAAACAAAAGTTTACAAATGTTTAGTTCTTTTCACCAAAGCATACTTTTTTGCTTTTATAGGTACATTTTAAAAAAAAACTATTACACTATATGGTCCTAAATTTTATACCTCTATACCGGATACCTATGCATATAAAGAATTTGTTTTTTGTTTTTTTAGTTGAAGTAGCGTATAGTTTTTTAAAAAATAGTTTCATGTGTGAAAAAGGGGGGGGGAGAGAAAAGAACGACAAAGTATAATTTTTTAAAAAGAAACTATCTTAATATTTTACTAAAAAAATAGGTTCACTATATCTTATGTATTATTTTATATATGTGCAAAAAATATTTTACATATTTAAGACATACTTTTTGTGAAAAAATGGTACCTAAAGGTAAGCATGTATTATGAGATCTCAACAATTACGCCAAATTTAAATTAAACAGGAAAAAAATTGTTTTTAACTAAAGAAATATTTTTGTATTTCTACAGAACGATGAAAATATCTTTAGTAAGGTCACAAAAAATCTAGGCTCTATTGTGTGTGTGTGAAAATTTTTAAAGATATATGTCCCATAAACAAAGAGTTTTATTTTTGGCATTTTACTCTTTCGAGCATGTCCTGGTACCCTTAATTTAAAACTTTATTATTTTTTATTGTTTTGTATCATCATAATCAGGTAAGATAATTCATTAATTAATTTTCAAAAGCATTTTTTTGTGAATATACTTAATTAATTATTATTAATATATTGAAGCTACATAAATTGATAGTATAAGTATTGCAAAACCAATCAAATTTTAAAAATTCACCTCTGTAAAAATTAGATAAAATTTGATTAAATTAATTTGATGTGCAAACATTTTTTTCAACATTAAAATAAAACCACTCAGTTTTAACCATTTATTTTCCCAACCAGCATTCGAATCCCTTCGACAAGTATTCAGCTGAGACATATGACGTCACACTGTCCGGAGGGATGACCGCGAACAGGATTCTTTGCTTGTTTTAGAACCCGATGGCCATCTGATGTCAGACTTTTTTTCGGACTTTCTAAAAGAACGAGAGCGTGGGATGTGGAATGGGGCCGTACGAAACTGGTTTTTTTCGATTGCTTTTGTTGGAATTCTTATGAAAGAGGGAGGGTCAATCGGTTGATAAGGTGAAAACTGCAGGGTGTCTGGAACATCATGAGGTGAAGATACCGTGTTGGAAGTTAATGAAGAGTTAAATGCTTCGAATTTTAAAAAATGTAAACTTCGTCTTCAATGTGGTGCGAGCAGTGTCGGATTAAAAACGACATGGAGACCCCTAGACAGTCGAATTCTCGGGGCCCTATAGCGTAATAATTTTACCCATTTTTGGAATATATTTATTTAAAATAAAAAAAAAATTATCCCAATTTAAAATATTGAATAAAACAAAAAATTTTTTATTAGAAAAAAAAAAAATAAAAACGGTAAAAAAAAATAACTAAAAAAACTATGGGTTTTCTGAATTTTTATTTAATTTTTTTTTTTGGGAATTTTGCTTTTTAAACGTCGTATTCAAAGCCTGGGAAAAAAGTTTTTCCTTTCTTGTATTTTTAAAATCGATGAGAGTTTTTTGCACCTTTTTAATTTTTAAAGTTCATTCACCCAAAATAATTTTACTAAGACACCTATATATTTTAAATGCCGTCATAACATTGGGAAACGTTGACTGTAACAAGTTTTTGAAAATACGAGTAAGTTCGTATGATCGCGATGATGGTACCGTTTTTCTAATTTTTAAAATCCTCTGTTTGTGATATGAAATGCTTAAAATGAGCCTTTTTATCTGCGAATTCGAATTCTATGTCCTCAGGGTAATGTCCTCTAAACATTTGGGCAGCCTTTTCAATTTCTGAATCTTCCTGTTGTGGGAAATCAACGAAGAACCCAAATAGAAAAGATATTTTGCTATATGCTTCCAAACGATGAGAGAAAGTTCTTCATATAAATTGTCTAATACCGGGTGTTTCAAAAGTCATGCACATCAACCTTTGTGGTTCAGTTTCAAAGACAGATGAATTATATTAACAGACAGAATAAAGGATAAACAAAGGTTGAACGATAATCCTTATTATCAGATTCAGACGGTAAAATAGCAGTAAATGTTCAAAATGATGTCCGTTTTCCTGGACACACAATCGAACTCTTTTTACCAGATTAATTGATACTTTACGAAGAGTGTGAGAATTAATGTCCAAATATTGCATGAAGGATGTTACTCTTAAGTTCATGAAGCGTATGGGAATTATTCCGTGAAGGTGACATTTTTCAGATCTCCCCAAAGAAAAAAATCCGGAATTGACAAGTTCCGGTAAACGAGGTGGCCAAAGTCCTTTGGAAAGGACGCGATTATCCAAGAATTCAGTTAAAACTTCCATACTGTCCCGTGATGTGTGACACGTTGCGCCGTCTTGCTGCAACAATTGCGGAAAAACCAAAACAATTTTCATCATTTTTTTCAAGCCCTTTTTTTCCTTTGGTTTTCCCCCCCCCAACCGATCCTGTGTCACGGAACCATTGCACTAAAAGTGTTATCATTGATGCATTTGGTGCTGTTTCACCTGGATATTTCTGCTGAAATGTATTTATCACACGGCAATGATATTTTATAGCCGAGATTTTATTTATTTATTTTTTTTATTCCACGATGGCTATTCTTTGCTTTGGGAAAACATCATGCACCTCCGTTGTGCTCAACTGACAACAACTGATAAGTATTTTGAGACTGAATGCCTGATACTTTCAAAACTTCTTATAATGGAGTCCCAGCTGCCATATAATGACAAAAATCTCAATCAACCCTTTTGGTTTTTAAGCAAAAGGATTGCCATGTGGATGTGCGTGACTTTTGAAACATCCGGTATAAATAGATAAATTTCAAGTCTGTGGAGCAACTACCCATCAGTAAGCGTAAATTGGATACAAGCGCTGACGAAGCTAATTCTAAGTGGGCCCCGTATCAAAACTCCTTCAAGACCCTTTTTCAGAAAAAGCCCGTTAGTGGTACTGTAGTTACACAAGTTGGGGCCCCTGTAGCTTGGGGGCTCCGTATCATTGATACGACGGTAGCTACGCCTCTGGATTCAAGACAATGTTTACGTCGCAAACTTGCGCTCTTGATATCACAGATTTCACCCGAATGTTTTTGTAGCACTAACAGAAAAGAGAACACACTCTTGTGGGCCCCTAAGAAGAGCGGGGCCCCTAGCCAATTGCCTACTCCTCTTAATGAGTAACCCTGTCACTAGGTGCGAGGCGGATAAGCCTGCTTTGAGTATTAACCAATTAACTGTGATTGACGAGCACATTCGTCATGTAGAAGTTGCAGGATTTTGTGTCATGACGAGTTAAAACCATTGGCTACTTAAATTGTAATTTTTGGGGAAAACAAAACATATTCTCAAATTTCAAGATGTTTAGAATATTTTTGGGTCAGGTGGGAGTAAAACAAATACCTATTTACATGAATTTAAGCCACACCATTTTTCCAGTGTTAAAGCTACTGGAAATCGGATGCGGCTTAGAATCGAAGGCAAAACCTTTGTTGGGTGGAGGAAATTTAGTTTCCGCCTCTTTCAGTAGGAAAAATGTAACCGTCCATTATGGCTACTTGCATTCATGACTTAACCTTTTTGGGCAGTTTATTCAGTATAAAATTTTTAAACATCGTTGTCGCTCGTATTTAGAATTTTACCTTTTTTTTTTTTTTTTTTAGTCACCTAAACATCAAAAGATATGGAATAAATCAAAAACGAGCTCACGACACGTATAAAGATGGGGGAATTTATATGCATTAAAAAACGGAAAAAAACGGTCAGAAAATTTGACACGGATGAAACAAACATACATCATGGGAAAAACAGAAGGTAAAATTTGCGAAATTTCAACCCGCTTAAAAATTTTTTTTATTTTTTTAAATCTTTAAAAAATGTTAAAACAAATGCATTGGATGGCACGGAAGACGATGCCGGGTGCGATAATGGCGACGCCAGCATTAAATCCGAAGTCAGCTGTGATATTGGGAGAAATGAATCACTTTCGAAACACGGTGATGACGGTTAGAGTAATTATCGGTTCATGTATGTATTCGGATTTTTTAATATTGGTAAAATAAATTAGTTATTAATTGTTTTACATTAAAATTTTTAAAAAATTTTTAAAATTGGGATGTCGATACCATTTTGCAAAACTTTTTTTTTCCCCCAAAAAAGTTCAAAAATTTTGTGGGTGGCTTGTTCGAAAAAATAGGGAAAAAAATTTTAAAAAATAAAGATGAACTCATAGCCCCGTATACCCCAAAACAGTGCATTTTTTTATGTGCAATGATAATATTTTTTAGATGCAAGCAAAAAACAGGGAAAGGCTAAAGACGAAAAGTTGATTTATAATAGGGTTCCTTCCCCAAGTTGGTCAACCTGGAAAAATGACGCCGACCAGGTGCTGATACCGCCGACGTTACCTAATTATCGAGTGGTTATACTGTTTTAAACATACGATTAGGAAGGAACCCCGGGGCTTTTTAATTTTTTGGGGTTTTTACTTAAAAAAAATTTTTTTTTTTGTCCTTTTTATATATTTTGGTTTTTAAAATTTTTTAAAATTTTTATTTAAAAATTTAATTTTAAAACCCCAAACCCCACCAATTTTTAAAATTAAAATTTTCCGATGAGTTTTAAAATTTAAAAAATTTCCCCTTTAAATTCAACCATAATTTTTTGGAAAAAGCCCTGAGAACAAACTCCTTATCGTTGAAAGGCATAACTTTTGGGAATTTTTTTAGCCATGCCCTTTTTAATTTAGTTTTACGATGCCCCCTAAAATTTATCTGCAGATTAATCATACCCTAAAAGTGACGGACAGTTCTAAAATTTGAAGCCGGGGGGCGAACGGGGGGTAAGGAGGAAGGGGAAAAAAGTTGTTTTGTTTTACCCGTCATCAGAGCCATTTTTAACCTCCCTGGCACCCTAGGCACTTTAAATTGTTGCGCTCCACATTCTACTTTTTCCAGAAAGCCCCGTCCTTCAGTTGTTTCTTTGTCAGTTTTGGATTGGGAGAAACTTTCCCTTAACTCTCGTACTCTTTTTTCTTTCTTTGTTTTTGCTGATCCCCCACCTATGGATCCGCCGTGTCCCGGACTGGCAACCATTTGGAAAGGATAGTGACATGCAGTAGCAACACGGGAATTTTTTAAAGGGGGGTCAAGGGTCGGAAGTCCAATATTCTCGTATTATGCTCCAATACGCCGCCCAACATATTCTTTTAATTTTGTCGATTTTCGGGGAAAAAAAAAGAAAAATAATTATTAATAATAATTCATTTAATAATAAAATTTTTAAAAAACTTTAAAAAAATTTTTTCGTACTACATTTATAAGATTATAATCAATCTAAAAAAGTAAGGGCTTTGGGAGGGGGGCTGGACCCCCGAGGAGCCTCCCCCTTGTGTGAGCCACTGGTGGCATGGTTTGGCCACTCTTTCTTATTTTTTACCTTACGATATCACGGACCACCCAACCCTTTTGTAAATCAGTACAGTAAACTAATGAAATCATTTCCAACTACCCTTTAGAGTATACATTATTGTATAAACTGTTTTCAACATGTTAATTATCATCTTTTTTCAACGCTGATTGCTTTACCATCTTTTACTTTTAGACATCCTTCTTCTTTGTTGAGTCACTGTCATTGTACTGGTACAACAAAGGTTTTCTTGAGCTTTGAACGTTGCAGAATCATTAATAACATTATTGCGTTCAATTTTCATGGCAATATCATTTTGAGTGCGTAGCAACATCCACAACTTTTCATTTTCCATAGATGTCATTTCAGTTTTTTATTCTTTTAAAAAGCAAAATGCTTGCCATGACTCGCTGGGGCTCTGCCCCGTTCTCATTGTAATTTTTATTTTTTCTCTTTTTTCGCCCTCCAAAATTTTTTGCGCCACTAAATCTCTTTTTAGGCAGGGCCCATACCCTTTTTTTAAACCCAACCCGGTGCCCCAGGGCACTTCAAATTGTTGCCCCCCTTTCCCATTTTTTCCCCAGAGCACCCCCTCCCTTCCTTCGTTTTTCCTTTGAATTTTTGGGCCCGGGGGGGTTTTTCCCCTCACCCTCTGACATTTTTTCCTTTTTTTTCCCTTTCTTAATGGAGAGTCCTTCCATTATCCCCCCCCTATGGACCCCCCGGGATTGGAAACCGACAGCCGAAAGGGAAAAAGAGGGGATAGGGTTTTTGGTAATTTTGTTTTTTTTCCCTTTTGGCATCAGGGAAACCCCTCCCCCCCAAAACCACCCTTTTTGTAAATAAGTACAGTAAATTAATACAATCGTATGGGGAATAAAAACATTGTTGTATGAATTTTTATCAATTTTTTTCGCGATATGCTCCCCCCCTCCGGGTAGAGTTATCACCCCCCTTTCTAGGGGGCGCCACAGTTTTTGAAGCCCCTATCGAGATTTTTTTTTCGAGTTTTGGAGAACAATTTTAATAACCCTATACATGAAAAAAAAAAATATGTTTTGGGGAAACCAATGATTTACGTAATAATTTGGCTGATAGCGAAACGGGGATTTGATAATTTAGATATAAAAATGAAAAAAGAATAATTGGGGGTTTTAAAATACACCAGGGGGGGTTGTGTGCGTTCTCTGTAATTTTAATTTTTTTTCTCCCTCCAACTTTTTGCGCCCCCAAATCTCTTGCACCCTAGGCATGTGCCTAGCAGGCCTAAGCAGAAAAGCGGGCCTGCACGTGCCTAAGCAGAAAAGCGGCCCTCCCCGTCATTGTTTGATTCCTGTTCCAACATATCGCCGCAGAAACCTTTTCAATGTTTTCAGCGGTGGGGGAAATCTTTGGACGTCCAGAGCGTTCGTTGTCTTCGACACTTTCGCTGCTTTGAAACGTCGATGTCTCTCAAAAGCTTGCGTTCAAGGTAATGCATAATGCTGTACATATGCTTCAACATTTTGTAAATCTCCATAGCACTGTACAAAATATACTTTCTACAAAATTTGATAATCATTCTCTGCTCTACAAATGTCATTTCTTTCAATCGCCGGTTACTAAATGTGTCCGCTTGCAAAATACGACACCGTGGTGACAGGGACATCTTAAGACTTCTTGAGGCCTTGGGCCCCTATGAAAAAGTAGGCACTATCCTGTAATCTTTAAAAGTAGACAGTATATAACATACATTTGTGACGGGATCACGCGTCTTCTCATTAACATGTCCCTTGGGTTCTTTGGGGGCCAAGATTAATGGCAACTCTTTTCCAACTAAAACCCAAGAAGTGAAACGTGAAGGAAAGATGCAAATTAGATAGCTTTTAAATATCAGAAGTTTCAGTAAGTGAGATGGCAATTTGAGGAATGGTATGTTAGAGATTGATACAATCGTGAAGTGACAGCCAACAGAGATTATCCCGAAGATAGAGCTATTAGGTCATTGCACTCGCGTAAAGATGCAACTACCTTAATATCAGATCAACGATTGGATTAAGGTAGGATTGACTATTTAATATTAGGACTTGCGATATTATTGGAATTGAGATTAAGCGAGTTAGATATTGATAGTGGTCCGAGTTACGTTATTTCGGTATTACTTGTATTGCGTGTTTGTTCCTCGTAGATTCTCTCATATATATTATTATCTAATCTGTTAAATGCTTAAGTTCAAGTTCTTAATAAAGATATTTTAAGAACATGCAAACTTCTCGTTCTTTAGTTGAACCTACACCTCTAGCTCACGCAGATAATCAAAGAGAAGGTCACCCTAGGGGGGCATTTTCACACATTGAACTCGTACAAATGGTATTTGGAACAAATAAATGTGTATGGCTCTCAATTTCACAAACCGGCTCGACCGATGGTCACATTTCGACTCAATGAGTTGAATGATTGTTTATAGTACTAGGCCCTAGGCCTAGACATGGACAATGGTCTTCCCATAATAATACGGTCCATCCACTATTGCGAGCTGACATGCAGTTTGAAATTCCCCGTTTTTCGAAGAATATGTACTTGGATAATATTTGACGCTTAAAATTATTCAGATCATAATCTTATTAAGATTCAGTCGAGAACGGAACGAGGCCCTCATCGAGGTCGAGGCCCAGTTGCCCCATGCCTTTAAGACGTCCCTGCGTGGCGAGCCCCCGTCTACTTGATTTAGAATTAACAGCTTTTAAAAAAGGGGAAGAATTCAGTAACACATAAACGTTATCGTAGTCACTGTACAGTAAAAATTTTACACTCAGGCTCAGTCTGGAAACTTTTGAATCCTACCTCGCATATATATTTAATTTTTCTTGTGTTTTTTGAGTCATATGTATGTAATATATGCTTATGTTAACTGATAAATAAGTATTAGTAAGAAAATTGGAAATTTTGTAAAATAAACCCATTTTTTTATCTAATATTTTAACAACGTCACATAAACTGGGATTGATGAGTATGTGTATACTCGTGATCGCTCGATTACCGGTTTTACCCTTACAGGAAAACGTCGAGTTAAGCGTCAGCCAATCAGAGACTTCTCGGGCGAGAGGAAGACTCTGATTGGCTGACACTTAACCTCGACGTTTGCCTTTAAGGCTTTATCACGCTCTCAAACGGGGGCGCTACAGTTGACTGTGGTTAGTATATATTTTATTCAGAATCAAATTTTCTGAAATATTAATATTTAAAGCCGAATTTGTTATTTTAAAGAGTGCGTTCAGGGAGTATCATTTTTTTATTCCATTATAAAGGGGCGAATTTGTAACGCTCTCCTAGCACATTGAAACTGCCAGTGAATTATTGGTGAAGGACCTCACCAGTGGCGCAACGTAAATTTTAGGACTCCCCGAAATTTCAGGTTTTGGACCGCAAGTCGGAGCTTACAAAGGGCGCGTACTTTACGTCAGTCAGGCTTTGGGCCTTCACACAATGCGGGGGTGTACGTTACACCACTTGACTTCACATTCTTGAACCTCAGTAAGTCTCTCTAAACATCCTCATCAACCAACATGAGAATTTTGAACCTCGACGACCATTAACCCCTCTACATGGGGAAGAGGTCTTAGTGGTACCAGGACTCGAATCTTCGACTCCATTACGCTGTCCACTAGTTCGTGACCATGAAAGCTCCGCTACCAAGGCCGAATAAAGAGGCAAAAAATAGCATTAGTTATCCTTCCAATAATTCTGTTGTATTGTTATAAAGCTTTCATAAAAAAAATTTTGCAGCTATGCTTTAGACCGGGGGCACTCAACTTTTTTTCCCCGCCGGGTCGCATATAATGTGGCAAATATTTTACGCGGGCCGCAATATGAGGATTATTTGGGAAAACATTTTAAGACCAAGACAATATTGGACACTGAAAATGCGAAAAATTGATAAAAATGTTAAAACATTTTTTGGCTTTTAATACTATATTAAGGTATCCGACTACATTCGGAACCGTGATTTTGAAAAGCTCATAAATGGATAATATTTATGATATTTAGTGTCACTTAGATTAGGAAATGTATATAAAATTGTTTTAAGAATATTTTTTACAATAAAAATTATTTAAGTACAATATTTTGACAAAAATAACATAGAATGACCCATTTTTAAAATATTCTCCTTTTATGAAAAAAATGCTTCTATCATAATAATATTTCGTATATATCTCAGACCTTGTACAGAGGCTGAGCTAGAATGTTTGAAATATATATCTTAGAAATGGATTTATCCATATTTTACTACAATAAAAGGGAGAAATTTTAAGAAAAGAACGCCGATAACTATTTCTATTGGTGGTAACTCTGAAAATAATGTGAATTGTTCTAAAGTCCTAGTTCAGACTCTCTGGAAAACTACTTTATATAAGCAAAATATTATTCTTACACAAGCATTTTGTATAAAAGGAGAACATTTTGAAAACAAGGTAAATTCTAAGTCAATTTTTTGCCAAAATATTGTATTTAAATAATTTTTTTCATCATAATGTCCTTAAAACTATTTTATACATGTATTCTAATCTAAGTGACACTAAATATCATGAAAATTTTCCATTTACGCACTTTTTTAAAATCACGCTTCCGAACGTAATCGGATACCTTAATCTCTACTTAATCAAATTTTAAAAAAAAATTCGGTTTAATGCATTTTTTACTGAGTTATGGGGTACTCTCGGTTCCCTCATCCAGATCAAAAGCTCCTAGTTAACATTCTAATGTCATACAAATAAAACTGCCATGCCATTTGATAATTTGATTTATTTTTTTCTTTTTGACAAAATCTTTTATTTTCATTTCAAATATTAATTTATCAAGTGCAGACTGGCAACAAAGAGAAGTTTTTACTGAATTCCAGACTGAAATCAATATTATTTGTTTATAATTAAAATCATTTTTTTTTTTACCCATAAAGTAGTCAGTACTCCAGTTCAGTTCACTATTTCGCTGTTATTTGTCATTACTAACCGTTACTGTCAGGGGCGTAGCTACCACCGTATCAATGATACGGGGCCCCCAAGCTACAGGGGTCCCAACACGTGTAACTACACTCCAACTAACAGGGTTCTCATATCTAAAAAAAGGCCTTCGAAAAAATTTTGATATGGGGTCCACTCAGAACTAGCTACGCCAGTGGTTACAGTGACAAATAGAGAAAAAATCTTGCAATCACATCTTGTACGACATCGACAATATCATTGGTGGATCTGATTGCTTGATTGATGGAACTTTATTTTTAATAAGTTGTTCTTAAATAACTGAATCTTTCAGTGCAATGGACTATGAGAGGGTCACTCAGAAAAGACTGGCGGGACGCAGGTTGAGTATCGCTATAATTTAGACTCTTACAATCTTTCAAAAAAGTAAGCTGAAAACTCTATGTTCAAAAATAATATTGTGTGGGTTTTTCACATTTTATTACAAGAAACGTGTTTATTCTCATTAAAGACAATGAAATTCAAAAATATTCGAAATTTACAAATATATTCTTAGTGTGGTAAAAAGAATAAATATTTGTTTGTCGTGACTTATCCTTTTCAATACGTTTCCACTATTATCTCTACACAATCCTACAACTCACGATATACAGGAAAACACTTACAGTAAATTATCAATCGAGATATTCTAGACTGCATGTCTTAAAATTTGGCATTACTTCAACTGGATACGCGAAAGTCATGAATCATAGTGTAAGTGATGATGATGACGTCGCAGACTTCCCCCGAGAGATGGTGCAAGTCTACAGAAATAAACAACATTTGATGTCTCTCATATTCCTCCTCCGAAAAAAAAATCTTTTTGATTTACTTTTTTAAAAAAGAGGTTCTATTATACGGAAGTGTTATAATCACGTGATTCAAAGTAATTATTGAGCAGATGTTCTTGTGTTTATTTTGTTTTCACGTGTTAAAGGTGATAAACAACGACCTCAACCTCGAGTATTTAGAAATAAAATGACACACAAGTTTTGAACAAACCAAAATTAATTGCTTCATGTTGTTCGAAACAAGTAATGTAAAAAAAAAATTATGTCAATTCCTACTTAGGTTAAGAAATTTTTTTTTTAATTTTAGCTACTTTTTATTAAATAGTTCAATTAATATAAATATGTATACACATATGAGACAGAATCACAATCTTAAGTGACAAAATAGAAAGCGATTTTCCATTTTCCTTTCTATATAAGGTGTTGGGTTATTTTTTGTTTGTTTGCTCTTGTTGCTATATTTATTCATGAATTAAATTTAATTATTCTAATAAAAAAGAAATCACATTCTCAGAAATTAGGCCAACCCAAACAGATCCGAACCCACGACCCTCGGATGAGAAGTCCAACGCGCTATCCATTGCGCTACAGGGACACAGCGAAGAGTTTCCTTTCTATATATGCTGTTGGACTATTATGTTTGTGTTTTTATATTTTTATTTTTAATTTAATGAATGAATTTATTTTGGGTAAAAATTCCCCAAGGTCATCCCACGTTTTAAAAATGTTTTTTAACTTGAATGAATGAATAGATAGTGTTGGCCCGCGATCTCCCCCACCTCGCTCAACCCCCATTTGAAATTCCTTTTTGCAAGGGGGGACACTGCACAAAGCAGTCACAATAAATGTTTTTGCACTCGCATTACAAATGGCATTTTAATTATATTTTTTCAGATTCCAAATGTCAAAAAACATCTCCATTCAGGTTTACAAACGAAGAACTTCAGAAAAAACAAAATTCATTTGATTAAAAGGATCCCGGTAACAGTTTTAACAAAGAAATTTAAATTTTAGGGAAAGGGGAACCATTAAAAAGGTCAGTTAACTTGTTTGAATCCCTTTCGACAAAGAAAAAAAACTTAGAGTTGGTGGTAGATTAAGAATTCAAATTTAACAATATCAGAAATTTCCCCCTTTTTGTTTCCCAAAAACCCCACAAGTTAACTTTTTTAATTATAAAATTTACCATTTGAAAATTTCAGTATGAAACCTTACTTTATCAGTCGAAAGAGTTCTTCTAGCCATTGGTGGCAGAAACACTTTTAGACAAATTGTTCAATTGTTTTTTTGTTTCAAAAAAACCTAAAATTTAGAACAAATTAGGGGAAATTTACCAGAGAAAGAATTACTCCTGTTCTCCTTTTACCAAGGAATAGTTTTTACAGGCCCATTTTATATTAAATAAAAAGGCCAACGAAAAGGCATTTCCCTAAATGTTTGTTGATTTCATATTTGCTTTATAAAAATATTCATACAGGGTAGTCACAGAACAACCACGAAACTATGATTGAAAAATTTAAGCGTTTTTTAGTGAAAAGGAAAAGTACTTAAACCGACAATGCTAAAAAAATTTTATAGGTGCGCAGAGAATTAACGTTTTAAAAATTTGATAAAAATCCCTCAAAAAAAGAATATTTTCCAAATTTTTTAACAAAAAAAATTTCTTGGGAAATTTTTCCCCAATCAAATTTTGGGGGACTTGGGAAGCAGGTTAAATCTTTAAACATCTTTTAAAAAAAACAGTAGGTGATCCGGGAAACATTAGAACAATTCTAACATATATACCAAATAAAAATATTTTGAATAGTCGTCCTCTTACCCCATGTCCCCTGATCCAATGATTTTGAGTCCTCACCCCGGACACTTTCTCATGGTAGACCTCTTCAAAAAATTACCGAGCCAGACTTTGACAGATAAAAGGGGAAAAGCTTTTCTCAATGGCAAAAATTAACAAAATTTGTTCAATTTATATGGGCAAATGGAGGTTAATTACCTGAATAATTTAAGGCTAGACCAAAAAAGGCAATTTGAAAAAAAAAAATGTAACCCCAATTCATGGTTATTTTAAAAAAATGAAAATCTTCCACCATGAAATGGACTATGGGAAGAGTTTTAGAGATAGTTAAAGGTTCAGATGGAAAGGTTAGAGTTGTTAAAGTTAGAGTTGTTAAGTTATTTTTTCCTCTGAAGATTGATATTTGAACAGAAAAATTTCGTTTATTTCTATTCGCAAAATAATATTTTAAGGTATCCGACTACGTTCGGAACCGTGATTTTGCAAAAGCTTATAAATGGATAATATTTATGATATTTAGTGTCACTTAGATTAGAAAATATATATAAAATTATTTTAAGAATAGTATTACAATAAAAAATTATTTAAGTACAGTATTTTGACAAAAAATGAACATAGAATGACCTATTTTCAAAATATTCTCCTTTTGTGAAAAATGCTTCTATTATATAATAATATTTTGCCTGTATATAACTCAGACCTCTGTACAGAGGCTCAACAAGAATTTTTGAAATCTATTATTTAGAAGTGGGTTTATCCATGTTTTATGACAACAGAGGGGAGAAATTATAAGAAAAAAACGCCAATAATTGTTTCAATGAGTTGTAACTCTGAAAATAATGTGAATTTTTTAAAAATCTGTTGAGCCTCTATACAGAGGTCTGAGCTATACAGGCAAAAATATTATAATAAAGCATTTTCACATAAGAGAACATTTTGAAAAAGGTTATTCTAAGTTAATTTTTGCCGAAATAAGCATTTAATTTAATTTTTTTTGTCACAATGTAAAAACAATTTTATACATGTATTCTAATCTAAGTGACTCTAAATATCATTAAAATCATCCATTTATGTGCTTTTTTAAAATCTCGGTTCCCCCCGAACGTAGCAGATAGAATTAATGCAACATTTTCTTAACCCCGCGCGCGCGATTGGCTGTGGTTAATTCTATAACCTTTCCTTCCAATTGTTCTCTCACAAAAGAGTCATTCGAATCTTCCTCACTCTCCTCTTTAGAACCAACCCTTAAAGGGCCTCTGGTATAATTGCTGGTAAGATGCAGTCATGCAAAAGGTAGAAAATAGGGAATGTTGGGATCCCACCCATTGTTTCGTTTGGACATATAAATGCTGGATGCTATATCAAATTCCAGGATGGGGTCTAGCGGTAAGATATTGTATGGGCGTTCGACAGCTCTCAGTATTGATCCACTTACCTTAGGGGAGCACCTGGTGTGTACCACGGAAACGTGACACACTGTTGGGTAAGATGAAATAGGGGGATATGCATCAACGAAATAGACAATGAACATTGTCAGATGATGAAAGTGGTAAAGTTTGCTTTTGGAATAATGGCTCGGAAATGCTATGAGGAAAAATGGCGTTGTGTGGGGGTTTGGTGTTTCTTAAACAAAACAAAGGGCTGAATTCTTGACAGATGCATGATAAAAGCAATCACGTGTTCTCCATTCAATTAAAAATTTATGTTAAAATTGTATACTTACTGTTATGTTTGCAAATTTTAGATAAAATTTTAATTTTTTCTATTGGGTAAAGATGTTCAAGTATTAAGGGGGTTAATTCTTCAGAACGTTCTCTTCTCAAAACGTTTAAAGGAAAAAAAATCTTAAAAAGGTTCTCGAAAGGTTGCAACAGCGAAGCGCTTGAGCTAATTGGCTGAAAATACGCGTTATGTGGCGTTAGTTATGTGGCTATGACGTCACATGAATTTATTCCATTAAACTTCCATTCAAAGTTGGATTGTTTTGAAATTTCTTTTCGTATGGTGACAAAAACAGTATTTGGGCAATGAATGATTTGCGTTGAACTTTGATTATTTTATAAGAATTGTGTTATTTTCTTTCCTGTTTTGAAAATTCCTATATTTTTGTGAAATTTTATTTTAATTTTGTAAATGAAAAAAAAAAGAAATCTTGTTGGTAAAAAGCATGTAAAAAAAGATTAATAGGAAATTTAACTATTGATATAAAGTTTTTATTACTACTGTAGAAACAAAAAAATTCAAAAAGTGTGATCGGAATTCTTCATAAAAAGGAATTATAAAAACTAAACACATACAATTACAGTTGAACCTCTATATTGCGAATTTTTCTATATAGCGAACTTTTTCCTGGAACCTTGAACATTTCATGATTTTCTTTGTAAAATAACCTCTCTATAGCGAAGTGCCTTTTCTATATAATGAACTTTTTCTTTTGTGATTCAATTTTTGTTCTTCCTTTTTTTAAAGTATTTCTGAAAAAATATTAAGTTATTCTCTCTTTAACACATTTTATGGTGGTCATAAATCTTGAACTGGTTTTATTAACTCGCCGAGTACAATAAAGTTCTAGACATATCATCCAAGAAGTACAACCATTAATTCTCATTGCCCAGTTCACTAGAAACATCTTCGATATCATCTTTCACCTTCAGTGGAGTTGTCCCGTGTTTTAATTATAAAATAATTTATGTTTAATATTACTTGTATGCTTTAAATTATAAAATGTCCTCAAAGTTCATTAATTTTAGTATAAAATTATTTTCTTAATATTGAAAATACAGTGAGTTCTTCGACATTGTTTTTTCTTGTTTTCCTTGCAGTTTTTCTTTCTTTTTTGATGGGAAAGATATATAAAATAAACATATATTAATTTAAAAAAAGGTGTAAATTATTTTTTTAATATATAGTGTTTATGAATTTAAAATTAGTTTTATATGATTTATAAAGTATATTAAAAGATGAACCTCTATATAACGAATTTCCCATATAACGAACTTTTTTCCGGGAACAGTAATACCAGTTAGAAAATTCTCTCTTAATTTTTGAACTAAATTATCTAAACAAATCGTCTGATATCTTTTAATAAAAATAAATTATTTAAAAAAAATCGTCTGCAGCTTTTGTAATTATTATTTTGCTCAGAGTTTTTTTAAACTGTTTATGAAATAATAAAAGCCAAAAATAATACTCATTGGGTTAAAAGATCATGTAATGCATATCTGTATTCTAATTACAAACAAAATAACATGAGTTCATTGCAATCAAACTCGGAAACTTTTCCACTCAAACAAAATAGACATTTTATTAGTTAAATTGGTAAAAAATTTCCATTTGAAGATTAAAATTTCTTTAAAATTTTAATCATTTTCTAGATAGCTTATTTCCCACCATCTTATGATGAAGAATGTGGCTTAAATCGTGCGACGCATTTGTTATGTCCGATTAAGAGAATAATGTGAGGAATCACAAATGTGTTAGAAAATTTAATAATTATGTTCTCAACAAAGAAATCAAAATGCTTATAAATAAGATTGTTCGTACCTACACTTCATAAAAGAAACTTTTAAGTAATCAAACTTTTATAGCATCAGAAGATTTAAAAAGCGTGGTCCTTTATACTAAGGTGACCAACCGTCCTCCTTTGGGGAGGACAATCTCCTTTTATAAGTTCTGTCCTTCCTCGAAAAGTGTCCTCCCCCCTTTTCAATTTTTAAAAAACTGATCTGTTAATCTCTATTTAGAGATGAACCAAACATGTTACCAATTTGAAGAAGAATGGTCTGAAACAAATATCACAGGAATCTTGTCTTCAACGGTGCTTTTTGACTTCATCGCAAGTAAATTGGGCAGATATAGAAAATTGTGTTGAGTTTTTATCGAAAGAAAGCTCTGCTATTAAAATCAATGATGAAATTAGAAGACTGAATGTATATTTAAATTCTAATAAATTGGAATTATATAAAATCAACATGCTGGAATTGATCAAAGATGGAAGGAAATACTTAACCATTTCAAAAATTGAAACTTTCCATATGATAATTTAGTTATTTTTGTTGAATTTACGTTGTGTTGCCCTGGAACTAATGCAGCAGTTGAAAGAGTTTTTCAGTTGGTTATGATTTTTGGGCAAGGGTGATGATGATGATGAGTTTGGTGTTTTATGGCGCAAGAGACAGTTTTGGCTATACTGCGCCAAACATTCATAGGTCTGTGGTCTAGACGGGAAAAGAAGAAATTGGATGACAAGATGTAGTGGTCGAAAATAGAGAAGGATCACTGGGGTACCCCGGGTCGTGACACCCGTGTTTACCAAAGATAGTAAACCCCTTGGGAAAAGGAAAAGATCACTAGGGTACCTCGGGATTGTGACACCCGTACCCACCTAAAGAAGGTGAGCCCCCAGAGGGATTTGGGCAAGGGAGAAATCAAGATTGAATGTTGATATTTTAGTTGCAGTACTTACCGTAAAATTTAGTACGAAGGGTGTATTTTGCTCCGAAATTTCCAATGTATTAGAAAATAATATATTGACCAAAAAAATTGTTCAATGGGGAATTAATTAAAAAAAGGAAAAAGCAAAAAAGAAATGCAAGCATAATTAGCGTATTTTTATTTCAATTAACAAAACGTTTCATATGTGTTTACGTTGTAAATTTTGCTGAAGTTTTCGCGCTTGAGCGTCCTCCTTTTCATTGTAAGAAAGCTGTTCATCTTATTTATACATTTCCATGTACAAACTATGCTAATTTTTTGTTCCATTTTTCAGTTAATAACTTTAACTTAATCATTCATTGTAGGATGCTACTATCAGATTTTAATACAATAAGTATTTTTTTTTTCATTTTTTAAACAGGTATCCAGTTAGAAAGGGAAGTAATTAAAAGAGATAGATACATGACAAAGAAAATTCATGGCTGAGAGATTCTTCTTAACACTCGTGTATCCTAGATTTCGCAATGAAGTTGTGAAAGAAAAACTTTTGTCTGACACAAAATGTATATAACTAGCCATACATCACAAAAACCTAAAAAAAATAATAAAATTTCGAATATCGTGTCGAAAAAACATTTATCTTACTCAGTAGTGAATTAATTTGAAAAAAACATGAATTGTGTGTACATCGAAACTTCCCTGTGTCTCTACAGTTAGCACTCCTTTATTTATTGTACAGAAATGCTGAATAAGTATTTCGCAAGCAGATTATATGTACACTTCCCAAAATGAATTGCTCAAATTGTAGGTGTGTCTGTCTACTTAGAAGTGTCGTTTAGAATTTATTAACACACTTCAGGAGTGACCTTTTTGTTCGAAACGTTTGGTAAAATCAACTGCACTATTTTATTTTATTCTGGAAGTAATCACACATACTTTCTAGATGAGGGGAAAAAAAGGTTAAAAAAGTGTAAAGTATGGTGAAAACGTACAACGAAAGCTTGCATATTTTAAATAAAAATGTTGATTTAAATTTTATTTTATTTTCATAAGTTGCTGTAATGTTTAAAAGGTCAAACATCTGTTTTAGCAAATTAGTGTACGTTACGTTAGAAAAATGTTATATGCAATAAAAGAAAAGCATGAAAAAAAAACCTGTTTTATTTAGTTGAATGAGATGGTTTCTTTCTCGTTCACACGTGTAGCTTGATTGACGAAAACTGAACATAGCATTTATTGCGATATGTTTATCAAAACGTGGTTATATTTAATGCTGAATTTCACTGTTATTGAGTCATATTGTGTGTCTTATCCCGTTTATCAAATCTGCTGATTTTATCTATGCAAATTACTTTGAAACTGCAATTTCTAGTTTTCTTTTTATCTCTTTTAGCACACAGTCTGAAGGAAAGACACACAGGAAAAAATTTAAAAGGTTTAAATTGAGGAGATTTTGTAGTCTATTCATTTTTGATAGTGATACTCCGTGCCTGTATTTAGGTTTAGATTTGGTAGAAGTTCCATTACATTTCTCCTAGTGTTGCACTTAGTTGTGTGTGTGTTTTCGTAATTTCCTCAAGTTGGCCTTTCAAGTTACCTTTGAAGTTGAGAGTTATAAATCCGAAAAAAGGCCGTCTTCACACGAGGCAACTTTGTGCTAAGCAACTCGTTTTCTGTCACCATTCTTCTAGTGTGAAGAGGTGAGTGAATTGAGGCGGAGACAAAATCGAATTAATAGGGAGCAGTGGAAGACAAAGGTCTGGGGTCCGATTCCCCCAAAACCCCTTTGACTTTTGGATTGACTATAATTCTAAGTATATAGTACGTTCAATTTAATTAAATATTTGTTATTAATGATTAATTTTATTAATTAATGCTAATTATATATTCAATAATTAGTTTTTTTATTGTGTTTTGTTCCCGAAAATCTCGACAAAATCAAAAGGAAACTGATACAAGAATGGTGAACTTTCGACCCCGGACCCCCCTTGAAAAATTCCTGTGTGCGCTACTGATAGGGAGTGCCCGTCACATTGGTTTAATTATTAAGTCCGAAGAAGCAATAAAATCTTTCTCCAATTTTAATACACAAATTTCCGCTAACATTATCGTTTCAGATGAGTCACTGGGTGTGCCAGTTGACTACATGTGAAGGGACCCAGTCGACTTCTATTCATTTCCGACGGTCTGCTCGTACTGTTATGTGCGGCACAAGTTGACTCGTGTGAAAGCCTTAATGAAATAAAAAAATCGATTACGGTCTCAATATGATTTCTTCGCAAGTCTTTAGCACGATCTCTGGATTCTTATGAAATAATCAAGAATGAATCGTTAATAAATGTTATAATACTAGTGTGTGTTTTTTACACGCACAACACTAAAGTGACCAGTTTTTTTTTACTATAATAAGAAGGATGAAACATTTAAGAACAATTACAAAGTAAGTATATGAAACATTTTATTAAGTCAAACAAAAACGACTAATTACGCTTAAATCCCTTTTAACTATTTACTTAAATGAGTATTTTTCTATTGAATGATTGTTTTTTTTTTCTCAAAAAACTCTTGTAACTGCTGCATTAGTTCCAAGTAAGTACAACGTAAATTCAACAAGAATGACTAAATTTTGTGTTCATTGTTGTTGTGTTCATTTTTGAAACGGTTAAATATTTCCACCCATCTTTTTTCAATTTCAACATGCTGATTTTCCCATTGTTCTAATTTATCAGAATTTAAATATACACATTCAATGTTCTAATTTTTTCAAACATACATCTCTAAAAAGAGACTAACAGATTAGTTTTAAAATACTGAAAAGGAGGAGACTTTTTGAGGAAGGACTGAACTTATACAAGTAGGACTGGCCTCCCTAAAGGAGGACGATTGGTTACCTTAACAACACTCGTAATATTAAAATGATTTTTTTTATAAAAAAAAAATCATGTACTGTGTGTGTGTGTGAATTGTCCTCTTAATTTGAAATTTTTATCTCTAATTTTCATTCACATATACTGCCTATATTTCAAAGAAAACATTATTTTCAAATACAGAACACAAATGATTTTTTTAGTATTAGGAATCCTTGTAGGATTTTAAATTTTGATGTAAAAATTATTAGTGTTGGTTGATTGCTCAGTCTTGGATAAAAAATAAAAAAGAAATATCTAGCATCTTGGCTGCTATAAATATTTCATAAAAATTATGCACTTGCAGATGATTATTTTTTATTTCACTCAGACAAAATCTTTTAAGTCACACCATAAATAAATAATGGTTTAAAATGGGTTCTTTTTTCTTTTTGAATCCGTTAAATTAAACATAATTAATTAATAATGTGTAAAAACATGCATATTTTAAATTATCATATTAATAAGTAATCCTCTCTCTAGATGGGTTTCTCAACAAAATAAAAAAAATATTCAACAGAGTAAAAAAGATAATGCAGGATGTTATTCGTAAGTAATTACAATGTTTTCACGCGAAAGGATGCTAAAAAACACTGAACAAAGAAAGCTTACTATAAATCCACCCTTATCTTCAGTTCCTATGTGGTACTAACAACAGACAAAAGCAGCTTTCGCGAGTTATAATGAGATATGTAACAAGCAGTATGCCAAGAGAGAGATGATTCAACTTCACCAGCTGCCCCAATCAGTTTGTAAAGTTGAACAGATCCAAAACAAGAGGTTCCAAAGCGTTTCATGGTATTAAAAAACTTTGCCGCGGGGTCTTTCACCAAATTAATTTATCTCATCTGTATGCTCGCTAAAAGTTTCTCCCGCACTTTGGCACACATTTATTGGGAGAAAGGGTCAAAGTTCGTCAACAAGCACAGGAAATGGGAAGGGGCGATCTCCATACTGAGAAAAAGTATTTATAGGTTACATTCCACCGATGTAGGCTGCCGCCGGGTGTTAGCACCCAAATCACTAATTTTCCTGGAAATTTTATTTTTACGGAAAAATTCATTTAAATGTACGTTTTATTTTTTATGGTGATTAAGAATAATTAGGAATAAGTAAAGGAACCTCGTATGAATGAAGTAAAATTAGGAACCTCAAAAATTTTTAGGCAGTATGTACAGCAGAAGATCCTCAAAATGAAGCAGTTATAGTAAATATTTGTAAGGAGTTATGTAGTCTATAGATTATTGCTCTTATTGCTAACATTAAACAAATTGGGGTAGGGGGGGGAGAAGGATACGTTGCAGCAGTAGTTATATTTAAATATTTTAAAAAAATACAGCTGGGAAGAAAAACTGCTGCGTCAGGAAAATATTGTGCAAACTTTTTCAAACAAAAATGTAAGAGACTATTAATTTAAATTTTATGAAAAACCTTTATTTTACTGTTCACATTATTTATTAGAGAAAAACTGATTAAAAGCAGCTAGAACCGATTCAGAAAACACTTTCGAGTGACGTATTTCATACTTTAACGATCAAGTAATCGTAATTCTATAGAATATCTAGGTCAGTGGCGTAATGGAAGATATGGGCCCCCCTCCTACAACGTCAGTTTGGGGCCCCCGCGATATGCGGGGGTGTACGTTACTCCACTGACCTAGTTAAAATCATAGAATTCAATAATTTTATATACTTTAACTGACTTGTGTTAGTTATTTTATGAAATACCTAGTTATTTTGGAAATAACGAATTTCATGCTTTAAGAATAATAAGGGGTTTTTATATTTTTTGTTAGGCAGGAAAACACATAGAGACTATTACATTGATTATTAAAAATTGTTTATTTCTTAAGGATTAAAAATGGTCTCTGTGCCTTTAATTTTCCACCGCTATTTTCTGGTTTAAAATTAATTGCACACGAATACTTTTAAGTTAACTGCTATAATAAATTATCAAATTTTTTATTCCAATTCTAAATATATTTCATTATAAAACTGTCTGCATTGCTTATTAGTATGTATACTGAAATATGTACAATAACATTTTTATGTTAATGAATATTTTATTTTAAAAATCCATCTTTTTTAAATGTTTTTAGCTCGTCATTGTATCACATTTTAATTAATTATTATTATTGACTATTGTTTTTATAATCTGTTTCGACTTAGGGTGTCCGAAACATGGATTTACAAAAATTTTTATTCGTAATTATAATTTCAAAATTCGATAATATTCATTGTTTTATGAAATTAATGAAGCAGAATTTTGCTAATTTGACTTACGTTAGTATAATAATGGTTCTCTAAGAAACATTCATAAATGCATTCTAAATTAATTTCTATCTATTGCATTTATTTATTGAATTCATATTAAGAGATAAACACTTTATTTGTTTTGAAAATAATTTTTATACGAGCCATTAGCAATATCGTTTGGTATATTTTTTTACATCCGCATTTTTTATTAATTTACTTTCAAACGCATCAAATTTTTGCGAAACTTTAGATTTGGAACAAAAAACTGTTCTATTTAACACTCTATAATTATGTGAATCATATCTTTAGGCTGATATGCTAAAATTCATATCTTTTTGGAAGTACTAAAAAAAATGATTAATATACCAGACAACCTGCTTCACTAATTACAAGCTCATAGCTAATCAATCTAAATCGTGTCAATCGTATTTGAATCAATTGCCATACACCTGTAAATGAAAAGTGTGTTACTTATTTGAGGTATAACTTGAAGTGAATACAAATGCAGAATAAAAACCGGTAAAACTAAATGTTTCAAAAATCACAATCGTTAAGAGTACGAAAGGTGTACATCATCATAACTTTTAACCTTTTCTTTGCTTAAAAAAGTAGAGGTGCTTTTTATTTATATTCTTTAAAAAGGTGTAGGTTGATTTTAACATATAAATGGGAAGGTGAATATCTTTTTAATAGCGTCAGGTTTAGAGAATGTCGAATACTTCAATCGTACAAGTATTTAAAATACTAGTTACGTTTTTGTGGTTTCGTTTGCGTTACGAAATGGCGTGTTCTAAAAGAATTGGAATAATTCATGAACTGAAAATGGAAAGGCTATAAAAGACTAGACACACGAACCACTTTTTAATTTCTTTTTGCAATTAATTTAAGGAAATGGAATTAAGCCAAAGAAAGCACAGGTGTTTGGTTATAAAAATTCTTTATTTTCTGTGTCCTAACCATAAAATGTGTTGAATGATTAAAAGAATTTCTAAACTGGTTCAAATCTTTGGATTGTCAGTAAATTAAAACACGTTTTAGGAATGATAAAATGTGGAAAAAAAAAATGAATTTTTTTTTTTCGAAGGTGAAGTGAAAATTGTTTAACACGAAACACAGTGGAATGAAATATTTATTCGTGTTAAATGAATTTCGTGTTAAAGGATACAAAAAAAAACCGTATATTCAACAAAACTAAGGTTATCTTAATAGATTTTATTTCATTAATATGTTTATATTTATGTATTTAATAAAAATCAATGAAACAAAAACATTCACAAGAATTTATAATGAACTTTAATACAGAATTTAGCAATACCAAAATCTTTTCAGATTTCCGTTTTTTATCAATAGCTTTAAGAAGATCCATCCTCATTTTAAGTGAAATAGAAGTGTGTTTTTCCCCTGAGTTCTTTGCCAATGTGCTCACAAAAAATAAGTGTGCTCGCTTTTGACCACACGATAGAAGTGATAACTTCAAATGTAATGTTATTTCTGGGATTAGTTTGGTGAATAAAAAACAAGGGGATATTATAGTTTTGTCCTATAAAATTATTTATTCATATGTCTGTACTTATAAAGTAATATTTCTGTGCGAAATATACAATCATATTTGTAAATTAATTGTATTCTAAGAAGGAAACAATAGGTTATAAATACTTTAGATTCAAAATTTTATTTAAATATCTATAAAAAAAAAACTCCGTCACTCTGTACTTTCTCGTGCTTTCATTAGGATCATTTGACATAGTTAAATTGAATTTTTATTTTAAAAATCAACTAAAAGTTTTGATTTGTCTTTTGAAAAATCTACTTTAAAATTCCTACTTAAAATCATAGGTAATTTGTTCAGAAGATCCGATTGTAAGTTAACAATATTCAATTCTATCCATTAATTAATTTAAGCAAAGGGATAGTAAGACAGATAGTTGATTAAGAAGAGAGGAATATAGGTCAAAAACTTTAAAAAGGGATTTATTCAGAAGATTTAGATCACATAATCATTTAGATATCACAGCTTATACTAGCTCTTTTGTCATTGTATGGAAGTTTTGTACAAATTTATTCGATGCTGCTGCAAGGTAAGTCTTCTTAATTATATTTTGTTTTCTTGTATTTAAATTATTTAATGTAACTTTTTCTTAATACCTGTATACTTAATTTTGTCATTTTAAATTTTTAATTCTTTTAATTTTCTTTTGAGACTCAAAGTATATTTAAGAAATTATGTGTTTAAAAAAAGAACTATTTGTGTTCATTGCTATTCTGTTTCCCAAAAGAAAATTTTTACTTAAATTATTTTGAATATTGCAAAATAATTATATTTTATTAGTTCTATAAAATTTGTCCTTTTTCTACATTTTATGTTTAATTTTATAGTGTAGGATTTCTCTCTCTCTCTCTCTCTCTAAGCCTATTTTTTTAAAAAAATATTACATGTTTCATTTTCCTGTTAACTAGGATTGAAAAACCGCATTCATTTTTAAAAAAGGGGCGGGGGGGAGGACCCCCCTTAGATCGAAGCTAAGAACTCTTTACTTTTACTGTGTATTGGTGGTGTGACAAACAACCGCATTTCATGTCGCTTTGGGAGGGTAGGGGGAAACCCCTCCTTTCTTTTATGGGTTTTATGTCGGGGAGATCTTATCCGACAAAAGAAAAAAAACCAAATGAGCGTTACAAACCCGGAGCGTGGCGTTTTTAAGTTCATTTCCCCAGCAAAACGCGCCAATAAAACATTTAAAAAAATTCTTCGCAAATAAGAAAAAAATTGCGAACCAAACTTGCTGATTTTTACTCTCATTCCGATGTACTTGTCACCGAATTCCAAAGCCAACTGATGAGATGTTTTGTGTGGCATTTGCAGGGGTGGAGAGGAAATTAACTTAAATAAGCAAAATCGGCTCGTGTCACAGGTTTTCTGAAAGTATTTCAAAGCCAAGTTTAAGTTGAGATGTTTTTTCAAGCTCCGTTCTACGAAGCATGGAAACCACTTCTTTTTCATTTCATTCCCCTTTTAAATCTCGCCAGCGTGGTTGGTGTTTTCTGTATTTTGTTCATTTCCAGGAGGGAAATCTTTTCGTGTCAAGCGATTTTCGTTTCGTGTAAAGAGAAAAAAAAATGCATGAAACTACATAGTAGTTTGCGGGATCGTTGTATCATTTCGTGTTAACCGACATTTCGTCTTAAGCGTTTTAACGCATTTCACTGTTTTTTGAAAAAGGAATCTAATCTTTTGTTCTGAAATCGACCTTGAAAATATTTCACAAAAATGGGTAACACTTTTTACTACGTAGTTTTTTAACTTTTATTTAGGTCTTAAAATATTTAATTTACACACACAGCTAGTTTTACTCTCAATATACTATATCTAATGTATTTAATCTATGAAATGGAATTTAGAATATTATCAACTTCTATAATTTGACTCTCTAGAAGCTGGTACTAACCGGTTAACTATGGAAGTAGATGTATTGTAATAATTCAGCGTTTATTCGCTTAGGCTTGATCTTAATGGTACGCCACTAAGATCAACCCTCTCTAGTATACACTAGAAAGGGTTTGGGAGCTCGCGCGCGCACCCACCCATAGACCAACATATTTTTTTTTCAACGTAAAGACTACCCATACGCGCTTACGTATCCGTATGTTTTTAGAATGTATCCCCACCCCCATGAGAGAGGTTGTATACACCACTGCTTGATCTTGCTTTTATTCTTATTTATTTATTTCTGTTCCATATATTTGAATTTTTTCAATGCTCTCATATATATTCCTGTAGTTTATAACTACCTTTTTCCCCCCTCCATAAGATTCCTCTAAAAGCAATTTAGTGGCCGCGGTAGCCTAGCGAATTCTTGACTGGAGTGTCACGGGTTTGAGTCCTGGTTCCACTGAAGATACACTGTGCAGATGGGGAGGATGCTCGTCAAATCTGTCGAGGCTGAATGTCCTCCCGTTGGTTTGGTAACTAGGAGAGGGTGGTGACAGCTCAGGTGTCATCACTGGCGTAGCTAATTCTGAATGGTAAGGTTGTGAAGTATTCCCCCGTGGGTGATACCTCACTCCTAAGTTAACTCCGTGATCTGAGGGTGGATTGAATGAAGAACCAGGCGTTGTCTGATCTTAAAAAGCTTAATTAAGATCTCTTAAACACTAACAATGATAATATTTATATTATAACTTAGCGGGTCTGGGGGAGAAAACAAACAATACGTATTCCCAAAAAAGCGCGATCTTAACCACTATATTTAACTTTTTCCCTCTATTCCTAACTCTGTTTTTATCACGTTACAATAGATCTAGAATGATCCCATCTTTTAAACTCTTTTTTAATGAACCTCTCGGGTCCTAAATATCTTTTGATTATCTCGGGAATTGGATCCACCTTGACTTGACGTTCTGTCACGGATGCTTTACACTCAACGACGGCCCTTTTCTTCCTTCAGTTCACGCGCTTAAAAACTAGCATAATCACTCCCCAAAAGTCATACCAGTTTAAAATTCTGCTATTTAAAAAGGTTTCTCATTTGATGTTCATGTTTCCTTCGGTTTTTGGGTTTGGGAAAAAATTTGCCTTTTCGGCCCCAAAGAACCCCAAAAGGAGATTTTAGTAAAAAATATGAGCCCGTCCAAAATGACCATTTTTTTACATGAAAAGGAGGACGAAAAATTCAAGAAAAAATTACAACTTAAATATATGAAACGTTCTATTAATTCAAATAAAAATACGCTAATAATGCTTACATTCTTTTTAATTATTATTATCTTAAAAGAGTATTTTTCCATTGAATGATTTTTTTTGTCAACATATCATTTTCTAATATATCGGAAAGTTCGGGCAAAAAATATCCTTCATGCTGAATTTTACAGTAAGCTCTGTAGCTAAAATATTAACATTCAATTTTGATTTCTCACTGGTCACTTCACAAAAATCATTATTAAGAACTGAAAAAACTCTTTCAACTGCTGGATTAGTTCCAGGGCAGCACAACGTAAATTCAACAAGAACAATTACATTTTCATATGGAATGTGCTCATTTTTGAAATGATTTAAGTAATTTCACCCATATTTTACCAATTTCTCAGCATATTGATTTTCCAATTATTCTAATTTATTAGAATTTAAATGTACATTCTACTTCTTTCTACTTCAAACAGACAATTGTCATCGATTTTAATATCAGGCATTTCTTTCGATAAAAACTCAACGTAATGTTTTATATCTGCCCACTTTACTTGAGACCAAGTCAAAAAATGCCATTGAAAACATGTTTAGTTCATCTCTGAATACAGAGATTAACAGATCAGTTTTAAAATATTGAAAAGGAGGACAAAAAGGAGGACACATTTCGAGGAAGGACAGAACCTGTAAAAGGAAGACTGTCCTCCCTAAAGGAGGACGATTGATCACCTTATGAATGGGCCATGTATCAAAATTCTTGAGAGCCCTGTTAGTGGGATTGTAGTTTCACATGTTAGGACCCCTGTAACTTGAGGACCCCATATCATTGATACGGTTGATACGGCAGTAGCTACGCCCCTGGGTGTCATCATCGTCATTTGACCGAAGCTCAAAATTGGGAGGACCTACACCAATAGCCCTGGTCTTGTTTTATAGTACTATGTTAATAAAACTCACATTCACTCAAAGCAATTAAGAGATGAGAAATAAAGCAGAGATAAAAAGGAAGTCTAGAGAAAAGTTTAAAAGGATTTGTAGAGATTATCATAATCAGTGGCGTAACAGAGAATATCAGAGCCCTCCTGCCAAGTCAGGTTTCGGGCCCCCAGCCGTACTTGGTGTCAATCAGGCTTTGAGCCCCTAGAATCCTAACCCCCCCTCGCGATGTGGGGTGTATGTTACGTCACTGATGAGAGTTCAGTACGGCTGGGGGCCCAAAACCTGCCTTTGCCCTAAAATTCTGCGTTACGCCACTAACCAATGCAAAATATGTGTGATTTCTTCTTTTATTTGGTAACTGACAAGAATAGTAATACGCGTCAGAGATATGGATTAAGGTTTAAATCCTAAGGAATTTTTGTAGTTTGTAACTTATTTTCATTCAATATCCCATCCGCAAATAATTGTCATTTGCACAAGTATTTTTCATGTGAAAGCCTCCTTTGTTATCTTCTCCAGTGTCTCAACAAGGTTTTAGTACAGCTAATGTGTTTTTACAGCTCAGAGTTTTTTTTTCGGGCCTAGGAAAACCGAGTTTACCTAACAAAGGTTTGATGTTTCATGCAACAAAAACAATTTTATTTTATACTTTTCTGAGAGCACTGCACACATTTTGAGAAATTAACTTTTATCTAATGAAAGGATGCATATTAATCATGATAGCGAAAGTAAATTTGAGAAAGGAGATGAACATGAAACGTTTGAGTTGAAAGGGAAATTTTCAAACGCTACCTAAAGATCTCGTCAAGAAAAATATGAAGCTGTGGCGGTGGATATCTATATGAACTAGTACCAACATCACGCGTGACGATCGTTATGGCGTGATTGGTTACGACTTTGTAAACGGAAGGTAAGAACGACCTTCCTCCCTTGGACCCGGCCGCAAAGGAACCGCACTTTCACGCCGCAGTCGTGGCGCCATCTATCCACCGCACAAACATTGACGCAATTCTCAAAAGTCCTCTCACACAAATGACGCAATTCTCAAAAGCCGTCTCACACGAATGACGCAACCCACCAAGTGACGCAACTGCTTACATACTCGCCACGAATATGGTATCGTTGTTCGCCTATTCGCCGAAACACTGGCGGGGGAGTATGTGGCGGTGGATATCTATATGAACTAGTACCAACATCACGCGTTGACGATCGTTTTGGCGTGATTGGTTACGTACTTGCGTATGGAACGGAAGGTACCCAGAACGAACCTTTCCTCCTTCAAAGCCATAAGTGTACCACTAGACACATTTCACCCTGTCAAAAAGACACGAGCAGGAAAAAGTTCAACATGCTATATTTGTCGATAATCAAAGGACAATAAAATTACAATAACTTGGACAAAACAGTGGCGCACACAGGAATTTTTCAACCGAGGGGGATCCATGATCGAAAGTCCACCATTCTCGTATCATGCTCCAATACCCCGCCCAACATATTCTTTTGATTTTGTCGATTTTCAGGAAGAAAAAACAGTAAAAATTAACTATTGATTTATAATTAGCATTAATTAATAAAATTAATTACTAATAATAGACAATTAAATTTTATGTACTATATGAAAAAAAATCCACTTAAATAAACTGAATTATTTATTATTATTTTCACTGTACCTGTAAAATAACATCGAAATTAAAATCCTAATGCATTGATAAGAATTAATTCTCAGAGAAGTACTAAATTGAAAATCCCTCCCCCTCAAAAATTCGATACACCCAACTAAGAACCCCGTTTAAATTAAAATGTAATGTTTCCTAATGGGTTCGTGGAAACGACAACAGGTAGAAAGTTTCTGTCACTCTCAGAAAAGATAACGAAAACATGTTTATTGATTTTCTATTTTTAAATTTCTGGGAATTCTAAGGCATTTGCTTTGTGCTGTTAAATAGATCGCAGCTTCATTCAGATACGTATAGTTTTACGCGCTATGGTATGAGAAGATAAGAAATAACAGAGATTTTAACTTATAGTGTGACTTAAAACTAAAGCTTTGATGGGTAATTTCTTTTACAACTATACGGCGCTTATTGCTAGTAATATTATTCTATCAGAAAACATGAAAACTAATTTGAAAACTATTGCTTAGAGTATCGCGGATGGTTTTAAATGTTTTTTTTTAAGTTGAAGAATATTAGAAAAATTTTATAAGCAATTTTCTATTAAAAATTTTTTAGTTCTAGGTCAGGGGTCGGCAACTTTTAGCTGTGGCAGTGACGTAGCGTGGGCTTTCGCCGCCTGGGGCCGACCGGAAATTTGTTGCCCTCTATTTTAATTATTAGTTAAGAAAATTAGCAAAAGTAAAAAAAAAGCAGCTTTAAATTTTTTTTATTGATTAAAAATGCATTTTTCGTGTTTTTTTCACAGCAAAATCTTTTATACAACTGTCAATATTAATATGTATGTCATGTTCAATTGCCAGAATAGCTAAATTTGTTAGCCTTAGCATGGACATAGTCGATCTAAGAAAATTCTTGATAAAATCCTCAATTTTGGTATCGTTTTTTTCATCTGCAAGATTCCAAAATTACTAAATTAGTCCAAACAACCCACAGGTCAATTCCAGAAAAATGTTAATTTGTCTGTACGAGCTCAAATTTAATTTATTCTTCACACGACAGCTGAAAAAACACGAAATAAAGATTATTAATGACATATAACAATTACAATCTTGCGTAATTATATCTGTGCCACTTTAAATTGAATACGAATACAAAAGAACTAAAGTATTATAGATCTGAATAATTATGATTATTGTCTTCACAGAAATATCTGATACAAATTAATTATTGGTAAAAAACTGAAATATTAAGATTGCATCGATAAAGCTATAATTAATGATCTCTCCTCTCTCAAAGACTATTAAATCTTTTATTCTAATCTTTTATTGCTTGAGGAAAAAAGAAACACCTGCCAAATCTTTTATTAATTTGTGTTGTTATTATTCAATGAGCTACAGATGTTGCTTTAAAGGATTTTTTTTGGAATTCATTTTACTTATATTTTCGTTTCACTTTTTTGATTTGATCATTTCACTTCAGATTGATTGGCTTTTAATTCACGAAGTATTTCATAATAATTACATTGTTTCAACTACAAATTAAATAATGCGACATTCTATTGCAATTCATTTCAATTCTTTTTTTTTTTGGAATTCAAAGTACAACAGTTTGTTGATTTTAATAGAGAGAGCAATCAAACTATTCTTTAAACGAGCATAAAATAAAATAGAAGCCTGTACAATACACATTTTAAACATTTTGCCTCATATTAAAAATTTAAAGAGGACCAATTAAAAACATGAAAAAGTAATAATTATTTTCATAAAGATATGATACATCAAATAAGTTGCAAAATTACCATAAAAGGAAATAAAATATGCAATTATATACAACTGCTACACTGATCAATCCGAAATAAAATTTAAAAGATCAATTGCTTTTGAAATATGGAATGTTTTTTTTAAAAAAATATTCTTTTCAAATTCTCAATTCATTGATTGTTTTTAGAAGTTAATTTTTGGTGTGAAATATTTGTTTATTTTTTAAAATCTTTTTACAATCTTCAGACAACAGTAAAAATTAATCCAACTCATATTGAAATCAGTTACTTTGTTTAAAAAAATTAAATTTATTTTTCTTTATTTATGTTTTACTGCAAAATTAGAGTTTAATATTCCAGAAAATCCAGAGAGGGAACCAAAAGAAAAAAAAAAAAGGAGTAAAGATACAACAAAATAAGTTTTTGATTTTCAGAGAAGATAAAGATAGGTGATATGGAAAGTATGATATTGAAATATCAATCATTTAAAAATATGACGATTTCACCATTTTAGAAACAAAAATTTAAATTCCTCAAGCTTTAAATTTCAATGATTATTTCTTTTTAGCATTCACTGTTATTAAAAAAAATTATTGAAAGTGTTGGAAATAACTCTCAACTCTTCTGTTTGATAACTTATGTGTAGATAAAAAAAGAATTAAATAGTTTTATGAGAATAAAGAATATATAAGTAAAGAAAAAAAAAAGAATGAAAAAAGAAAGATAAAAGTTTTTTTAAAGAAAGAATAGCTTTATTACAGAATAATTTCTAAAAAATTATTTTATTGAATGGTAATGCAAGGTAAAAAAATTTAGAATACAGAATAATTTTAAATGAAAAGAAAAGAGAGTTTAAATCAGTCTGATGCATAATATATTAAATAGTGAGATTGTTTATTTTCATTATATAATCAATTATGTTGTGATTAATTGACATTTGTTTGAAATAATATATATATTTTATTTTATTGCCTAAATAAAAACGTTATACAACCATAAATTTTTTGGAGTTAATTTTCGGAAAGCTTTTATCATACATTTGAAGATATAAACACAGACTATACAAAATTTCATTAATCCTTTCCTATTGTTATTTTCATCAGTAAAGTTTAAAAAGTCAACAATCAATTCTAGGTGATAAGTTAATCCCACCAGTTCTTTCGCCGCTGTACAGTTTCTCTCTTTCGCGCCACATTTTATTATTTTTCCTTCTAAATTCCACCTGTCAAAGAAGAAAAAGGAATATCACTCTCTGGCTGAAAGTACCATAAATTTTATTCATTATTATTATTTTTTTTTATCGCGGCCAAGGTGACGCGTGAGGAAACAGTGACATCACCTTTATTTCGAACTTTACTACAACAAGAAGCGTGGGTTTGACAATCGTGTCAATTATATACAACCTACAATTGTACGAAAAGACAAGGAGTATTTGACGATTGTGGAATTTTCGGAATTATTGTGAACAGGAAAGGAGGGTCGTTTTTTATTTTCCTTCTGGATTTGATAACACTATCTTGAAATGATTCATGTCATTTTTGTATATTTAAGATGAAATACTATTTTTTTGTTGTTGTTGCATCTCTATTTAAGAATTCGTATTCAGGAAAAAAAATTATACTTTGTCATTTTCTCATGTTCATTTAATAAATATCTAAACAGGAATATTTAAATAAATATTTGAATCGGATTAAAATTATAAAGTATTTTAAAAACTGTGGGGGAGAATTATTTAAGAAGCGAACGCACAATTGATATATTTTTATATTAGCTCTTAAATTCCCAGCAATTTTGAAATTATAAAGATCGTCTGCTAATTAAAAAAATTATTTAAATAATTCTGAAAGGAGGTTTTTAGATTTAACTGAAATGATACAATATAGAAAGAATTTGCTTAAGCAAATTATACATTACATGCTTCAAAAAATTATAATTTACATTATAAAGAGATTATATTATTTTTTCAAATTTCACACACACAAAGCATATTATTTATCAGGAAAATTTAAGATACAAGCATTATAGTACCAGTCAAAATTGCTTGAATTCAATTTTTATATCGAGGAAACATAAAAGTTAGTTTTTTAAATATTTAAATTACAGTAAAATTTTAAATTATAGAACGGTGAAAATTTTTAAAACTTATTTTCGAGGATTATATTAATGAAGTCCAGTTTATACATTTGATTCTATAACTTATAGTTTTTAAGAATATTTTTGCAAACATTAAATTATAAAAATGGATTTTATTTGACGAAAGCATTTAAGTGATTTTAAGTAAATTGATTAGCTTCAAGCTGTTATTTACGTTCATTAAAAACTTTCGTTTCATATATAGATTTTATGATTTATTTTTTTCATTTAAAAAACGGTACTTTTCTGTTTCGCCGGCTCAAATTTCACGAAGTTGGCGTTATTGGCGACAACACACAATATTCACTTAAAATTATTGATTTATTATGTGTTTGATGTTTATTATGTGATTTATTGTTTTGAAATGTGTTGGAAAGTTTACCATCGGAAATATTCCATTTGACATCGGCTGTATCACATACCGACCTTATCGCTTGCGCAAGCGAAACGGAAAAGCACCAACACTAAAAAACTAATAGTCTTATACCTGAAATTAGGGAATATCCCCTTTCAATATCGCGTATCTTTAAATTTTATTACAGTTACTCTTTGCTTATGAATTATGTTTTGAAAATAAACTGAATAAGCCATTAATTTTAGTTGCTTAGTATTAAAGAGGGGAAAAAATCTTTCCGTTAATTTTACATTGAAGAGATTACGCAACACACTGAAAAGTGATTTTGTTCTTGTTTGTGTATGGTTAAATATAAGATGACCATATTTTTTTACAATAAAAAGGAGGACGAAAAATTTAAGAAAAAATTACAACTTAAATATATGAAACGTTGTATTGATTAAAAAAACCGGTAATTATTCTTACATTCTTTTTAATTATCATCTTAAACGAGTATTTTTTCCATTGAATGATTTTTTTTTGTCAACATGTGATTTTCTAATATATCGGAAAATTCGGGCAAAAAATGTCCTTCACACTGAATTTTACGGTAAGTACCGTAGCTAAAATATTAACATTCGATTTTGATTTCTCACTAGTCACTCTTAGCAAAAATCATTACCAACTGAATAAAAACTCTTTCAACTGCTGCATTAGTTCCAGGGCAGCACAACGTAAACAAGAATAATTACATTTTCATATGGAATGTATACATTTTTGAAATGGTTTTAGTAATTTCACCCATCTTTTATCAATTTCTCAGCATGTTGATTTTCCAATTGTTCTGATTTATTAGAATTTAAATATACATTGAGTTTTCTTTCTACTTCAAACAGATATTTGTCATCGATTTTTTAATATCAGGCATTTCTTATTTTCTATATCTGCCCAATTTATTTACGACGAAGTCAAAAAAATGCCACTGAAAATTGTTATTTCCTCTGATATTTGTTTCAGACCATTCATTCTTCGACATTTTGGAAACATGTTTGGTTCATCTCTGAATACAGAGATTAACAAATCAGTTTTAAAATATTGAAAAGGAGGACACTTTTCGAGGAAGGACATGACTTATAAAAAGGAAGACTGTCCTGCCTAAAGGAGGACGGTTGGCTTATGAAATAGTACATTTTAGTTTACCTACGAATTTTTTTTGTTTAATAACTATCTCATGGGCCAAAGGATAAAAGACATTTGTAGCTTGTTTGAAATCTGATAATCCCATTCTTATTTTTTTTTAACACATTAATGTTTAAAATTATTTAAAAAATTTACATTTCTATACGCTAATTTCAAAGTTTTCTTATAATCTAAGAAAGTTATATATATATAGTCCTTTCTAACTACATTGAAGGCGACAACTAAAGCAAGAGAGTTTACATGTTATTGTGATGCAAAGAACATCAACACTTGTTGATTGTGGATGAGTAATGTAAAGCAACACGAGGTTCTATTGGCGATGGATCTAGTAATTTTGAACCTCAAGTGACGAAGAATAATACACTTGAGCAGCCATCCTCTCTCTAAACTACCACACACGAATTCGGGAGAACTTTAAACCTCGAAAGATTTAACGTGGATCAACCCTTTTACACTCAGGTCTTCAATGACTCCAAAGGCTCGAATTCGAGACTTGCCGGCCACGAGTTCGTGACCAAAACTACTAGGCTATCGCGGCTCATTATTTTAATGTAGTAAATTTTTTGAGCCATGGTCAAGTGACGAGGACGACACCTGAGCTGGCATCTCCTCTCCTAATTATGACATCACAACAACGGGAGGACATTTGAGCTCTCGACAGATTTAACCACCAAATGCCGCAATATACAGCCAATAGTGAAAAACTTTCCTTCGCATGCTCAAACACATTAATAGCGATGACAGCATTTGGCGACGTCTTTTAATTCACTGCAATTGGTCGACGGTATAGCTTGTATATAAGTGCCCAAAATGAATAGAACTTTGTAGTAATAATACTGGTAAAAAAAAAAAGTTTTTTACATGGGTTTTATTCCAAACCACACTTTGCATAACATAATTTCTTTATACCTTAAATTTTAAAAGAACGTTGAGTCAAATTAAATTATTCAATAATTAGTTTTAATAATTTAGTTTTACGCGATGGGATAGTTTCAATATTCAACTTTCTCACGTTATAAACAACTGAAGTTATATTTAATTCTTTAAAAAATTAGTTTTAAATTAATTTTTATTAATTATTGTTAAATTATCGTATTGTAATCCAAAATAATCATGCTTAGAAAATTTCAGCTCAATTGGGCGCTCTAAAAGGTGAAAAAAAAAGCTGTTAAAGTTTTTGACCTAGACATATATAGTAGTACAGGAAAACCCATTAAAAAGAAATTAAACATACAACCCATATTAGTTTTATAACTAATAATACATAGCTGTCAAATTATAAGTGAAACATCACATATTTATAATGTGTCTTATAAGTGACATATATACTTAAGTCATCTCAACCAATGTGAAATATTTTAATCCGTTGAATTTTTTACAAAGCTCGTAGCCAACTCATTCTGTGAGCTGTATTCAAAATGTTTTATTTACCACCTGGACGCGCTCAGTGCTGAAGGGCGTTGGCCTCATATAGTGTGACACGTAATCAATTTTGTAGGGGCCCTTATTGATGGCTGTACGTAAAAGCATGTTTCCATTAATATTAAAGCCATTTATATATCATAAGGGTAAATTTATTGATCTGTTTCTGATAAGTGGATTTAGAAGCTCTGCAACAAGAAAACCAAAAATATCATCTAACAAGGTTAAGACATTGATTGGTAAATGTGTATTTGTCCAATTTGTTTATTGGTCCAGAAAAAAATATTCCAAATAAATTTTCCACACTCAATTTTTAAATTTAAATTTTTATATAAAAATTTTTGATAAATAGATGCAGTGTGTTTTTGTCTGAATGTATTAGAAAATGCTTAAATTTTAATAATAAATTTTAGTAATAAAATATTAAAACATTAAATTTAACGGGTGAGAGATAGTGAGCAGTGGTGTAACGTACACCCCGCATTGCGGGGGCAGGGACTTTAGGGGGCCCAAAACTTGACTGACGCTAAGTACGTATTTGGGTTTAGGGAGACCTGAGTTTGCGGGGCTAATATACTCCGTTACTCCTCTCGGAGTGAGTGTTTATTAACGTCGCATTTAAAGCTACACGAGGGCTATTGGCAACGGACCTCATCATTTTGAACCAAGGTCAAGTAACGAGGACGACAACATAGCTGGTACCCCGGCCATAACCGTGACCATAACCACTAGGTTACCGAGTATTTATGGAACCAAAACTAGAAATATGTGATCGATGTTATCGAGCTCGTAGCCATGACCACTCAGTTATGGCCGCAGTAGCCAAATGGTCATTAGCTCATGATCAGAGTTGTTTCTGTCGAGTTCCGGTCCACTAAAGATCCACCGTGTACAGGAGCTAATGAACATAAAATCTGTCGAGGCACAAAGTCCTTACGTTAGAATCGGAAGTTTGGTGAGCGGGGTGCCAGCTCAGGGTTTGTCCTTGACACTTAACAGCTCTAAATTAAGATATCTGTCTCTAATAGTCTTCCTGTTGCTTCTGAGCCCGACATTAAAAAAACAATCAACCAATCATGACTGTTCCACTATCTTAGCCAGACACACAAAGCAACACGAGGGCTATTGGCAACGTACCGTAATTTTGAACCTCGGTCGAGTGACGAAGACGACACCTTAGTTGGTACCCTTCTTTCCGAACTTTCACACCACGCCATTGGGAGAGGTCGCGGTAGCCTAGTGGTCATGGCATAAACTCGTGGCTGACATTTCAGGAGTTCGGGCCCCAGTGCCACTGAAGATCCGCTGTGTAGAGGATCTGACGCACGTTAAATCGGCCGACTTAAAGTCCTCCCGTTGGCGAGGAAGGGGTAGTTTGGAGAAAAGTGTGCCAACTCAGATGTCGTCCTCGTCACTCGATCAAGGTTGAAAATTAACGAGGTCATTGGCCATTAGGCCTCCCGTTTCTTTATAATGCGACGGTAATCAACAGTCACGCCAATGAGATTATTCTGAGCCTCGACAGATTTAACATGCTTTAGCCTCTCTACACGATGGGTCTTCATTGGCACTAGAGTTCGATGATCATGATCACTGGGTTATCACGGTCTATCTTGGGCAGAATGATATAGAGCTCGTATTACGTATTTACTTATACATTATAAATCATACACACATATAAGTTTTTTTAAACATGAATAATATAATACTTAAGGGTACCAGGACATGCTCGAAAGAGTAAAACGCCAAAAATATGACTCTTTGTTTATGGGACATATATCTTAAAAAATTTCTAACAGAGCTTAGATTTTTTTTGGGGATCTTACTGAAAATATTTTAATCATTCTGTAGAAATACAAAAATAATTTTTTAGTTAAATTTTTTTTCATATTTCTGTTTAAGTTGGACATAATTTTTGAGATTTCATAATACATGTTTGTGTGTGTTTAGGTACCAATTTTTAAAAAAGTATCTCTTAAATATGTAAAATATTTTTTGCACATATAAAACTAGACACAAAATATAGTAAACATATTTTTTTAGAGTAAAATATTAATATAGTTTCTTTAAAAGTTATGAAACTTGGTAAATTTGAAAACTTTTTTATTCCCCCTTTTTTCATGCATAAAACTATTTTTTAAAAACTATGTACTACTTCGACTAAAAAAAAAAAAGGTTTACTATATGTATCCTGTATAGAAGTATAACAAATTTGGAACCACGTAGTGCAATAGTTTTTTAAAAAGGTTTATCTAAAAGCAAAAAATTATGCTTGTTAGATACATTACTACATTTTCAGATTCAGCAAAATAGGCACTGTTTTTTAATACTAAAATTGAAAAATAGATTTTTCGAATGTGTATGATGTCCTGGTTCTCTTAAGGCAGGGGTGGGCAGACTTTTCCAGGGTACGCGGGCTACTTTTAATATTTTCAAGGTATTACGGTCCACCTAGTGGTATAACTGTGGGGAGCAAAAAAAAAAAATGTCTAGAACATTTATTATAATTTAGTAATAAATACGAAATATGCACTTTTTTCCCTACATAACTACAATAAAAAAAGAACTTAAACTTTTAAAATCACGATTGAAGCAAGGTGCAAGATACAAACATAATAATAATAGCTACAAATTACTACTTTTACTATACCCCTCAGGGGGCTCACCTTCTTTAGGTGGGTACGGGTGTCACAATCCAGAGGTACTCTCTCTCTCTCTCTCTAGTGATCTTTTCCTTTTCCCAAGGGGTTTACTATCTTTGGTAAACACGAGTGTCACGACCCCGGGGTACCCCAGTGATCCTTCTCTATTTTCGACCCTCCATCTTGTCATCCAATTTCTCCTTTTCTTTTCCCGTCCAGACCACAGACCTATGAATGTTTGGCGCAGTATAGCCAAAACTGGCTCTTGCCTCATAAAAAACACCAAACTCACTCACCCACTTTTACTATAACACAAAATTTTCGAGTTGAATGTTTGAACAACTCTGAGCGACTGCTAAACCGTGGACATTTTCAATACAGCAAATGTGTGACCAATGAATCTGTCGGGCATTTTATACTTATCACGGTCACTTCTGGTTACAACGTCAGGACGACCATCCATAAGAATCCAATCCTGTGGAAGTGTGGTTGTGGGGGTGTTTCAGTCCCCCCCGTGCTATCGCGGGAAGAGCTGATCAATGTTTATTTTCCTTTTTAGTCGACATATGGGAGAAAACCCGTTTATGTGGCTGACATCGTGATGATCGCCCCCTATGATGACAGAGAATCTGTCAAGCGCCATGGTGCATTTCCCAATAATGGAAGGGTCGCTCCTATAGTCTTTTAAAAAACCGATTGCCCGTCAACTGGCGTTGGGTTCCACAAATACTTTTTTTAACCCCGGATCCTGCGCGGGGTGTTCTCTACACCCCAGCAACGAGAAAATCCTCCCAGATTTCAAAAAAAGAATGTGAGAACCACGATTTTTTCGGGCCCCAAATTTTGGTCATTGAACCTTCAGGCGTGATGAACCCTCTTAAGGAACGGTTGGTGAAAAGACCTTGAAAAGTTTATCTGAGGGCTAAACCCCGCGAGAAGTTGAGCATTTGTATACTCGCTCTGAAAGTTTGGAAAATGATTAAAATATTATTTTTCTACTTTCTACATATTATTCATTAATTATAAAGTATATTTATTACTGGATATACGTTTTTTATACTGGTTTATGAAAAAAAAATTTTGTGTTTTAAAATGAAAATTTTGTATGTTTTTTTAAATTAATGTGTTAGTCTCATTTGTGTGCAATAAAAAATAATTTTTTTTTGTATAATACAAAACACATCGTACTTTATAAATATGTTTATAATGATTAATTTTTATTTTTTAAAAAAATGACGCGAAAAATTTGGGGGGTTCTCTCCCCCCCAGTAAGAAGGGAGCAAAAAAAGGGGGGGACCCGGGGAAAAAGCGCGTCTTAAGTCTTAGTGATGGCGGTCACTCTAAAATGTTTTGGGGGTCCAACGGTCGATCGGACGACTTAATGCCCCCGGGCTCTCTCGGGAAACGTGATTTTAAAAAGCGCATAAATGGATAATTTTCATGATATTTAGTGTCACTTAGATTAGAATAATCATAAAAATTTTTTTAAGAATATTTTGACAAAAAAAAAAAAAATTTTTTAAATACAATATTTTTGGGAAAAAAATTTAAAATTTGAAACCTTTTTCAAAACGTTCTCCTTTTTTTAAAAATGCTTCTAAAATAAAATTTTTCCCCCGCGTTTATATAAAAATAAAGACTTTCCAGAGTTTGAACTAGGGTTTTTTAAAAAAATTTACATTATTTTCAGAGTTGCCCCAATTGAAATAATTATCGGCGTTTTTTTCTTATAATTTTTCCCCTTTTTTAAAACATGGATAAACCCCACTTCTAAGCTATATATTTAAAAAAATTCTACTTGAGCCTCTGTAGAAAAATCTGAGCTTTACAGGCAAAATTTTTATAATAGAAGCATTTTTCAAAAAAGGAGAATATTTTGAAAATGGGTCCTTCTATTTTCATTTTGTCAAAATATTGTCAAAAAATTTTTTTATTGTAATAATATTCTTAAAACAATTTTATAGACATTTTCTAATCTAAGTGACACTAAATATATAAATTTTTCCATTTATACGCTTTTGAAAATCAGGGTTTCCCGAACGTGTCAAAATACCTTGCAGATTTATTTATTCAAACATTTACTTAATATATTAAATTTTTCCTTCTTTTAAAAAAAATTCATTTTTTTTATCATGAAGTAACTAAGGGAAGGAAAACTTGCCTAAATCCTTTCCTTTTTCAAAAAACCCTTTAGATTACCATCTTGTAAACGTTTCTCATTCAGACAATAAATATCCTTTTTACAGCCGTTGCGGATGAAAAAAAAGCCAAAAAGGATGACTCATCGGATATTAAATGTTTTTTCCATCATGCTGGACTTGCTGATTCAACAAAAGCCCCCCGAAAACTTCCTTTAATAAGGGAAGGAAAAATATACTTGGGGTTTTTTTTCTTCCTTTCCGGTTTTCTCGACAAGAAAAAGGTTCATAACTCAAAAAGAAACTTGCAGTCATTTTCTAAACGGATGATTCAAAAATTCTGAACGAGTTGCGAAAATTTGTAAAAATTAAAATTCAATTAGGTTTGACATTAATTTTGTTTGGAGGGAAACCCTCTCATATACCATATACTGACAATGTTAAAAAGGCTGTTTTGAATGTCCTTTTTCAAAATCAGTTATATGTACGTCTTTAAATTTTTTTTACAATTAAAAATCCCCTTTTTCATTTATACTGAAATGACTTTTTTGCAAATTTTTAATTTTTTTAAAATTTAGAAATATTTGTAAACTTTTAAATTGGACCCATTTTCCCTAAAAAAATTTTTTAAAAAAAAATTTTGAGTTTTTACAAAAAACTCATTTTAGTATATATTAGCCATCATTATAAATATATT